>VWZO01016063.1:294406-343781 GCA_013396975.1 Bucco capensis
TCTAGGATTCTATGATCAGCTCAGGGATAAAAGGCAGGGGAGGGTAGGGAAGCAGGGAGAAGAAGACGTCTGTCCCGCAAGCAACCACTCCGCATTCCGGAGCCCTGCTTCCCGGGAAAGGGCCAGACATCACTTATGGGAAGCAGAGATTAAAGCTCAATTTGCTTTGCTTTGCTTCACACACGTGGCCTTGCCTTTCTTTATTTTGCTTATTAAACTGCCTTTACTAAAACCCATGGGCTGTTTCCACCCATTCTTTCCCTCTTGTCATGCTATGGGAGGTGTGGGGCAAGAAGGTGACAGAGAACCTGGGGGGTACCTGGTGCTCGGCCCAGGTCAACCCACCACAGCTGCCAGTGCCACATCTTTAGGGGGAGGATATACTTCATAATCCATGACTGTTTAATTGTATCCTCTCTGTTGATGCTACTAGTGAGGGCACCAATTAGTTTCAATTGTGCAGGTGGTTTTAGTAAAGCAGACAGTTAGGCTAATGGGAAATGGGCTGTGATCATCTCCCTCATTTCACAGAGCTAAGAAGCAACAATCTAATTTGAACTGAGCTCAATTATTCTTGACTGGAACTCACTTTAAACTAGCAGCCTGGTGCAAAAAAGGCTGTTGGGGCTATTGAGCTTCTTCTAGCTAAGATAGAATTTGAGTAAGGGGCAAACACACATCTCTTAAATATTCAGTAGTTTCCATTCTGAATAGAAGAATGTAAACATCCTACCTGATGTTGACAACAAAAAAGGCTTCATCTGACAAGTTAAGTTATTTACTCGTGGCTAGTATTCCTTTCAGTCTTTCCTGAATCTCAAATCATAACTGAATCAAACTAACTTTTATCTGACATCATGAAGACTGAACCTGTTGTAGGAATGTTCATACTCTCATTGACAGAAATGGATATCATGAGCTCTGAAGTCCACTGTGAAGAGAAATAATCTTGAACTGTGGCATTTGATAAACAGCCTTTGCCTCACCCTCCCAAAATAAATGGATTTGGAGGTTAAGTGATTGCTAGTACACACTTGCTTAGACACTTTGCTTTAAATGTAGTTATTATCCCAAGCAATCTGTATTCAAGCTGTGTCAGAATAGAGAGATAACATGGGGTAAAATTATCCTTACATCACTGAAAATACTTTGTTTATATATGGCATATCCCTTAATAGTGTGAAACAATCAGGGAGCATTAATTGCCTTCTTGATGAAGAGACCAGCAGCTCAGTTACTTGTAGAAAGTGCCTTCCTGATTCAGCAGAGAATTCATTCAAGCCTGTGAAAATTTGTATTAATTCAATATATCATTGTTATAAAAACTGCATTCATTGTACATAGTTAGCTAATGCAATAAAGTGTAATTTAGCACTTTTATTTTCAAAGTATGTTTGCATGTGAATCCATTCTCCCATTAGAGTGCCTTTGTTTTATAGCCACAATTAACACCAAGCCATGTTTTTTCTCTTCAAGGAAAACATAATTTAATATTAAGGCCACGTCTGAAACTGGATAATTGTGAAAAATAGACCTGCTGCTGTCTAGAGAGCTCTTGGAAATATAGACCCCAAACTGAAGGGTTTTGGTGAATCTATTCCTTCCCTGGGGAAGTTACTAGAGACAGTCCTGACTCTCAAGGACTGGAGGCCATCCCCTAGCACAAACACTTCTTACACAGGCCAGGAGAGGATGGGACCTCAGGTCAGGGAGGCAAATTGAATGTGGGGCAAGTGCCTATGGCTGTGCAGTCAAAGAGCTGCAAACCTGTGTGCTACATTCATTGTGCCTTAGTGCAAGACCCCAAATTCCCTCTAACTTGGCTTTTGCAGCTTGTTGGGCATGCAGCAGCTGTCACTCATAAAACATGCAGGGTGGTGAAGCAAGAGATGTTCCAGCAGGGACTTTGAACTGGCCAGAACTTTGAAGAGGAAACCACTTAGAAGTTTCCCTCTAGTAGCTCCCAAACAAAAGCCTTTAAAGCCACCAAAGCTTGATTGTGTCAGCAATACAAGCTTAGACTCCTTTTTAAGCAGCACAGCCTCAAAGTGACAAGCAACACAAGTGTCTTCTGAACAGTTTCCTCTGTCTGCTGCAAGTCTTTGTGTTCAGGCTTGAGTTCAGCCAACTTTCTGTGTTACAGCAAACTCTGCACTGTCCCTTCTGGTCCTGAGGATTCAATTCTAAGAGCCTGGTCCTGAGGATTCAGTTCTAAGAGTCTGGTCCTGAGGATTCAATTCTAAGAGCCTGGTCCTGAGGATTCAATTCTAAGAGTGTGGTCCTGAGGATTCAATTCTAAGAGTCTGGTCCTGACTCTTAGACTTGCCTCTGAGGCTGCTTGCTCCATCTCTTCTCCCTCTGAACACATGCACTGTGTGGCTCCCTGTGCTCTAAAATGAGACACAAAATAATTGAGTTAATATCTGGATATAATATGACAGTGGAAAGAATGTATTCAGTGGACTGGAACATAGTTTAGGTTGTGGGTTGAAGGCCAAACTCAACCCTGGAAGATGCCTACAGGTTCCCACTGAAGACCCTTGGAGTTACAAGTGTTTCTTTGAGGTCACTAAAACATTAGCAGCCCTTCTCCAAAAAGCTGAGAATGATAAAAGTCTTGGACAATTTAAAGTAGCATGTGTAAAGTCAGTGTAAATTCTCTGGGGATAGAAGCAGGGAGGGGAAATCAGAAATATGTTCTGCAATAATTTATAGCTTTGGAAGGTTAATGGAGGAAAAGGTGCAGGCATACAACAGAGATAAAAAGCAGCATTATCCAGGACAACCCACACACAGAGATGAAAGTTAATTTGAAAACTTAAAAATTTATAGAAAAAAACAAAGTACAGCCAAAGTAAAGAGAGGGGAAGACTGAGGAAAAGAAACAAGAAGTTAAAAAGAGATTCTAGCAACTGCAGAAAGGAGTAAGAACAGAAAATTAAAGAGAGAGAATGTCTCTCTCAGGAAGTTACTGGGGATCATTAAAAAAGATCTTGATGTGAGAGGTATTCCAAGAAAACAGACTATTCCTTTGGATGAAAGTGCACATCAGGAGAAGGGAAAGAAAATTACTATGTGAAGCCTTACATATTATGCAGTTGCATGCAAGTATGGAAAAGGGAATGCTCAGAGTAATCCAGAGGCAGAAAGTGTATGAACATGAGTGAGGAAAACAAGCCCAGCTTGCTCATGACTCTGACTTACAGCCTTCCATTAGAAAAGCTGCTGACATTTTTCTAATTGTATGCACTTTAGGCACTTCTCCAAATGTTTCTGAGAGATTATAGGGTTTGGAAAGGAAAACTAAGAAGTAGGGAGAAAAAGGAGACTAGCAAACTGCATCAGAAAGGGCAACACACTGCCAGTTCTTCCTATTCTTGGCCTTCCTGACCACTCTGCTGTAAAGATGATGCTTGCCCTTCTCCTAATGAATTTAGAGCATTCTGCACTTGTTAGGAATGCTGCTGGTAGTCTTTTGATTAGAAAGCAGGGAAACATCAAGCAGAGACATCAGGAGGTGTTATTCTTACTTCTCTGGCATTAACAAACCCAAACACTGAAACACTTCAAAGGGAAGCTGAGATCTTGAAGAGAATTAGGAAAATGCTGTAAGAACAGGATCAGCCCTAGAAAGCCAGAAGAGGTCAGAGAAATCTGATTTTATCTTGGCCAAGGTCAAGAAGTACTTATGCAAGGAAGAGAATTCAGAACCCAAAGTTCCTTTGATCTATTAAAAAAAATCATAGTCGGATGCCATAGATAATCAGAGACAGGAAAAAAGAAAGTATATGAGGTATTTTGTTCCTAATGTTTTAAATCCAGCCTGAAGCCTCTCAGAAATTCCCAGTGCTCACTGGAAAGTTGTGGACTTGATGACTAGATCAGGTTTGATGATATTTGTTACACAAGAAGCCAGCTTAGATGATTCTAACAATCCATCAGACTTCATAATGTACAGATGTTTTCTTAAAACCTTCCTGTTACAGCAAAGCTCTTTCTCTGTACATTTTATTAGCCCTGGCATCTCTCCTTTTCTGACAATGTAGGTTATTAATTCTGGGTTCTTGTGTTATTTAGTGAACTTTTTCTGGCACCTCTTGCTGCAGTTTGGAGTGCTTGGGGAAGCATGGTGAGCATCTTCAATTAACAGAAGTTAGCAAAGCTATTTATGCTTTCAGAGCTTTGTAGTTTGCTCATGATGACACAGTAAAAAGCCATTTAACTAACACTGCCCAGAAGCTTCTGTGCTACTTTAGAAATTAATCTGTATCCAAAAGACTGTATGCAGTTTTTTATTCTTCTTTTATATACTAAGTGTGTTTCCAGGGCCTTCCTTTAGCTCACTGTTTTTCCAAGTGTATACACTGTCCCTTACAGATGTAATTCATTGAACATCAGAGCAGTTTGAACACATAATGTTTGCAGATGGCTTGCACATCATTAATATTTCACTGGATTGCATTGTTTGCAGTGGTTTAGGGGAGAAGGATATTTGTGCAGTCCTTGGATCAGCTGTTAACACATGCAGTGAACTTTCAGGCACTTCTGGAAGCAGTTCACAGTCTCTACATGTTTTGTAACTTGGCCTGATTGACAACATTGACTCAAAATGTAGGTTCCTCAGCCATAGAGAGCTTATCTTTCACACTTGCATTTCTCTGATGGCAGCAACACTTCTGCCCAGCTCCCACTTGAGACTTGAGCCTAGCCAGGTGCTTTTGGTTCCAGATACCACTAAGAGCTTCCTACCTTGGTTCTGTTCCTGGCAATATCACTCACTCATCTGTGCACTGCATTTTGTATTGCAGCATGAAACATCTCCCCTTTTATACACTGTTCCTCTCCTTCTCAACAGCCCTGAAATGATGTTAGAAATGCTCTTCCTGCATCTGTATATTCCTCTGGAGAAATCCTTGTCTCTTTTCCCAGGAGACACTGCTGTGTTTCCTCCTGAAGTCATTTCAGAAAGTGCTGTGCACTGAAGGCCCTGGCCCCTGGGGTCCAATCTGTCAGAGCCTGGGCCATAAGCCATGCTTAGAAGCTGCTGGCATACCTTGATTTCTGTGATGCTTTGAGATGACTGGGGAACCTGACACTCATTTCAAGGGCTAGTTTTCTGCTTGTGGGATGTGTTGATCCAAAGCCTTAAAGCTCCTACAAATATTTATTCATTTATTTGAACTGTCTCGTTGTGCAAAGAACACAAGCAGCCTCACCTAGCCCTTGCTCTCTGCACTCAAATGGCTTGCTGTGCTCCAGGGCCAGATGGATCAGGAAGCTCTGCTTGCTTGTTTTTTAGCTCTGGATTCGTGATTAAGCTATGTGGGAAGCAATTGTCCTGAAGGCTGAATTGCAGAGTAGCAACTGCTTGGACTAGATGTGGCTTTGGGAACATGCTCATGCTGTGTTTGGTTTGGTTTGAGGGCTTGAATTGCAGTCTCCTGAGTCTTAAGGGACTCTCCAATCACTCCATCCCTTGTGTTTGCTGGCATTTCTCCTCTCCTGCTAAAGCTATTCAGTTTCACAGGAAGAGTACTCCTTAGGGCAGGGTCCTTAGACTTAGGACTAGATACTTGTCCATGAAGAGGAAAAGCTCAGTCCTTTGGGATGCTGAGATATTTGATACCATGTCTTGAGCTAACAGGTTTCTGACATATCCTTTGCCTGTTCTGCTGCAGGAGGATCTGAAACAAAACAAACTGATTTTAACTTAATGGCTAAGGCACTAAATTGGGATAGGGTACAGTAGGATGCACTAATAGATTGTTGGTCATAACATCTTCTTTTTGCTTTATATTTCTACTGTGTGCTTCATATATATATATATATATATACATAGATGAAATTGTCTACACAGAGTACTTGCTAAATTCTATATTGACACTAATTGACAGTGATACATGCTGCCCCACAGGTGTTAAAATCTCTGCTGTCCAATTCAGGCTCATAGGCAGAGTAACACATCTTAGTGACTGTATTTTAGAAGCCCTAACAACAAAGGAGAGGATGAAAAGAAAGGAAAGCACTGAAGAAGAGAAGTCAGTCATTTGGAAGGCAATTTGCAGATAGCAGGGTGAGTCAGAAAGATGCATGTCTGTCCTACAAAACAGGCAGGAAAGCAGAATCACTCCCTTTTATCTCTCCTTCACCTCTTTCTCTTCCTTTGCTATTTTCCTGCTGGACTGTAGCCACTCTTCCCTTTCTTCTGGGCTTGACTCCTGTTTTCTCACCTCTTCTGTGGAATTTCTTACAAACCAGTTGATATTAGGTGAGGATAGAGATCCTTGTCCTGGATCAAGCCTTGTCCTCCTAACTATATACAATTAGATTTGTGGAGCAGACAAGGAAGCAAATGCTTGATAACCAACTGGGAATGCAATCTCTTTGGAAACAAATGTGCCTATACTTTAGGCACTTTCTGTTACACAAATTGGCATTTCTAATCTACCAGCAGAGAACATTTTAATCATATTTTTGTTCTCAAGCCTGCATAAATCAGAAAATCTGCTGAGTCCTCCAGGATGCTCCTTTGTTTTAAGCTCAGAGATATTTTATTGCAGCCTTCCTGGTTTTATTAATAATGTTATTAATATTCTTTTTGCACAGAGCAGCAATGGAAAAGTGCCTGGTACTCGTGGGTGTTTCATTATTTAAAATGTAAATAGGAAAGGCTGCAGGAAGTTAACCATCTCAATAGGAAAAAAAAAGGGAAAAAAAACCCCTTTACTCTTGGGCTTATCACAGGTTTCCTGAGTGCACATGAAATGCTTGATTGTTCTATATCTGTAACATCATCACGAATGTGTTTGTTTGTTCATATACAGAATTATCCACCTGCCTGCTTCTTTAGGAAAGGATTCTAGAGGCAAAGGTTCTGAAGAGCCCATCCATTGATTAGGTTATTTCTTCATCTATTAATAGAGTCTGGGGCACAAAGCTTTTGGGCTTCAGAACCCACAGTGTTTGGGTTTTACTGAGGCTCTTTGCCTACTTCTTAGGCATTCACCAGCCATAGGGAATGAATTTTAGGCATTGTATAAAAATAATCAGCAAAACCCAAAGTCAGGGGGATTTTTTAGTCAAAAGTGTGACATCAGAGGAGTAATCTTATCTATTGAATAGTCCCAGCCTTGGATAATAGCTGTGTGTGGGATGATGGTGGATTTTGCTGTCTGCTGCATGAGACTCCAATCAAAGAATGGAATTGTTACTGTGCTAGAGTTTAATACAGAAGAAGATGTCAGTGGAAGGGTTGTTTTACAATAGGCAAGTACAGCAAGAATACTTCTTGTCCAATTGTATGTTTGCTTCTCAGAGGTTCAGCATCTCTGTCTGTAAAACAATTTGCAAAAAGTGGTTGTCCTCTACTCACATCTCCATTCCTTTGCTGCTTTTCTCCATATGTTATATGGAATGCCCTAAAGTGACCTCGTGATACACTTAGATGCTTTTGCAGCTTTGCAGACTGCAAAAGAAGTCATTCTCACCCTTTTATACTTCTCTTTTCTTCCTCTATTTTTTTTTTATCTACCTTCAAAGACACTTTCCAATTGTCATATAAACTTCTGGCTAACAAGGGAAATTTTGGCTCAGACTTTTCAGGGTCTCTGGAGCTTCAGCTAGTGTTGTAGCTTTGAAGGAATGACTACTTTCCTAGTACTAACATCAAACATTTTCCTTCTGCAGACTTTTTTACTCCCTGAATTGGGAGTAGTCCTATTATTCTTGTTAGGATTTAGTGGTATTGAGTGTTCTGACTCATTGGGAGCTGAGGGGGATAGGGAGAGAAATGAGGAAAGCCAAAGCTGTGAAGCTGGAATTATGGTGTAAACATGCACTATGATGATAAAATAGTAGGAAGCTTCCCCAAACTATTTGATAGGCTCACATAATTAACTAGATATTGCTGACACTCATTTGTAATCTTAAACTTATAAGGTATGCTATCACTCATCTAATTTATTGTCCAACGTGTGATGTTAACTATTAATGAACTATTAAGGAAATAACAATACTTTATGGATTATTCAACTAATTATAGATGGAGCCATCTACTTAAGTATATGACAGCTGAAAGGTAGCTTAATGTAGTGTATGTCAATAGATGGTAATCACTGGAATTATGCCACTGCAGCAAAAAGCTCTAAAGGATTCAACCTCAGGTTAGGAAGCTGAAGTTTGGGCAAGTGCTTTTGAGGGCTGTCAGGTGCTAAGGATGCAGCTCACGTTGCTCACTCAGCTCAGCAAGGGCTCTGCTCTGCTAAATGCTCCTGAAAATAAGGTCACCTGAATTTTGTGCCTAACTTTTGGCTTTGGTTTGCAAACTTTGGCCACAGGTACCTGAGGGAGGGAGGGTTCACCAACCCTGCTGTCAACTTGGCTGAGATTGATTGGGTAATGCACTTCTGCCCAAGAAAGATGTTGAATGCTATTGATTGCAAGGTTGCCTACTTAAAATAGTGTAATGTGACAAATGATTGATGCCACACAGAGCAAAATTGTTGGCTAATTCAAGCTATGAGCATGCATGGTATGTAGAGCAGGGGAGCAGCTTCATTTCTCACAAGGGCAACTTAGAAGGTCATGTATTTCACTTAAAGGCATGAAACACTGGGGTTAGTTTGACAGTTATTCTGGGCTTGATCCTGTTATTCAAGGCAGTTATTAAACTCCCATTGACCTAAAGTGGGTAGGATTGGGGCTGAGCTTTTGACTATGCAAAGCAGACTGTAGGAGATGAACAGGAATTGATGGATAATATTACAGAGTGAAAAAAAAAACAACATTATGGTAACTGTTATACACAAACAATAATTATCTGATGACATCAAATGTTTCACACTGCAGTGTTATTTCTGTCAAACACTTTCCTGTTACACTTAGGAGCTTCTGGCTAGTCCAAGAAATGGATGGCTCTTTGCACTGTGGTTTTTGTACCATCCTACAGCACATAAACTGCTCTACATTTGAGAATGTTGCATTTCTTCTTACCTATGGATTGTGTGAAGTGCTCAGGAAGGTCATGGAATGCTGTGTGAGAGAATAAAAAGGTCTCTGCTCTCTAGGTCTTTATACACATAAACCAGTGTCACAAGTTTGTCTGTCACCTGCACACTGTTCTTTTATCTGAACTGTGACATTCATTTCCATTCTGACTTCAGCATCTTTGGCTTCATCTTTTGTCTCACCTGCCACAGAAATTGAATTCCCTGGCTTTGCTTCCTTGTTATGGACATTTTACTACAAGATGATATCTTTTTTTAAGTTAGGTACTTGCAGTGGGTACATAATTGGAGCTAATTCTGATCTATTTAGACTTGTACTGTCAAACTAAGCAGAAAGAGGCATTGCTTTTTAATTCTACAGCCCAATAAAGGTGCTGCAGTTGAATAAGTTTTGTCTGCCAGAGAGCAATTGGAGCAAATACCATCTCCTTGTGTCCTTTGGAAGTGTGAATTGTCTGTCAGTTCTGGAATTGTTTTGTTATAATAATGCTTTTACTCTCATTTCAGAACTAGTTCAAAATGGGTGTCTGGACTGCTTCATTATGTAGAACATGAAAGGGAGTGGAGAGGTTTTCTTCCTGTCCCAGATACCTTCAGGAGCTTTTGACTTTGAATTCAGAATCTCTCTGGCAGCTGTAATAGGAATACTAGGAAGCAATCCACATGTTTTAAGCTGTTTCCAGTCCAAGATCATTTGTTCTTCTTTTAAAAGACCTGAACATCTTTGAGAATTTAGAACATGTCACTGATGCTTCAAGTCTTTATTTAATTAGGTGTCTACTTTCAGTCTTTCTGTCATCCTTATTCTTCCATCTTTAGTGTTTTCTTTGTTCAGAAACAAGACAGTTAGCTAGTTAGTTACTCTTCTACCAGCCCTGATTATCTCTGAGCCACTGCCTGCAAACTGACAGGGGAAAAAAAAATGTGCTTGAAGAGCTTATGACACTTCTGGAACTGTGATGGATGACTTTCAAGGCTGCTGCTGTCTTCTTCCTTTTGTTTCCTTTGTCTGAACTGTGACATTCATTTCCGTTAATTCTTGGTGAGTGGTGAAGAGCAAAAGAAGGGAATTATTCCAAATGGTATGCAAACAACTTTAAGGATTTAATGAGTTAATTTGCTGAGAGCTATTGATTAGCAATGGCTTTAAAGCAGAACACACGTGGCTTTCTTCCAGCCTCAAACAGAAGACCTAGCCTGAGTTTTCATCACTGATTTACAATCACCCAAAGCATCTCCACACAAGGTTACAGCATATTGGATGCTTAGCTGGAAAGCATGGCCTTCAGGAGAAAAGCTAATAGAAATGGGACAGTAAATCAGCTGCAATGGGCAGCTGATAGCTGCTTCAAAACTTGTGCAACATGTCTCTTAACTGCTGGACTTCTGCAGTCTTGGATCCCTTCTGAGCACAGCAGGTGAGGCCTTTGGGGAGAGCTGGGGAGCAAGTCAGCCCTTGCAACAACAACTTCAAGTGACAGCAGGTACAAAAAACTGCCCAGGAACAGTTTCTATTTTGGTTTTATAATGACTGACGTGGAGTTTTACAAAAATGCCTTGCTGTTTGCAGAGTGTAACCAAACCTCTTCATGACTCAGGAGAATAAAGGGTACCATAGACCACCCTGAAGCATCTGCAGGATGTTCTGCTCTTCAGTTGAGGGAGGTTCTCTTTCTCCCTGTACTTTAGTTGGCTCTTCAGGGAAGATTTTTAGTAATTGAGAGTTTGACTAGCTAGTGCTTTGGATAATTGAGATGACTCTGCCTATATTTATATTTACAAGATACTCCCAGCAATCTTTCTTCCATGACTACTTCTGTACTTTTCCCATTACTTTGGAGGCATACATCACTAGTCTTTCATCTGACAAAATGACAGCTTCAAATTCTTCTGAGGCTTGATGGAATGAAAGGTTGTTATTCTTGTTAGTCTGTAGAGGGTTCCCATTCTCTTATCACCTGGGCAAGCAGTGTCTGCCACTGTCATGCTTTATACCTCTGCAAGGAACTTTCCTCTTCCTTTAGTCCAGGGGATCATTTTCTTAAGGGAACAGTGGCATAATGTGCAATAGTGATGCTCTGAGATTTCAGATCATCGAGTCAATTCTTTTGTTTCTCCTCTGAAGTGACTTTTCTAGCACTGAAAACCTTTCCCTTTTTGCAACATCCTTGTCATGAAGTATCTCTTGGAGTGTTTTCATGGTTGTTTGATGGTCCAGCTCTGTTGATGCTTCTTCAGGGGGAACTAGCCTTCACCTCTTCAGAGATTAATTCATTATTGCCAAGTATCTTTCATTGTTGTGTCTTGTAATCCACTGTGATATTTGCCAGCTGACACATTTACCTCCCAATGCTGAGGGACTGCAGATAAATCAGAGGTATCCAATTAAAATATGCTGACATCTAAGAAGTCTTCCTTGCTTTTTCCTGCTAGAGAGTTTTCTGTTCTTTTCTCCCCAAAAGACATGATTTCAATCCTCACCTTTGAGGCTAGAAGGTTTGCTGTTTATTTAGAGAAATGAAAAGTGCTTCTATACAAGAGCCTTTAATTTGTCTTGAGTTTTAAATGGGGCTTAAAACACAAATGCACATCAATAAATATTCTTGCTGCAGCTCATTGTGAGGCAAGCAGCAATTTGTATCTTACTGGCTTGTTTGCAAGTGCTTTTGTAGACTCAGGTAAGAATTCACTCTCTAGATGAATTTATCCTCTTGAGCCCTACTTTTATAATACTCAGCCCCAAACTGGACCACATTGAAGCAATTCTGCTTTCCATCCATCCACAGTACAGTTCTTTTCAAGGCATAACACTCCATGAGGTTAACCTGGCTGTAGTGCTAGGGATTTCTTTGGACATCCCAGTCTTCTAGACTTCCATGATTCACATGTGTCAAGCTAAAACCTTGCCCCTGTTTGTCTTGTCTCTGTGGTGCCCCTTTCCTTATCCCTGTAGTTAAATTCCTGTGCCTGATTCCAGAGCAAGAAGGACATTTTACTGACAGCACTGGGAAGCTGCCTCATGCATGCCTTTGCTAGGAAAAATCAGTTAGGAAAGAAATGGCTGCAGCTCATTGAATTTTATGTGTGTCAGGATTTGTTGGGATTCTCCACACCCCCAGTAAATGCAGGCACTTTGCATGTGTACTTTAGCCCATGGCACAGGAATTTAATAGCTTTACTTTCCATGTTTCCATCTTTGTATGGTTGAGGGATCAGAGAAGTTAAGACTTGCAGAATTATGATGGAGATTTTTAAAGCTTGCTGTTCTTTCAAAGAGTTAGATTGCTTGATGACAATTTTGGTTTAATTGCTGCATTTAAGGCTGAATAAACATTAATATTGACTTTAGAATACACTGCAAATTCTTACTTGTAACATTAGAAAATATTGTATTAATTTATTATTTTATTAGAAATATTTTATTAAGTTTGAATCCAATGTCTATTGCCCTAGCCATGCAGTTATAGCCTTGCTGTATGAACTTGTTGGTTTTCTGCTTTAGGATATTTAGTTGCTATTAATGCTGACTATTAGAAGATGGCAGTTTGTATTACAAATGAAAAAATCATCCCCCCAAAAAAGAAGTGCAACTGAAGAGATAAGAGACTTAGTTCTCCTTTAAAAGGTATCACTAGTCTAATAATTTTTTGCTGAGATAACCTGTGGGACATCACCAAGTACAGGCTCCAAAAAATGTAGGTATTACATTTATGCATTTAAGCATATATGAAATATTACTGTGGACTTGAAGTATGAGAAGGGAAGGAGTCATAACATGCAGGCTTAGACACTAGCAATTAGCTGTCAAGTGTGGGCACTGTAGACTTGCTTTGTAGGGCAATTCATTCTACTTCTCATTGAGGCTTGTGATGAGGTAGGTGACCTTTCAGAAGTGCTTACACCTTGCCATTGAGTACAAAAGGAGCCTAGTTTGACTGAGCACCATTTAGTTAGGGCAGATGGATCTTAATATCTTAGCCCTAGAACATATCAATGGCTTCCACTCTTCAGAACTAGTCTTTGTTTAAACAGAAATACATGAGCTGAAGAAGAGTAATACTTTAAACGATACTAAAAAATCAGATCTTCTGAATGAGAAAGAAAAATGCTGGAAAATGGCCCCTGTGTTCTTACAAGAAGGTTTGTTTCCTCCAGTATTAATAATTCAGCAATTTAAGTGCTTCCAAACATCTTTGTGGCTCCCTGGGACAGACTCTCCTGGGCTGAGGACGTGGTGCTTTGCAGAGCCAGGCTTCCTGCTCCTTGCAGGAGTCTCCCACTCCTGGGCACTCTGCTACATCCTTACAAGCTGCTCTAGTTGGGGATGTCCCTGCCCACTGCAGGGGGGTTGGACTAGAAGAGCTCCAGAGGGTCCTTCCAACCCAAACCAGGCTAGGATTCTATGATCCTCCACTGCAGACAGATCTCCAGGCTGAGCATACACAGGAGTTTGTAGGGAAAGCACAATCCTCTCTTCCTGTGCTATTTCTGGTGGTTTAACCTGACCTGGGCTGCAATAGCCAGAGGAATCCATCAGCCTCCCTGTCTTCTGCTCAGCCCTTTAGCCCACTTACACACAGCAAACTATGAAACATGAAATCCTTTCTAATTCTACCTCAAAATGGTCTCTCAGGGGTTCACCTACACATTTCCTGGGCAATTTGCTCTATCCTTCATTCCATTCCCACAATCCCATGGCACAGTTGGGATGGTTCTGGCTAGCAGAGGTGACCACACACAAGGTTTTGTGATCATGTCAGAAAGGAAGGAGAGTTGCACAGACTGAAACTGCTGCTGTTTGTCACCTTTGCATTCCTGGGAAGAAACTGTATACTTCAGAGCTTTGGGGATCTTCAGAACCAAGACATTTAGTGTTCCTGGGGGTCAGGCTGCATCATTTTGGGAGGAGATGAGTTATATCCTGAAGGAACTAACAGGTCTCCCTCCCCAGCAGCAAACACACTGGTCAGAAAAGCTGAGCTTTTCTCCCTCAGTTCTTCTGTTGGTGCCCTGATTATTGCAGCAGTTGTGTCAGAGGTAGACCATAGCACTGTCTTCTTTTTTTTCTTTGCTGTGTTTAAAGGAAAACAGTGAGCTGCCTCAGCTCTTTGACAAAACAACTGCAGCTTGTAGTCAATAAAAATCACCTTCCTTGGTGGATCATTTTCTTTCCCTATTCTCTAGCACTTGACAGTGTGTTGAGTGTTCATTTGTGGGCCCAGATTCCTAAAGTCCTTGTCAAGCTCACTCTCTAACTGAGTATTTCTCTGCATTACATCTTGCATTACCCATACCAAGTCTCTGGTTTGGTTCACTCTTTAGGAACAGAGGAGATGATTCAGCTTCTCTCTTGGCTGTGTCCTTAATGTATTTGTCTGGAGAGACTATTTAAAAGTCAGATGTATTTCATGGTTAGGGAGACAGAATAGGTAAAGTTTGTTATTGCATGTTGTACAGCAACTAATTTTACGCCACTTATGATTTTACTGATAATGTCAGTTCACATAAGAGTTTGACTGTCCCCTGGCAATTTTCTTTAGCTTGTTTATTCTTTGAAATTGCTGAGATTGTGCAGCAGTAAATTAAGTTCTTCAATTATTACACCCATATAGTTACAAAAAGCATTGGCTTTACACTGTTGTGTAAAAGCTCTGTGGTTTAGCTCACAAAACATAATCCTGTTTAATATTTGAATGACTCTTGCATCAAATCCTGTGTTTCATCTTTGTGCAAGTAGAGGAACCTCACCCTAGCAAAGGAAATCATCATCAAGCAACAGTTTATGGAGCTGCTTTTATCTTTCCTTAGCATTCTTTTGTTCCCTGTTGAAAGGATAGCTTTCTCCTTCTGATTTTCTGCTCAAAAAAGAAAAGGAGATTCCAATGTTTCAGCACAAGGCAAGAGGCTGTCAGTACAGACTGAGAGCAGAGTTCATCTTGCTGGTGTTAAAATTAATTTACTATGAAAAGAACAATTGTGTAGAAAGCAACATGAGAGCTGGCATTGTAAGCCTGCAGAAATTTGCACTGCACACCCAGGAAAATCAGTGTACCTCTGCCAGATAAAATATTTGGTGAAGTTTTCCAGGTGGCCTGGTATCTTCTTCAAACACAGAGGCTGATTTTCATAGACAGAAGGAGGTATTTTGCTGTGAAGTGTGTTCAGATTTTAATGTGACAATGGTACATTTAACCTGGAGCAAGTCTATGAAAATGTCATCCAGCACCAAATCTGACAATGACTTTCCAAGCAGAACAAAAATGCACTTTTTGCATCTCCACTTTCTGAAAGCCACAAAGGAAGCTTCCTTACAATGGGAGCTAAAGAAACAACTAGATGGAGGGAAAAAACATTCCAAAACCACAGGAAAATGATCATGTCCTAAATGGAAAAGAAAAACCATTCCAAAACCACAGGAAAATGATCATGTCCTAAATGGAAAAGAAAAACCATTCCAAAACCACAGGAAAATGATTGTGCCCTAAACAGAAAACACTTTTAACATTTATTTCTGTTTGCTACTACTTTTATGGTAAGATATAGGGAATTGGTAAATAAATTGCAGTGATCCTTTTTTGTAAAGGAAGAAAAATGATAAGCAGATTAGTTTAGAGTTTATCCAGCTCCCAACTAGTCACTTGCTCACAAATGCATCTAGAGTTTTGATAAGGAGCACTGAAATTAGAATTCTCCCACAAGTTCTGAATGTACTTTTCTTTCTCCTCTCTGGTGTGTGGCACTGTCTGGTAGAAGTTTTACACACTGTTCAACTGTGTAAATTGTTAATCTTTTCTCTTATTTGGTTTGTTTGACTGAAGGCACTAACCACTATTAAGTATTCAATACTCATGGCAAATATATCCAAAATTCAGATTATTCCATCAGCTTAAAACAACTGCGTATATCTATCTCTCCTATCTCAAATTCTCCTGCTCATATGGAAGAGCAGATTTTCTCTTAATCCCTGGAGACTACATAGTATTAAGAAGCCATTCACGTTGAATAATAACTGTTATTAAGCCTCCTAATTTATGAACAAGGTTGCACATAGCCTTAATGAAGCTCTTTATATTAACAGATACTTGTGTTTGTCAATCCTGTGATGCTAAAGAATTCCAAAGGCATTGCAAGGACAGGGTCACAGCTGCTGAAGGAAAATGCCCTGACACCTGAGGTAGTTGTCTGCTCTTGCTAAGAAGGCAACCCCCAGGAAACATGACATAATTGATTTTGATACCTCTTTTTTTTATATGCTCTCCATGATACCTCACATCTGCAGTTTCCCAGTTTAAAGTGGGAAGAAGTTTAATCTTGGAGAAAGCTTTATTCAAACGTTGTGCTTTCAGATGAACAGCGTGCACTCTTTTTCCCTGAAGTTTAATGCAATACAATTTTGTTTTCCTGTATTTCTGCTTCACCAGTGTATTCCATTAAGGCATTTGCAGAAAGATAAACTAGAATATCTCTGACTGGACTGTGCATGGATTCCTTAATAAGATGTGGGGATGTGTCTGTGGGAGTTTCTTGTGTTATTTTATCAGTATGTTCTGACTTCTCAGCAAACCTGTTACAAAACTCTTTGAAGACTGATGTCTAGAACACGAAAGTCTTGGCACTTGTCTCACACTCCTGCATATTTTTGAGTGACTAGAGTGCTGGTTCAACACTATCTGCCTTCTAGAAGAGGTAGATCAAGTGTAGTGCTACCAGAAAGTCCTTAGCACTCTGCATTTTTCCATATCCCAGGCTGGGATAATATTGCTGCTTGGAGCTTCCATCGTTTTGTTATCACTGTCAGAACATGAAATGTAACTTTGGATGGAAAGGTGGGGTCTGATTTCTCAAATGGTGAAATTCTTCCTCGTTGCAATTCCTGAAGATGCTGCTCCTCACATACATTTCAGAGTTCTTGGGAGAGCAAACAAGAATGAAGCCCAGTAATTAAAATCCTCTTCCAGCTACAACAACTCTTTCATACATTTCTTCTCCAAAGTGATGTTTTATATTCATAATATGTTAAAAATTAAGTGCTGAAAGCATACTTTAAAACATTTTCAACATGCTTTCACTTTTCACCTGTAATTGAGTCATCAGCATTACCAAGCAGCTATGAAACTAATTTGGTTTATTGCGTTACTCATCCCCACATCTTAATTATTGATTAACACTCTCACTGACAGGAAAAGATTCCCTTTGAAATGTAATTACTGCATTGTAACACTATGCTGTAGCTTCCTCCAGAATTATCTGTGCCACCAAATTTCTTTATAATTAAAATAATAGGTTTAAATTTGCAGCTGGACAAGCAGGCGAGTATGTGGAGCCTAATACATTCATATGCATTATAGGATCATCTGCAATAGACAAGGGAATTAAACCTTATGAAATGGTTTATTCCTCCAGAAAATGAACTCAGTAGCCAAATGAATGTTTCATGGCTTTTGCCTCCTGCTTACCTTCCTTGAGTATCTCTATATCCCTTGTAAAGATCATGTTTAAATAGTTATTAGTTTTGTTTACCAGAACTGAACTTCATTGCAATGTTTTTAAGGATATTCAAAAGAACTGCAAAAAAAAAAGTTAAACAGGCCAAATATGAACCTTTTTCAAACATCACTTTCAGGTCAAATGAAAAATGCCTTTGCTGTGAACATGCACATTTTTTTCCTTCCAAGGGTGGCCTTTTCTGAGCTTAGTTTCTGTGAATTTCATCCTTTTGCTTCTCTGATTAAAACTAGTTGCAGTGATAACCATTCAGCAATCAATACTTATTATTTGTTTGATAATATTAGGTGCTTTCCAGCAGTATAGCTATTTGTGCTGCAAATGATAACATCCAAAGTACATATGTAATCGATCATGTACTTGTTGAATAGCTCATTCTCAGCTCTTTTCCATGCCTCTTGCTGATAGGAATCTTCAGGAAGATGATGAATGTGTTCCAGGATACCATTCTAAAGCCAAGAGATTTGCAGCTGCACGTTTGCCAAAAGAGAGGAAAGACTTCTGCTCTGCAGTGCATCTAATCAAGCATCCAGCTGTTGAAAATGGGATCAAATAATGAAGCATAATTGGAGAACTTTTCAGGAGGATTTCTGCTCTGTCTCAGTTGCAGATGGTAGAAGGGGAAAAGCCTGGTAAACAAAAAGTGGCACTGCTTCTTGCAGCCCTGAGTTAACAAGAAATTGATAGATGCATCCCCCTAAGAAAAAGGGAAGGCGACGTGGTGGCTGAGGTAAATACAAGTGGGGAAATGATCATCACAACTATTGACTGTGAATAAACCACCAGAAGCACAGGCAGACAATGGAAGAAGTAATTTCCCATGACATTACCTGCCAAGCAACAGGTTACCAATAGCAACCCTTCCAGAGGATAATGGGGCATTTACTTGGATGCACAGTGAGTAATGGCATATGAAGTACAGCTCCAAATTGTTTCCTTTGAAAAAAACTCTTTATACTTTTCCAAGAGCAATAATAGCATAGATTTAGACCTCTGGTGGTGTAAATCAGTTTATCTGCAAGAAAGTCACCAAGCCTGTGTTCACATTTCTCTGGTGAGAACCTAAGCCAAAGGAAGGCTTAGAAATGCAGAGAGCAAGCCTTTAGTCATACACACAGTGCCATACATAGGAAATAGACATTCCTAGAGCTACTCTGTTAACCTAGCACTCTCTGTGTAAGGAAGGAATTGCCAGCATATGGAAAGCAGGTAACTGCAAGCCTTTCACTTGAGCAGCACACAAAATGATCCATGCTCAGAGGAGGCCAAAGGATGTTTCAGGTACTTGCATCACGTAACACACATCTCATCCCTTCTTCCGAAAATGAATGCACTCCATCTTCAAGCCATGTCTATTTTTTACATGCCACTTCAGTTAGAAAGCACTACACTTTTGCAGAGATTGGATAAAACCCTTTCATTTAACTGTGTATTTGTTTGTGGCTGCTATAGTTCCATGCATTATACTCATGGAAATGTCTCCACCTGACCTCCAACGGTACCAAAATACTACTGGAGTCCATGCAATTTGGATTGATAATTACTGCTTTTCCTAACAAAATCAGAAAAATCTATGAGTCAACTGGTCACATCTAAAAAGCACAAGAGCCCTGGTGCCCCTCTTCACAGAGACAACCTAGAGAGAATGATGGCTACAAGAGTTTTTAATGTATTTCAATATATTTTGATTTGAGGCAACGGCAGTAGCTCTGCTTTCATCTGTAGCTTCTGTTCATCCAGCTCTGTTCCAGCAGGATGACACCACCTTTCTTCATAAAACAAGATTACCAGAATGAAGCAGTGCTGCTGCTTTTGTTAAAGGCAAAATCAGGCTTGGGAGACAGCTAATCTTGCTCAGGACTTGGAAGCACTGCTTTATCTTTGCAGTCTGACAGGCTGCTGACAGACAGCTAGCCAGCTTGGGCAATTCTTTAGCTGGTTCTCTCTAATTCCTGACACTCCTGTAAGGAAGAATGGGATTTATTCAATTATTAGCATTTCTGCCTAGTAACCCTCTTCAGACTTCTCCAAATCTCTGAAAAGCAGTTTAGCAGTTGGAGAAATTGTGCTCTGCAAGGCAAATTTCTAGCGAAAGATTATATTTGCTTTCCTCAGATTTTCCTGACTTTCTTAACTCACATCTGTGAAAAACACAGACTCAGTACATTGAATTATAATAGACAATTGAACTTCAACTTGTATTTAATACTCTTGTGCCCTTCCACAGGAACTTTTATGCTGCATTACCTCTTTCCCAGCAAGAATGAATGAATGTGGCACATTTCTGAAGCTGAGATACCCATGACACTAATACTCAAATGAGCATACTTAAGGCAATGCTTCCCACAGTCTGTTTTAAAGCAAATGCTGCACATTCTAAGTGGCAGAGGCCTTGAAAAGGCATAAAAGATGGCATTTCTGTCATCTGTGAAAGGATGACATTAATCTTACTTAACTTGGTTGCACATCCTTTTGTTGTTATAAGCTTAACACAAAACCTTTGTCAGTGAGGATTTCGGTGTGTTGGTTGCTAACATAGCAAATATAGACAAACACGGAACAAAACTCTGAACAGCCTGAAAACTGGCAGCTAAAAAGCATTTTCTTAGGGATCTATTATTATTATTATTATTTTTCTAATCCTTTTTGTTTGTAAGGAGTTACCTTGAACCTACTAATTTTGTGTTTAAAGATAGAGTTTGTATTTGCAGCGACACTTGCACCTAGAAATAGTTAAGGTACGACTGAGACATTGCTGACTTTGATTGTTGCTAATATTACTTCTTGCACAATAATAATTATCAACACTGATAATTGTAGGTTTTGGTGAGGTGAGGCAAAAGGGTTTGGTGAGGTGAGGCAGAGCTAAAGATGAGAGCCCTCAGAGTGGAATTCCTGTCACCTTTCTTTCCCCATATGCTATTTAGGCATATATCTCTCTTGATTCTCTCCATAATCACTGGAGACAGAAGCACTTGTAAAGTAGATTCAACTTGTCTAGATCAAGCAGTTATCTTAGAGTCTGATCAATCATTCTCTAGAGGTGTCTAGCTCAGCCTAGAAAGATGAAGATGACTTTTTAAGGTGAGTCACATTGCTTTCAGAAGCCCAGGTTCAGAGAAGTGAGTCCTATCCCTGCAATTCAGTGCATGCTAGAAATCAAGACTCCCAGTCATCTTGTTTCAAGCAATCTGGAGACTCAAGATACTGAATTTTTCCTGTGTTCCAAGGTTTCAGTACAGTCAGAAGAGTTAGAGGCAGCATGGGCCACAGCATTTGTGAAGACAGATGTGATGTGAATATATGATATATTGTCCCCAGTCAATCTCTGCAAACAAAGATCTATTTGACTTTCTTTCCTATAGCCCTTCTCTTGCAAGAATATATCTTTCTATAAAAATACATTCTTTCTTTACATTTCCCATAAAACAAGAGATTCAATCACTTGCTCAGGATTATCTTTCTCAAGCCAAAACATGTGAATAACTTAGTGGAATTTAAGCCCAGGATTAGAGCATGAAAGGACATACTTTTGTGAATAAGCCAAGCTCATTACAATCTCAGCAGACTTTAAAAGCCTGTTTATGTTCTTTACTCTCACATATATCTGTGAAAGGCATATTCAGTGGGACTGAAGGTCAGTCATGCTCTTGGTCTTGCTTGTGCCTTATTGTAATATCTTATTAGATCTCTGCTCTGTTTCTTCACATATTTCCTGCACTAACTTACTTCAACTTTTACATGTCCCAAGAAAGAAAGTGCTAGTGATAAGCAATGAAGTAGCAGAGTTAGTTTTAAAGTACATAATTCCATCCTAGATTTGTTGAACTATATGGCAGCTAAAGGAAAGGCCTCAGACTATGGCTCAGTTGATAGTATTGTAGAACAAACTCTACTTGTTTATGTTGTGTATTATAAATCAAGTAGAATGAATTCATATTCAAGAATAATGTCATTCAAATCACTCCTGACTACATATTGCAACTGTTACTTTCCAATTTTGTTCAGTTCTTTATCTTCCTCATTCACAACAAGTAATGGTCAAGGTTGTGTGTCCTATTAGTATTCTAAACCCCACTGCTGTTGCTCAGGACTCAGTGTGATAACTTATGTGTGTGAGAGTTGTAAATCTCTGGTACATCTAAAATTTGATTCCTTTGGTGTTCAGGAAGAGAGTACATAGCCTCAGTTTTGCTTTACTTTGCTTGTTTGATTACAAGGGAGTTTGTTTTATTTCCCTGCTAGGTCAGAGAGCTGATCTTGTCATACCTAAAATTTTAGGTGTGCTTTGTGTGTGGGGGTAGGATTTTGTCTGCCATATTTTAATCACCCTGAAGTGTTCATCAAAAGATTTCTTCTTCTGGTTTATTTTCCCTTTTCTTGTTTGTTTTTTTTTTCCCTAGCCTCCTACTGTTAAACTTAAATAATACATTCATACAATGAATATCCAAGTAATTTCATCACATACAGTATAAAACTGCTTTAACAAAGCAGTGTCCCATGCATCTCAGTTGAATTTGAGCATGCATCTAAATTTCAGTAAAATACTGCTGTAATGAAGCATCTGAAGGATCAGCTAATCATCTGCATTCCCTTTGCTCTCTGTGGAGAGAGATGGCTATATAATCCTTCCTACTTTAGACATTGGGGTGGGATGAGAAGCTCCTAACACTTTACATTGTCTATATAGTCATCTTAGAGCTTTAAACCAGGTATCTACCTCCTAAGTGTGTAAGGAATGAATTGCATCCCATATAGTCAGAGCTTTAAACCAGGTATCTGCCTCCTAAGAGTGCAAGGAATGAATTGCATGCCAGTGAAGGCAAAGGAGAACCTTGCTGAATGTTTAGCCCTTCCTCATGCTTTTTCCCTTTCCCTTGCCCTGCTCTGAATACCTCAATGTTGATGCTTTCCCTCTGCACATGGAGCACACAGGATATTGCACCATCTGAAACTGGAAATGCTAAATGTGTTGCCAAAAGCTAATATTAGCTATGGCCCTGTTTTATTGGTTTTGACAAGTGATTCTTATCATTTGAACTTTCTGTCTGCTGTGCTTAGAAAATGGATTCATTTTTCCTTTAAAGGTTATCATACCCTAAATTCAAGCAGTTGAGGGTGATCTTTTCTCATCAGCATGCCAGCTGCATTTAAAAATGGCCTTTTGGCTAAAGGCATTGCATGCTTCTGCCTGCATGTGGGGGACATTTGTACTTTGTTAGCTGTGTTATTATTCCCCATTCTTGCCACCAGACTTGAATCTGTTCATTACATATTAACAGCCAGTAACTCCATGGATTGGTAGAGTCTGTGAGGTGGAAATGATTTTCCTCCTCTCTTGCCTAAGGTAAGAAATGCTCCCTGATTACCACAGCTTGAAAAATTATTCAGTCCCAAGCCAGCTAAGGAGCAGGGAGATGAATTGGGTTTGATTTGGTAAATTCAGCATGTTTACTAGTGAGCACAAGTTTGTGTGTTCCCTGATTTGCTCCTCTACTTCTTCCCTTTTCATCTTTCTTCTGTAGATACACACTCACAGACAAATGAGTGATTACTGATGGAAACCAATGCTGCCTCAAAGTTTGGGCTCAAATGGAAAGAAAGGAGCATTACAACAGAGAATTTATCCTCACTCCAAGCAGACAGCAGGTAAGTAGCACCTTGGTTCTAGGCTGCAAGCAAAACCAGGCTGAGATTATCTATCTGAGTGCACTCCCTGTGTGTTCATAAGGTACAAGGCAAGACACAAATCTTGACAGCAGAAAGGAGAAAGAAATATTTGTCTCTTCAGAGGAATTTTCAGGTTATGGAAAGAAGTTTTATTATGGATCTTAGCTGGCCTTGTCTGTCAGTCAGGCTGCAGAACAGATTAGAGCTGCATCCCCTGAGAGCAATGTCTTCTCAAACTGAATCTTTGAAGGAGGATAAGAATAGCAAAGTGGAAGTGAGCTGGTTAACACATTTTTGTGTGTTCCTGTATATTAACATCACCATTTTTCTTTAGGAAGTTATTATGGAGAATGCAAAAATATATTAGAAGGAAGAGAATGGTTTTCAGCCTATTTATCAGTTCAGGTGCAGTGTATCAATAAAGCAACAGAAAAAGTGCTGCCACTGAAGAAATGATTTATTGATGCTTTAGGCTTGTTAAACCAGCTTAATGTCAATGCAATTAACTTCTGGATCAAATCAGTCCACTGGCTGCAAAGTGAAAACTGACAGAATGGCTCTAAAACCACATCCCAAATGAAATGAGAGCATCAATGAGTGTTCAACCTCAGAGGAAGAACCAGCTAGATGGGTGAGTCTGAGACTTTTTCAGTTCCAAAAAAATGGTTTATTTTGAAGGAAACTCTTCAAGCAATGGGTCACTGAGCAGCAGCATACTGATCAAATAGTTCCAGAGCTGTACAGAGAAAAAGAAGATGGGATAACAAGAAGGCACATAGAAATTAGACAAAGTTGAAAGTAACAGTACTGCATGATCAGCAAATGGGCAGGTTACAGGAGGTCAGCTTCACTTGCAAAATATTAGATGCTAATTACATTGATTGGATGAAATTCTGCCAGGAAAGTGAATAAATTCTTCATAATTTACTTAATTATGTAATGCCATTATAAATTAGCAAAGAAGTTTGTTAAGATGTTCAAACTGCTGCTTAAAGTGGAAGTTAAAGTGGATGGAAACCAGGGGAAGTTAAAATTAGCACCAAGAAAATTTAGAACTGTGAAAAGGAGCTCTAAAGGAGAGACAGATAATAAAGAAAAATGCCTCACATTGCAGACAAGCATTTAAATAAATTTCCATGTGCAAAACATCATATGACACATTCAGAAGCAACTTTTCTCTTTCAACATTTCATTGTGATAATGAACAGCAGTTGATTTCAGTCACATAGCTCATACATTTGATAAATCACTGTTTCTGTGTAAGGGGCAGGAACACAATTTGGGTCATTTGTATGTATTTTTTGTTCTTTAATGGCCCAGGCCTGTAGGGCTCCAGGCTGTGGGAGCAGTGGTGTACAAGAGGTTTATGAAGCTGTGTTTATTTCTAGGGTAATGGAGACTCAGAGTATTTCCTTAACAGCCTTACAGAAAGTACTGAAAACTGATTTGTCACACAAATTGTCTTGACTTAGCATGTTCTCCTCCTCTGATTGCTCCCCTTGGATGACTATCTTTTAATTCAGTATTTCCACCAATCCTATCTTTCAGTAATTTAAGCCAAACTGTAACTTCATAGATGTTTAGTGCCATGACAAGAGCTTTATTTTACTTTTTTTTTTAGCCTTGCACTACTATGGCTTTCCCCTTGCAGTAAAACCCATCAGGCTACACATCAAAGAAGAAAATGAAATCATTGAACCATGGACTCACACAGGTTGGAAGGGACCTCCAGAGGTCACCTAATCCAACCTCCTGCTCCATTAAGATAAGGTTCCTCAGGCCTATTTCCAGTCAAGTTTGGCATATCCCTATGGATGGAGACTCCAGAGGCTTTCAGAGCCACTGTTAGGAGCTGACTCCTTCTCGAGGTAGAACACATTCTTCTTACAGCTATTTTGTTCCTTGTCCCATCTTTTATGTTTATTCCTCTGTGTCCTAGTGGCCTTTGACAAATAATCCTTGATTTTTGTATTGATACAAAAATATTTGGGGTTGGACTAGATGATCTTTGTAGGTCCCTTCCAACCCCTAACATTCTGTGATACAATATCCTCAAGGGTTTTACAGTGCAATTGCTCACTAATTTGATTTTGTATCTTTCTGATAACTTATTCTATGGAGTTAATTTTATTTTTAACAATGTGTTGCCTGTAAACTTCTGTTAGATAATCTGGAGTCCCCTTCACTTGTCATGGTTGCATGACATCAGTGGCTCCTAGCTATTCTGTGACTGATTAACAGATCCAGCTGCTTTTCCTTCTTTATTGTTTCCAAATGAGAAGCTCCTGGATTACAGAAGAAATTGTCATTCTTAGTCCCTGCATGAATGACCTTTCTGAAGTTTAATTTCAACCATAGATCTATTATTCCATTCCTTAATGTCACGGAGTTCTTCCATGTCAAGACTCTGATCTTTGCCATGCTCACAGTGCTGCCAGTTTTCCATCAGCAAGTGTTGGGAGTTATTTCTCCTGCCTGTTGACTATCCTGCCTTCCCTTCTGGGTAACATCTTTGTTTATACTTGGGCAATTTCTCATAGCTATCTCCATTATCTCTTCTCTTATGGGACTAGCATCTTCTGTCTTCTATCATGCTAGCTTCTCTTGCAGCATGTCTCCCCTCATTGCTGCCTAGTGCAGCAGAGCTCTTCCTCAGCTAGCTAGTTAATACTCCTGCCATGTTCTCAGAGTGCTTCTTGCTTTGCTTTATTGATCTGCCATTCAGCTTCTGCTCTTGGCTAAATGCAGGTCGTCAGTTTTTTTTATGCTGCCTTCCCTCTTTCATTTCTCTTGACATTCCTGTAGGAACTTTGTTTTTCAACTCCATGACCAGGTTTCATTTCCTCTCCTCCATGAGCCTCACTGAGAAAACCTCACACAAATCAGTCTTCTCACTGATTGTACATCTCTGTCTTTATCTTCTCTTTTTGGTGAAGTTCCTGTGACAGTTCACTGTTCCTTGTTGCCTGTGTGACAGTGGTTTGCCCTTCTTACCTTGCCTTTAAAGGAAAACACAGGTAGTTTAGAGTTGTTTCCCACCAACTCAGTGTTTTCTGTCTCACTGCTCCATCATCTCCATGTTTCATTTATGCCTGGGATCTTGTAATCTAGATGACACATCAAAAGAAGGAACAAAAGATTGAATGGAACAGAAAAGAACCAAGACTTTCTTCACTGCTTTTTAGTTGAAGTTCCTGCTATCCTAAATGTAACTAAGGAAAGTATTTGTTAAGAAAACATTTGCTATTCCTCCTCTGCTCTCAATCCAAACCATCCATGTGTGCATCCCTGTCTCCTCTTTAGCAGCAGAGGTATCCACTAGCAAATACTTGCTGCTGAATGTTTTCCCATGTGTGTCAGCTGCAATTCTCTACAGAACACCTAGAGAAAACTGTAGTGCAAGGAAATCATTAGTGACAAGGTGAAGTGTGTATTTTCTCTAGAATGCATTCCCCTTCCCTGTTCTTGCAGAGCATGAAGCTGTAATCTAGCAAATCGAACAGATGAAAAGGCAAAATACACTTTTAATACTTTTTGCTATGAAAATTCCTCTCTGTGACTGGAGCTGACAACTGTATTTCTCCAGTAAAGAGTTCAAAAATAGGAAACAAAAGTTGAAAAGTGTGTTTTGTCCATTGGAGTTCCTAATAATCAATTAATCAAACAGCCTTTAATTCTATTACTTGAAAGTATTACAAATCCACATGTCAAGTTACTGAATTTTGAACTGTAATCAAACCCAAATGGTTTAGAATTCTGGAGAAAACTCAATCTCCAAGATCCTGTGAACTTTAACCTCCCTTTACAGCAGACTGAGAAGTTTCCTGTTGCCTGAAAATGTCTTCAAACCCTGGATTGTCACTGTTAGTGAAAGAAGAGATCTATTTTCTTAGCATGAACTAGAAAATTGATCACTCTTACAACTAAGTCCTATTGACATCTACTCTATTTTTTTAACTAAATCAGTGCCACAGGAAAATGACAAGAACAGTCAAATCAAATAACTTTCACAAGCATTAACTGCAGTGTGCAAGATTTATTATGCTTTGAGATCACATACAGCTTTTAACACTTCTGAAACATTCCTTTTCTGAGCAGTATATGGATAATATACAGGATCTGACTTTTAGTCATTGAAATGAAGTAGAAATTGCAAAGATAATGTGCTTAAAAGCACACTTGATTCACACTGAAAACCTGGATTTCCCATACAATTGGAAGCATGGTAATTAGACAAACTAAACTACCATTCTTTGCTCTCATACCCTGAAAATGACAAGGCTTTTCTTTCATATTTAGCTGCTAGGAAACTGTTTCAAATGGATTAGTGGTTCTTTTTTTTCTCCTGAATATGTTTAAATTCCTCAGAAGCTCTTTTGGTGTCTAGTAAGCCAATAGAGCTTTCTGGAAAAATTGGAGAGTCACTATACTGTTAGATGAAGATTATGAAGATAAGGAGCAAACTCTTTGATTATTTCCTAAGTTTTCTGCTGTATAATACATAAGCCAGGAGGGATTTTTACCATTCCCTTACAAAAGCCTACGTTTCAAATAGCTTTGTGAGTTCCATTCTGTGTCTATGCCCTCTGAAGCTGGCCTACAATCAAGATACTTTGAGATGAATTTTAAAAGTTATGCATGAAACATAATCACTTGTAGTTTGATCATAAATAAAGGGGGTTTTGTGTGTATTTCCTATGGATTACTTTGAAAGTTTATCATTTCAGGAGTGCACAAGGTGCAGTAAAGAAAGGCCTTGAGGGTCAGACAGGAGTTCACACACCTCTTTTGAATGGTTTCTATAACTTGATCATTTTAAACTGCTGTATGTGTGACCAAAAGTCAAGGCAGGTGTTTTTCTTCTTTTCAGTAGATTGGGGCTCAGATTCCTACTTCATGAGCCAAAAAAAGATACTTTCATTTTCTAAGAGAAAGCAGGCATTTGCTTGATGCTTTTGAGAAACATTCATGTAGTTGGAATGCAATGTTCTAGCATCAGCTTGGACATCTAAGTAATTTTATTAGTGGAAAGAGTATAGGAAGATATAGATATAGAAATAAGATATAAGATATAGAAATAAGATAAGATATAGAAATGATATCTATAAGTGCTAGAAATGTAGAATATAGAAATATAGAAATAGATAACTATAAGATATAGAAATGTTTTTTTCCTAAGGTATTCTGGTTATATTTCCTTCTTATTACAGTGTAATATTTGTGGTTTTTTTTCTCCAAATCTAGAGGTGGTATTACATTTGGAGTGTTCAAGTCCCACTGGTGAGCTGGGGCTAACATAGAGCAATACAGACATAGTTTTCCTGTTCTTTTAACTAGACAAATGTTCTTCCTAGAGATGATGGAAATGCTCAAACCAAGTGGATTTCAGAGTTTAGCAGCAACTGTGGGAAGTTGTTCAACTAACCACAAGTCTTGATGCCTGCAAGTGACATCAAAGCTTAAAGGGAAGTTAGACTAGCTGAAAAGCAAGGAGAATAATTCATTGTGTGGAATTTATTTTACAAATTTAGCCAGAGCAGCCTAGATTACTGATTGCAGATACCTTCCCCTGTGAGTTGATCTCTTCCTACTGTGAATTGCTCATGAACTAATTTTCAGTTGATTAATTATAAATGTGGTGGGAATGGGGGAAGGAACAGCCTCTGCACCACTTAACTCTAGGCAACTGACTTAAGTGTCTGAGACAGCAGGCTAATATTCTAGGCTTTTTATACACTCAGTGGAAAAAAGACAGATTCTTCCACAGGGAGAATTTAAAGCGAGTTTTTAGGATCCTTCTTACTTGCAGTGCTTTGATTTTTCTTTCCAATACTCTCACTTGCTTCTGCCACTTGAAATGGATAATTTCCCTCGGCACTCTCAATCTCTACTTTGTTCCTAAATAAATTCCAACCTGCCTAGTTTGGTTTGGACACAGCAAATCCAAAGTTTTTGCTTGTTCCCAGCTGACCATCTTGCTCATCACAGGGGTTACCCTTCCTTTGACCTTCTGACACATCTGTAGAAGCTCTTGTTAGGATTCTTTGCATCTCTTGCCAAGTTCAGCTTCAGCCCTACAGCCCCTGAGAGTGTCTCCTATATCTGCATATTTATCTGTGCACTTTCCACAGCTTAGTATAACCACAGTGACCTTTCAAATAATGTTCTGAGAAGTGTGGAGAATTAGTTTTGTACCAATATTTGGTAGCATGTGACCAACAACAAAACCTTCTTAGGCTGTAGGAGTCCCCAGGAGTAAGTGTGTTATCCTGACAATAATGTGTGCTCCAAGGACCTCTAGAATATCAGTAACTGTGCAGCAATTATTCTTTATTTGCCTGCACAGCCCTAGGCTTGGGGCAGCTTTTCCTTTCCTAGTGTGAAGCACTGCAAAACTGGCAAAATCAAGAGTAGTCCAGCAGTGCCTTTGGCTTGCTCTGATCCTGTGCCAAAAGGAGTTTACCAAAGAGGTGATGTGGTTTATTGTTTTTGCTATCAGCTGATCTCTTAGACATAATGTTGGCAAGATCAATACTTGCAACTGTGATGTCAAAATTGTTTTTCAATTAGAAGTTACCAGTATTGACTTACTAACTATTCATTGTGAGCAAACATCACCAGGGTCAGAGCCTAGCCAAATAAATCTTCTTTATTTAAGCAAAGGCTTGCAAAGCCCTGCTTCAGATACTTGAAGTTGTCTATAAAGAGTTGTAAAATACGTTTTCTAATAGATTTTATAGCAGGAATGGCCATAAATAAAGTGAGTCTACAGGCTAAGCATTTCTGATCCAAAAGGATCAGAAAGAACCCAAGAATATCAGTTGGCAATAGTTAAATAATTATTTGAGGTAAACCTGGGCATGTTAGTGGATTTACTGGAAAATTTGTGGAAAGGATTAAATACAGGAAGGACAGAAGCAGTGAATGTAGAGGAGAAGAACAAAAGAGGAGGGAATTATGGATTACTAATGTCAATGCAAGCATGCAAAGGTGCTTGCAGTCCTGGAATCCTCTCTTTCTCATCCATGACCTTCCAGGCTCCTGCACTGGAGTAGCAAGGTCCAGGAGGATATGTTTTTTTGGACGTTATAAATTACTCCAGATTCCTCTCAGGAAAATGAGCCCAAGCCCTTGATTAGCAGGTCTAGGAGTTGTCAGGAGCTGTAGGTTTTGATTTTACCTTTATTAGAAATAGGGGAAGAAATCTCTTTCCATTTTCAGAGCTGTCTCTTAAGTCAAAATAGCATGTTCCATTTGGGATGTGGATTTAGTTCGGAACAACTCATCTGAAACAGATATTTCTCTCTGCTCCCTGAGGGATTTATTGGCAAAACTAGCCATCTATTAACATTATCTTGGGACTGTGCACAGTGAGAATAAATGCTATAAATCTTACTTGTATAAAAGCCCAAAAGCTATGAGGTTTTACTGGACAGCAAATAGAAAATTCCAATAAGTTCAGATCTGTTTATTTTACTTAGAGTGAAAGAATATTCTGGCTGGAAACATCTTTGAAGACAACTCTTGAGCCCACCTCACACTAAGCAATTGCTCAGCTCCTCTTGCCCTTGCACACTGTGTCAAATCCAGGGAATTATTCTGCATGGGTCATGCAAATTAACAGGAACTTGTCTTACTAATTACTGTGTGAATGGCCTTGGATGTGATTAGAATTGATAGAATAAAAGAAATGAGCAATGTATCTATAATCTTACAGTCCATTAGCAGCAAGAGCCTACAATTGAAATCTGCATTACTCACCAAGATTCTCAACTGTCACATCAAATTAGGATTATACAGAGCCCAATTGGCTCTGGTTACTTTTGTTAGTTTTTTCCTGACTGGTCTCACTAAAATTATTACAGAAAAATCATAGATTTACTTAAGGATAATTCAATTTTTTTATTGCTAAAAGCAGAAGGTGTTTCCTATTCAGTGCTTGATGGTAAGAAGCTACATGGTGTCCAGATTTGGTGCATTTGAGGCCCCAAAAATATTTGATTTGTGTCTTTTAAATTTTCCTGTCATTGTGCACATTGTTTTCTTTCCACATTGATCATGCCTAATTCATCCTGGCTAACCTCATTTTATTGTAGCAGATATTCTACCAGCATCTTTATTTTGTTATTATAGTTTATTGTACTGTATTTCCAACAAAATCCAGACATTACCACTTCACATTAACACAACAACTGGCTTTATTCTAACTTTGAACCAAGAAAAAGCTGATTTCAATGTTTCTGGATTTGCAACTGGTTTCTCTGCAGTGTTAGACCTATATAGGACAATTTAGTTATGCAAGGTTTTTCTTATCTAAGGATTGCCAGTTTGGTTTTTTTTCTGCACAGCTGCAATATTGTAAGAGGGTTCAAAAGCCACCATCACATCCAAAAACTTCTATTACATTAGAGCTTAAATAATATTACACACTTAGGAAGATTAAAAATTGAATTATTTCCATTTAAACCTGGATAAGGACAAAACTGTTCTGTACCTCTGCTAAACCTAGGTACAGACTTAGAGGTGTATTAACCTCTGGCCTATTTGTAATTGATGTGTAAACACAGAGGAAAACCTTGTTTTCATTTAACTATGACAGTAAAATTTAAACTAAACCACTTCATAGGATCAAAGTTTTGCATCTCCTTTAAAATACTTGCAATAAAATTAGTGAAAACACAATACATATATATTTACTTAAAAAAAAAAGAAAGAACAGTGAGAAGTTTAGAGCTGATGGAAGAGCTATCTGGCTTGCTCCACATTAACCTTTGCTCTTGCTTCATCATTTGCCTTTTATTCAGAGGCAAGGAATGCAGTTGGAGCTGTGTAACCTGCAATCCCTCTACAAGAGAGGAAAATAAACCATGGAACCTGCTTGCTGAAAGGCTGCAGGGGCAAGACCTCTTGTTTGGATGCTAGAAAGATTTAATTGAATCTGAAGGTCATCAAGTTAATATTCATATTCTTGAAGGTACCTAAGGCAGTTGAGTTCTCACACTGTGGCTCACTTTTAATTTGGCAAATGGTATTTCTTTCCAACTGTAATTAAAGCATCAGAATGCTGTGGTAACGAACTGCTCTGCAAGGAAAAGGTTTTCCTTTCAAAGGCTTTATTTATATTAGAATTACAGAACCATAGAGTGCAAGGGAGCTTGAAAGATCATCTGAGCCAAGCTTTGCTAGGAAAGGAAGTCTAGATGAGATTATCTAGCAACCTGTCCAGGGATGGGGAATATTACCACATCCCTGGGGACTTGTTCCAGTGAATGAGAGTCCTTGCTGTAAGAAATTTACTTCTTCTATAAAAATGAACATTCCTGATACTTGAAATAACACCTTGAAATGGGAAGAAACAACCCAAGTGTTTTGTGAAGCTCTCAAGTAATGTCTGTGATGAGATATAAAACCTGAGCCAATCCTCTCTTTATGACCATGAGGTTACTGCAGCTACTCTTGAAGGGCAAGAGAGAACAAGCCACCCATTGGCATGTCATGGTGATCCTTGGGATTAGCAACCCCATGGACAGAGCCCTGGAAGATGTCTTCATTTCTCATGGATCTTGGCCAAGATGAGAATGTCAAGCATGATACCGGAGGAAAAAAACCAACCCAAACAACAAAAGAACACATTAAATTCTACCAAACAAATGAAGCAATCAGCCTAGAATATTGAATGTGAGCTATTCATGCAGTGGGATAAATTTAAGAGTAAGATGGCTGGTGAGGAAACTTCTTGGAAAATGGAAAGCACAAGAAAGCTTCTAAGGATAGAGATGAAAGAGGCCAGGAGCAATCATACAAATGTGAAAATCATACAGATACACAAGCAACAGGACACAGGGAGGAGGAAGAAGGGGAAAAAGTGGCCATCAGCTTGACAATGAGGAAGTGTTTGTGTTTTATACCAAAAATGTCTTTGGAAAAAGAAGCCAAAGCAATAGCAAGCCTGCTGTGGGACTGCAGTGAGGATTTGTGGAGCTCTCAAGCAAATGCTGAAAACATCAACGGAACAAGAGTCTGACAGGATTTGTTCTTCCTTTAGAGTTGTCAAAAGAGGATGAGGAAATCGCAGCTTTGGAAAATCCCCATCAGGGAAAAGCTGAAGAGTTGCAAAATAGCAAGGGAGATGCTGCCATTTATTATCATTCACAAGCTTCACGTGTACCAACTGCCAGGTCATTAGTTGCCCCAAAAAAAGGGGGAACCTTGACAGAAGTATCAGATGTCTACCTGATGTGCCAAAGACATTACCTGAGGAGGATGAAGAAGGTTTTAGAATGCCACCAAGTACAATAGATCAGACTTTCAGCTTGACAAATTGAAGAGCAAATGCTGAGGATGTGAAATGGGACTACACTGCAACTTCACAGGCTTCAATGAAACATTTGATCATGTATGGCAAGGAATACTATGAGCTATGATGAAGACACTCAACATTAGCAAAAGAATAGTGACAACTCTTGAAATGCTTCAGTACAGTGCAGGGAATAAAGTCCTTGAAAGCAACACACTGAGTAAGTAGTTCCATGGAACAGCTGGTGTAAGAAAGTGATGTCTCCTATTGCCACATCCCTTCAATTGTTTCCTTGAACATGTTATGTCAAAGGACTTCAAAAACTTTGAAGGAGTGCCATCAGGGAGAGGGAGTAATGTAGGTAATGTAGCCTTTGATGGTGATAGAGATGTGATAGGAGGAAAGGGACTAGGATGTGCAAATACAATGACAAAGCTGGGCAGCACTGCAATGATGTGTGGTATGGAGATGAGGACAAAGAAGAGCAGTGTAATGACAATGAAGATTACTGGCACTGAACAAGAAATAGACATCAAAAGCAAGAAAGCTGAATGAGGGAACTTATTCAAGTATCCCAGTACTACTACCATGAAAGACAGGAAACCTGAAACAGAAATGCAAAGAATTGCCCTCACGCTAGCAGTTCTCACAGTCCGAAACACAACCTGGAAAGAAAAGAACAACCTCAGTAGATCCAAGAGAGGGGGAAAAAAAGGAAAGTTCTGAGAAACACTGTGTTCTCCAGAGCATGAACAGTGTGAAATGGGTGAAACTCAAACAGCAGCAACAGAATGAAGGCTTGAAGCCTTTGAATTGAGATGTCTGCAGAATTCAATGGATGCCATAGCCAGTGCACAGAACTAACAGCTCTAGTACAGAGAAGCAGGATCTGCAGTAATTGGATCCCATGAGCACTTTTAGCAATGTGACTAAAGCAAAAGGCCTAGCAAGCAGAATTTAGCAGGACCAAAAATACAAAGAGAAAAGAGAAGTTGTTTGGGGACAACAGGGTGGAAAAACATCAGTGGAAGCTAGGCAGGAAAATCTCTAGCAGAAGTTCTTTAAGCAGGTAAAACCACCTGAAATGAAAGGAGAGCACAGTTATCATCTTACTATGACCCAGCCAGGCAGAGGAGAGGAAGGGGATCATGGTAGCACAACAATCTGTTCTAAAACCCATTAGTACAACATATCCAGGAAGCCTTGTCAAGTGTTACAGGGTTTTATAAATAGATTACATGTACTTTCTTTTGTTCTTTGCTGCCTTTCTTCTTTCTTGTGTTTGTTCAAGTGATATTTAGTCATTTCCCCACACCTCAGATGGTTAGACTGAAATGTTGCTCTGATGTTCTTGAGCTCCTCCAACTCAGTGTCACCATCCTCTGGAGCTAAACTTCCTCTGGATTCAGTGTTCTGTCATCAAAACTCCTGGGCAAAGATAGCCATTGCTTAGAAGATGTCTCTTTGTAACTCACTAGATATATATTCAGCTTAAACTCTGTCTTACAATAATCCCAATGCACTTTAAAAAAAAAACAGGCTTTAATTAGCACACCAGCACCAGGAATATCTATTTGAAATTCCTGTTGAAACTCTCTACCTGCTGTGCTTCATTTCAAATTGGAATGCTTTCATCTTTGTGCTGTGCTGCACCATTCACACAAAAGTCTTTGGGGACTCTACCCAACCCCTTCCCTAATTTTACTTTAAAATCATTAGGCCATGTAAGCCCATGACATGTGCACCACATAAAATAGAATATGGTTTGTTCTCTCCTTGGTTCTTTGGTGAACAATTACTGATTCTTAATGAACAAAGAGGAAATGAAGGTTAACTAATTCTCAGCCAAAGGTTATGGTGAGTCACCTAAATATTAAGCAGGGGAAAAAAAATGAAAGAAATGAGAGTAATTTATTAGATTTGAGCATTTTTCCTTACTTTGAATCTGCAGAAATAAGATATTCCATGGACATGTATGTTATTGATAATAAAGAAGTTTGGCATTCTTTTTCCCCATAGAAGTGAAGTGTTTGATGGATGTGGAGGTTTTGTTTGAACTGAAGATTCTCATCCAAGTCAGGTTCTGACCTTGCAATCTTTACTTCCATTAGTGGTCCTTCAGCTTCAACAAAAAGCCTATAGGACTATTCTTTTTACTAAAATATTACTGCTACATAGGAGTATGATGCATCTTTGTGCTTGGGTTGGATGAGGAGATCCAATTCTAATTACTGAGGAGTCCCCAGGGTATCTTCCTGCTCCCATGGGGTAAGTAAAGGAGCTCAATGGGTCAGAAATGTGAAAGAGCTGCTTATTGTGAAGGGGAAGCATGAAATCAGGGACTAGTGTAGGAGAGATGGAAACCTGAAAGCAAGGTTGGCTTGTGGATGGGATCCCAGCAGAGCTCTAGGAGACAAGAGTAATAACACAGCTGACAGCAACGTGTGCAACTTGGGTCAGAACTGAAGTACAACTGCTCCAAAACACAGCCAACATCTATTCCCACCCTCAGTGTAGAACTGAAACAAAGAGATCTAGATCCTTTGAGAAACATTTTCATTTTATCTATCCACCAACAGAAAACTCCCTGGTGGAACAAAGACACTGCATCCATTTCCAACACACCAGAAGCAGCCAAGTGCATCAGGAGCATCTCTGTGTCCACAGCTCTGTGTTCATCTGCCTGGCTATGTTCCTCCTCTAACTGTTTCTTAGGGTGGTTTTTTGTGTGTGTGTGACTTCCCTGAACTCTATCAATAACTCTATCAAAGAAGAAGAATCTTTTCAGTATCAATCAGCCCTGCAGTGATTCAGCACAAAGGTTTTTAGCACTTTATACTGAAATGGCAATGGGAGGATTGAAAATGTTCAATGACCTGCAAGCTGCATTTCTACCTAGATATTTAGCTATTGTAGCATTATTTAGATAGTTAAACAGCTAGACTTGGTCATGCTTTACTTCATACACTATCTGTGCAAGCTTTTGATTTCCTCTATGACATTTCTTTATCTTCCTCAAAGTTGCTCTCTCTTTGGTCTTCCATGGTTTCTTATTATTTGGAGCAAATCTAAGGTTAGCTAGAAGCAGCCATGACATGGATTTGGGGGTAATTTGCAATTTCTAAACCTATGATCTTCCATGGTTTCTTATTATTTGGAGCAAATCTAAGGTTAGCTAGAAGCAGCCATGACATGGATTTGGGGGTAATTTGCAATTTCTAAACCTATGATCTTCCATGGTTTCTTATTATTTGGAGCAAATCTAAGGTTAGCTAGAAGCAGCCATGACATGGATTTGGGGGTAATTTGCAATTTCTAAACCCAGAGACAACTAAGTATAACCTAGTGACAACTAAGGGTCTCTCAGCTTCTTATAAATGTGAATTACCTTTAAAAATAATGGTCCTAAACTCCTTTCTCATAAATATCCCATTGGTGTGATGGATTTCTGCTGTGTGGCATCAGCTGAAGAGCTGACAGACAAAGCAGCAGTTCTTAAGTTAAGCTCCTCTCATTGCAAGTGCTTAAATTCCTGGGGTTTAGTCAGATCCTGACCAGAAATAAAAGACTGATCTGAAGTTACTCCTAACTCTACGCACTTGAGTAAGAGAAGAAAAGCTTAGCTCAGCCTGTTGACTACACCAATCCATCCTACCAGGCATTAGCAAGGAGAGCCACACTGCTGTGGCTTAGAGGAATTTACTCTCTTGCAGAAACAGGACAATTTGTAGATCTGGGGTTGTATTCAGAGAGAGAGGAGAAGCAGGTTCCCTTCCACCCTGGTGATGCTGAACTTGAATGCTGAAAGCTTCAGCTTTCTGCTCCTTTCCTAACTTACAATGTGTTGCTGTGCCAGAAGCACCCAGGCAATGTGAAGATATAACAGGAGGTTCCAAGTGGCAAAGGATCTGTTTAGCTTGCAGAGTACAACATGTGGGCTGTGAGTTTCTTTCTTCTCTAATCAATGTTTCATAGATATTGAAAGCCTGAAGCATAAATTTTTTCCATATTTCTAACAGTGAGCTGCTTTTTCTTCCATGTGTTTGAAGAATATCTTTGCAGAGAACTGACCTGAAGTGTTTTAAAGCTCAAACAGGGTGTTTTTTTTTAATAAGATCTGGAAGAGAAAGAGGGAATTTTCCATTCATAGTTCTGTCTTCCAATGCTATTCTCAGTTTCCATGGTTCTCCCTATGGTTTGGAAAATACACCTCAGAAATTAGTGCTCTGAGAGCAATGTTGGAAGAAGCTTTTCCTTTCCTTCCCATCAAAGCTGTCACAGATCCAAAAGTTTAACCTTCTTGCTCCAGTGGGAGTGGGTTGTTTTTTTTTAATAGCACTGCAATGATTTTGAGTCAGCAAAAAAAAAGAGATGCAAACTTGGATTGTATGAGCCTTGCATTTGTTCCTGGCAGGTGGAATTGCACAGGAAGTTTTTGGAGTGCCTGCTATGTTGTCTCCCACTGGAGCTCTGCCTGTGCTATCCCATCCTGAGAGCTGAACTGCATCATCTAGTCCCAGAGGCACTTTTGGAGTGTTTCAGTGACCTTGATTGCACTAGGCAGGTGGGCTCATTTCAGAAGTGCCAAAGCAGCAGCTCTATAAAAGGACTGAGGTGCCCATTCCAAGTCTGTGATTTAAGTAATTTTAATTACTCTCCATTCCAGAGCACTGCTGCTTACTTCTCTGCCCTGCTTACATAGTTTTTTTAGCTGCAGTTGCCAACACTTTAGCTCAGCAAAGGCTAGACATTGAGAGCTAGGATCATAATCAAATAAAAAATATTTTCCCTATTTGAGGTCAGAAGATATAAGTGATACTCAGCAGGCATTTTACTCCCAGACCATCACTGCATTTATTGCATATAAACTGTGCTCACGTTGCTCATGCTTGTTCCATATTGTTTAAAACTGATCTCATCATTTCCTCAGCTTTCTATTCCCTCCAGTGTGCCTGGAGTTCTGATTAGAAATGTACCACAGAGTTCTATAGCAGTGAATACTCTACTGCTGCTGTTAATTAAATCTGTGTGGGTAACTATTCACTCACCAGAGACAATCATTGCAGCAAGATATTGTCAGGCCTGAGGCTTTGCACTAATAGAATCTGTACATATCCCAGAGGTGAGATGTTCTCTATCTGGAGAGGATGCAGTGAGTCAGATCTTCTAATGTATCCAGCTGGTGATTCAATGAATGAATGCCAAGGGGACAAGCTTCAAAAGACAGCCTTCCTGAGACTGAAAGATGGGCAGAAGAAGAGCAAAACAAGATGGATGTTTTATCCTTCTTGCTATAATGTAATCGCATAACCTGAGATTTTACTCTATGTTTCTTTTAACTTTAATTTGGGACACATGACTGACATGGAGTGCTTTAAGTTGTTAGAATGAATCATTTAGAGAGATGTCATAGGCAGTGAATGGTATTGTGACACTAGGAGCATAGATGAGTTGAGGAGAGACATGGTAAGAGTGGTTTTATATAGCACAATACTGAAGAATTACATCAAGGATCTTTAAAGGAACTACTGACAATTTGCCATCAGTTAGTTACAGTGGTGACCCATAAAACATTCTGCTGTCAGATGATAGCTTCTGCTATAGCCAAGCTATTTTCTAAGGTGTGTCAGGAGGTTATGTGCATCACAGGAGAAAGGAAACCTTGGGAATGTTACCTTTGTCTTCATTAGCCCCATCACTTGAACAAAGGGCCACTTGCCTCCAGCAGGCATCTGCTGCCTCAGCAACTCTGCATGGGAATTGCTGCAGTGCAGGCATTGCCCCAAGATCCAGCCCATGCCTCTTGGCATGAATTAGCACTACCTGGGCTACTCAAAATTATAGCTTTTCTTCTTAATAAAGCTTATAAAAACTGGATATTATCTCCCAGGCTTGAAAGGGACTGATTAAAAATTATCTTCCCTCATACCGCTGTAATTATCTTTATACTTTCACATAAGAATTTGTAATAAGTGATGGAACAGGAATTATTATAATGGATGAAAAAGATACCTGATTAGTAGGCAATGGAAATGCTTGTGTAAAACTTGGGAAGATGCAGTGAGGTTAAACTATGTTCTTACAACTCTACATAATGTTTATTTGTTTAGATCAAGCATCATTGTTAGTAGTCTATTTGCCTCATTTAACAAATAGATGAACAGAATGAGGATAGATTTATTCTATATACATAAATAAGTCTACATACACAAATGGATGAACAGAATGAGGATAGATTTATTCTATATACATAAATAAGTCTACATACACAAATGGATGAACAGAATGAGGATAGATTTATTCTATATACATAAATAAGTCTACATACACTAATAGATCACAATGTATGTACATATATAATTAATAATGTCTTCTATAAAACACATGATAAACAGTGGTAGACATCTTGAAGAAGAGGACAACTATTTTAACAGACATTGTTACAAAACCTGGAGACAAGAAGTTTCCTGGAAGCAGATGAGAGCCTGGATTTGTGCTATCAAATGTCAACCACTTAAACCTTGGATGTCTATTCCAAACTGGTCACCTAAGCCACATTAGCAAGCACTCCAGTAATCAGCTCTAGAAGATTTGTCCCATCTGTTGGGAACATTTAGTTTAGTTAGTGCTTAGAGCTCTTCCTACACCTGCAGTAGTCAGCAGACTTAAAAACATGAGGAAACAAGTAGAAACTGAACTGGAGGGCCTTTTTATTTTCCCCCTCTAAGTAATAATTAATATCTAAAAATGAGGCCATGGTTACTTCTTTCCACTGTGGTTGTACAAAGTGCTCCTGGCATTAACACATTGAGAACATACTGAGCTGATTCAAATGAAAATTTTATGGAGAAAGGATTTGTTTTATACTTCTTCTTTTCAGTAGTGCTCTCTGTGAATTTGGGGTTGGTAGGATAAGCACCCAGAATCACTTCTAGTGGAACACAGTGTCTGGGAGACACTCAAACCTTGTGCTCTTTGTGAGTGCTATTGAGAAGGATGCAAGGAGAGATTTCTAAGATACAAGGGAAATTATGTAGAAACTATAGAAATAGAAACTATAGCCAAGGCTACAACAGTCATGATTAGTTGGAAGAGTGAGTGGTCCAAACAGTAGCTACCTAATAAGTGCTTCTGCAGTAGTCTTCTACATTTCTTGGTTCAGCATACATCAATAAATGTCAAAATGTTAGTTTTCTGTGACTGGGATCACTGGTCTGTGATCCCTAGCATTCCAAACAAAAAGCAAGCTTCTAAATGAGTTTGAAAGGGAAACATAGACACTAACTAAATGAAAGGAGACTAACTGATATGGGAAAGGTTTACTGGTGGGACATGGAGATGAATAGTGGTCCAGTATTAGACTACCATTATCTAGGAGTGCAATGCAGAACACTAAGAAATGCCTGAATTCAGTTTGTTAATATAATCCAAGCTCTGTCTCCATGTCCCTTAGTCTTCTAACAGTGACATGTGGCCTGAAGTAGCCTATGTAAATCAGACCCTTCCTGAAATACCTGCAATTCCAGTCTAGTTATTCAGCATTCCTCTGAGAGCCTGTCAGAAGGCAGGGAGCTTGCCCAGCCTGCTCTGCCCCTGTAGAGCCTGAATGGTCCCAGGGGTGACCTGTTTCATCCCACTGACCTCAGAGCAAGTGCAAAGTGGAGGCTCCTCCATAAAGTTCCTAGAGGAGATGAATAATGGCAGGAAGAGGACTGATGTGGTGCAGAGGCACATCTGTCAGAGGGAATGGTGCAGACTTAATGAGCAACTAATCAATATTTGGTGTTGTCCCTGGTGGTGAGTGAGTGAGCACATGCCATCGTTGCTGAATACTTCTCCTTTGCTAGCCAGTTAGAATCATTCATTTCCTCATTAGTATTTCTGTGCTGTGCCTTTCTGAAGTATTTGGAATCACTCATAAAAATTAATTGGTGCATCTTCTTAACACCCTGTGCAAGATGACAAACAGAGGCAAAGACTCTCAGGGTATGGAGTGCTCAGCACTGGAACATGCAAGAGTTATCTCCCCTTTCCACAGTGAAGTTCATGTGGTTGAATTATAGCCCCAGACCAATTTACATTCAGCAGAAGACAGCGAGTGTCTGGGAGCTCCTATCTGCCAGGATACTGAGGGTTAGCAGGCCCAAGCTGATCAGCTAGATAGCACAATGACAGGGATGGCTACACCTGAAATTGTATTGTATTCTATGATCTTGGGAGCTCTATTTTCTTAGAGACAAACCCTTTGTTCTCACAGTTCTACCTCACTCCCATGCCCAATTCTGCTGTTGCAGTGTTTTCACCTGCCTACAACTATCTCCCCACCAGTCACCAGCTTCTGACAAGAAATATCTCCCAGAAATGCTCCCTATACTGGTTGATGGCTTCAGTTTTTCACTTGCTTGGGCTCTGCTCTCCATTCAGTATCATATTTGACTTTATCTTTCCCACATGGGCCAGATTTGGTGTTTCCTCCTGCGCTTGCTGGTTCTGAAGCTCTTCCCTATATCAAAGACCATAAATATTATTGTATCACTTCTATTCGATTCACACTTCAGTGGTGTCATAAAACATGGAAGAAAGAGAGCTAAAAAATTCTCAGAGTGGACCATGATATTTATCTGGTGTGATCAGGGTTGCAGAAAGAGGATAAAGAACTTGTGACATAGAGAACAGCAAGGAAATTGCCTTCAGGGTTCAGTAAGCAGGATTATCACCTTAATCCTTCTGAGATAGATAGACTGAGCTCAATGTCATTAGCTGTACTATGTAAGTCTTTGGGAAAAAAATAGAGAACTTGTAAGACTGAGGGTTTGCTTCACCTGAAAGGCTGCTTACAGCTGACCTATATAGCCATAAATTGCAAAATGCTTCATAAAGCACTTCACCTCAGCTCTTGCTGCTGGAAAATCCTTAGCAGGCAGCTTCTCCAGAGGTGGTTATTTTACCAGCTCCAATCCTTTAGACTTGCATGTGAATCTGGCCAAATACTGGACCATTGGAGCATGATTGATGGCAGATGTGGCCACTCACTTTCTCCTCAGACTTTCTCAGGGTGTGAAGTTGCTCCTGAAAGGAAATGCTTCCCAACTTTTGGAAGTGTACATAACACAAAATGGATCTTTCCTTAGCTACTATTCCAACTAAAAATGATGCTGCTATTGCTGAATGTTATCCTGAATTCCTATGTTAAATTTTCAAGGCAGTTTTCAAGAGGTTTTGAGCATATCTAGGAATCATGTATGTCCATGACTATTAAACACTTTATATTAATAGGATTTTAATCTCAGGGCTCTAGATCTGTATTCTGTAGGAGGTGAGCTGAAAGTGGAATGTTTTGCTCACTTTGCTATTTCATTGCATAATACCACTCTATAAAGGCCCAAGAGAGAGTTAATCTCAAAGAATTCATAATTTCTTATGGGTAAACTATTAATCCTTGCTGACAATGTTTCATTTCAGAGAATATTTTTCTGCTAGATTATGGCAAAAATTACTCAATACTATTTTCCTGCTTTTGCCATTATCCAGTGAATGTATTATTTGACAATTATTTTCATTATTCAGGAGCTCTGTGATTAAGTGCTATTACCTAAATGATGTGTTTAATGAACAATGTCAGTATTCAGTGGATAGATTCTTAATGATTTAACATTGCTTAATACCCAAACAACCCAGGAGAGGAAAATGTCCAGTAAAACTTATCTTGGGAGCATTGTGCTTCTGAGCCTTTTGGAATAGAAATTGAGGTTGTACTTAAAAGTGTTTTCACAGCAGTGGAGAGCTCTGGTTTTTACCTGAGAAGTCCCTAAACCTCTCTTGCATTTTGAGTAGTTTAAAGGCTTTTGACTGTAAAGATTGGATCAATATTTCTCTTAACAGCTTAAGATTCTGACTCTTAGATAGGTTCACCCTGAAGGCCCAGATAAGACAATCAGCCAGTTTGGAGTTAACAGCTCTAGACTGGCTTAAAACAAGGACAGAGAATGCCAGGCAGCTCTGTTGCTTGGGATCACAACATGAATTCTGTCACTCTTTAAATACAGGGACTGAGGAGCTGAGTTGCTAAGAGCATGTGGATGCTGTTCTCCAAAGAGAACTCACTGAGAGCTTTGAGGATGGAATGAGTAAAAGCAGCTTTCAGAAACTATTCACTGGCATGGTGTTAAGAAAATAGCTAAAAAGAAGGAAGATATATAGAAATATATATATTAAAAATATATATAATATATATAAATATATATAAATATATAATATATATACAANTTTTTTTCCTGGATAAATCTGTCCTTTCTAGGTTAAATATGATGTAGGAAAAGTGGTTAAGAAATACACATACTAGAGTAATGTATATCTTGAAGGAACATCTTCAAATCAATTTCAATTTAAAAAAGAAGCCTGGAAATCAAAATACTAGAGAAACATCATTGCTGACAAAAGCCTTCAGGTGATATTTAATGAGATCTTCTTTGTCAAATTGCTTCCTCAATTCTTGGAGGGTTGGCTCGCTAAGAAATTCTATCTCAGAACATAAAATAAAAAGAATATTACTATTTCAGTTAAAAGGATAAGACAATCATTCTCTTTCCAGACAGAAAGGATGCAGAAGCAGCAGTGACCAAAGTGTGCCCAAGTAGAAGCACAGGAAGAAGATATTAGCAGTGTGGAGGCCAGAGCTTCCCAGCAAGCCTTGTGGGGCTCAGGTGAGCTCAGCTCTGCTCACACAGCAAACACTCAGCCTGACAACACAGCAAGGAGCTCGCTCAAAGCTTCCAATAAAATCCTCCAAGGGTGATGGAAAATGACTAATCAATATCTCCTCAGCACAACTTCCAGCAAGCAGGGGTTGTTTGGCTGAGGATGTGTAAACACACATCCTTTACCCAATTCCTATGGGATGCATTTGGGTTCTTTCTGACTGAATAAACATCTTTTCAGTGCAAGAGTCACAGATGTCAAACAGTCTGTGGCCTGAAGATTTTACCTGTGTTTATTAGGAACTTCCATGGAAATTGATGCTACAGAATGCCTTCAGTTGGAAGAGACATATTTAAAAATATCTTTACATGATCCGGGAGCTGCTTTATGCTGCTGACACTGCCCTTGTTGCCCAGACACAAGGAGCTCTGCAGCCTTTAACGTCCTGCTTTGCAGCCACTGCTCAGCTTTTGGGGATGCAAGTTAGCTTAAAGAAAACACAAGTTTTACATCAACCTGCACCTCAGGAAGTTTTTCATCATCCTCATATCATCATTGGTGATTCAGAACTTAAATCAGTCCAACAGTTTAATTCCCTAGGCAGCCTCATCTCCTCGCATGGTAAGATTGACAGAGAGATAGACAATAGGCTAGCAAAGGCATAGAGTGCTTTGGGAAAACTCTAGCAAAGAGTCTGGAGAAATAAACCCTTGAAGCAAAGTCCAAAGCTCAGTGTTTCTAGAGCCATTGTGCTGTCTCCTCTTTTCTATGGTTCCCAATGCTGGCTCATCTATCCCCANGAAATTACTTCAAAAACAGAGCATAACAGAATCATGAATAACCATGATTCTCAACACATGCAGGATAAGAATCATTGCCCTGTTCTACTTAGGGCCATGGTTTAATGGTATGTTAGTGATAGGCATGGTTGCACTTGATGATTTTACTTCAGTAAGCACTGCCCAGCTGAGGACTGCAGAAAGCACTAAGAGCTGAGGACAGGATTTTCCCTGCAATATGGGGGAAAAGCCAATAGCTTAGGAGCTGAAGAAAGAAAGTTCCTAACCCTCCAAAGACTGCTTTCTGCAGGGACAGTGCTGTGGTGTGCTCTGATCTGATGCCAGAGGGATGCATGCCTAGTTAAAGGATCTTTCATGAGCATCCTTAGGTGATCTTGCTCAGGCACCACATCATCTTGCTGTTAGCACTGTGTTTGCAGGGAAAGACTGATTGAAACATGTGCTGTTTGCAAATTAGAGGCACTTGGTTCCAAGCCATTTATCAATTCACCTACTTCCTTGCTGTTTGAATGTTGATGATGTAGCACATTGAAAATATGATTAATTAATGGAGGAATTCTCAGTGGTAGGGAAGAGAGGGAAAGGCTGAAGTGGAATTTCTTATCAGATACATCCCTGGAGGAAGGATTCAAAACCCTTGACATTTTCCTGTGGATGATTAGACACAGCCCCAGTCTGAACTGAGAGGCTGCACCAGCACTAGGATCAAATGGCTTACACAGGACTGACAAGTGCCTTCAGATGTCTGTGCTCAAAGGTGGGATGCTGATGACACAGCATGAAGGGAATGCTGGGCTGTGAATCCTGAATTTCCCCAAAATTGAGTCTATAAATTGTCATTATATTACCCTACTGAAGTAACTGAGTTCTGTGCCAATCAGTTTTTGTGTGATCATGAATTCTCTTTGTACTGTTCCTTATTTTGGACTGATGGACTTGGAACCACAACATTTGCTGTAACAAATGGAAGGAGATGGGCATCTATAAACTGTGATCTCATTTATCCCTTCACTTTACTCAGGGTGCTCCTAGAGAAGCTAATACCTTTTACACTCTGTTGTGGTGATGAATGGTGATGTTCTGGATATTTCTGATGAGAATAAAGATAACTCATCATTTTATCTCTGTCTTCTTATAGTGTATTCTGATAGAATTCAGTTCTAAAAGGCAAGAAAACTCACTACCAGCAAAAAGTTGCTTGGTTTTGTTCTAATCAAATGGATAGAAACTTATGTATTGACATAGCAAGCCAGGATCTTTCTGAGGTCTACCTGATTTCCTGTTGCAAATGTAAATTGATTGCTTTGCATGGGAAAATTAACACTGGGGCATTTTCTAGACAAAGAGCAACAGCTCTTTTTTCCTGATAACTTAAAGTTGTCTGTCATTTATTTCAAGCTCAGCAGCAGCAGAATATAAATGACACAGCACTAAGCTTCCTGTCAACATGCAGCTAATAATGCCTAATAATTATTAGTTCAGATGAATACAATGGGATATACATATTTAAGTTTGCAGTACTTTGTTGGCAACTGCTTGTTTTAATTACTTCCCTATGGGCCATACAAAGCAAACTGGAATGGAAAAGTGAAATTTTTACTGTGTGTCTCCATGGGGGGCAAAGTAAAATATGTTTCTTGAAATTACATCCTTGAAATAATTGTGGATGGCTCTGCAGCCCTGGCTACTGTTTGGCAGCAGTTTGAGTGTAAGGAAAACTATCAAAAAGAAATATCTCAATGTCATTTACTAGCCCTCATGGGTCTTATTTTATTGCTTATCATAAAACTATGGTGCAGCTGTTCAAGAGAAGAATGTACTCACTGCAAAACTCTTGGTTTTGTAGCTGGTCCACATGTAGAGAAACTTGTAGCCCAAATCAGGCACAAATGTTTTTGCTGCTCAGAAGAGTTTTTTATTGCTCTGTGGAATAAAAGTGCTTATGTCTAGATAACTATCACAAGAATGGGAGAGGCTTCTGAGGCAGCTGAGCTCAGTTTCCTGCTCCTGCAGGATACATCCATCCTAAGGAATGCCTCTGGATGCCTGGCCCTTGGTGTGCATCATGCTGGGAGAGATGCAAATCTAGACCTCCTGCCAGCCTCTTCTTTTCTTCACAAAGGAAGTTGACTGAAAAGGATTTTTAATGCTCTTTGGCTATTATTTTCAGACTGAACCACTCAAAAAAGAAGAAAGTGCCTGTGTAGCTTTTACACTATCTATCTGAACAGCCTTTAAGAAGAGAGTCAGTGAATAAACAGCATTGTTATCTGAATTCCTCAGTGAATGAAACTCAGGAGATTGATTCTGCACCCAGAATTACAAGTTTACTTGTTGGTTCTTTGCTGTTGGCATCACAGCACCTGGTATTTTTCAGAACACCAATGAAGAACTTCATAAACTTAAGTGAAGGAGACAACATTGGCTCTGCTTCATTTGCAGGGAACTGAGACACAGAGAAGGGAAGAACAACATTTGCTCAAGAGACTTTCTTGTAGCTGGCTCGCTCAGCTCATGATTCCAGCCTGGAATCAAGTGCAATTCTGCATAGCCTGGAGCTTTGGGAAGAAAGAACAGCACAATTCCAGTTGGAACACATTCAGCTTAAGTCCTCTTCAAGGTGACATTCCACTGATTTAACCCCTTCTTGAAAGGCTCAGGACTTGTTTATAACCAAGAGCTCTTTTGCACGTGAATGGTGAAAAATGTGATCTCCATCACTTAATTTGATGGCTCTATTAGTTTCTCAAAGAGAATAAATAAACTTAAAAGAGCTGAAAGCTCATGAGCAAACCCAGTTTTCATCATCTCACTCTCAGAAGAGGTTGAACTGGTTCTTTTGTGGCTTTCCAGCAGATTTTGGTCTGAGCAAGGTACTCGTCAGGAAAAATGTGCTTCTAAAGATGAAGATATAGCAAGAAGACAGCAAAAATCTGAGAAGGACAGAAATATTTTTATAGCTTGCTTTTTCCAGAGAAAAGTACTTAAGCACATTTACCTTGCTAGAACCTCCTGGGTTTATTGCCTTATTTATGTCCCTGTTTTCTATGAAGAGTGATGCAGAAACACTGACTTCATTAATGATACATACAGTTAATTTCTCAGCAAAACATTTCTGAGGGAACCCATTGCTGGCAATTAACTTTATGCTAAGAAAACCCTTATGCCAAGGAGAAAAAAATACATCAGAGACAGAAACAACAGCTCTTCTTGTGCTAACCTCTGGTTGTGCTAACTTTGGCTGCTTGGCCCTCCCATCACTAAAGAAAACATATCTCCAGCTGAGCATTAGCCTGAATGCCATCCAGCTAAAAAGCAGGGATGAAAGGCAAAGGAAATATTTCAGTTGTGTGCCAACGAAATAACAGCACAAAAATTGGCTTAACCTCAGTTCTTGAAGCTTAGATTTATGTTCATAATCTAAACTCTCTTCGTTAGATTTGTCAATGGTGTATGAATACAAGCAGGCATCACAACAAATGTGCTAACTGTTCAGGTACCTAATAGCAAGATAACTTGCAAATTTGCTTTATAAAGCAAGTTCTAGCTAGGCTATATAAATAACCCAATCCAAAATCTAGTGGTGGTTTCTGGAATAATGAGGACAGAGTATTTTGTCTCTTTAGAGTTTTTCATCCCCAGAGTATTGACTCTATAAGCCTCAACTTTATTTTCTGATCTCACATTAAATAAGATGTTGCACCTTTATTTCTGTCTCAGGTGAATTTCAGTCTGTAAGTTGTGTTGGAGAAGACAAATCATCACTGAAAGAAAAACTGGCCAAGTATGTTTTTTTTCTCTCATGCTGCTGCTGCTGGAAGTCACTGTTCCTAAAACACAATTCCCTACAAAGAACTGTATTTACAATGAGAAAAAAAGAAAGATTAAATGATATATGAATTTTTGTGCCTGTCACCATGAAGTATAAATTTCTAGGATTAGTCAAATTAATTAGACATTGCCAAAAAGGAGCCTTTCAACCTCTATCAGAGCCTGCAGCTTAACGTGTTCTTCTTCTAATTACTTATCCAGTTCAGATTTCAAGTGTACTATGACTTTCCTTGAAAAGCTGTTCCTGGTTCAAAGTTTTATCTTTATTGTCGTTGAAGTTTAGGTGTCTCTAGTATTTGCCCAATTAATTGTGCTAGAGCTGTTCCTTTGTAGAGTTTCAGTTTGTGGGAGATCTTGCCTGTTTGATCACAGAGAATCACAGACTGTGAGGGCTTGGAAGGCACCTCTGGAGATCATCTAGTCCAACCCCACTGCCAGAGCAGCTGAACCTAGACACAGGATGTGTCCAGTCAGCTTTGGAATAGCTCCAGGATGGACCCCACTGAGGCTTCTCCCACCTTATCTCCCTCCTCTGCCCCCACCTCCCCTTTCCCTCGCTCTTTTCCCCC
>VWZO01016063.1:349453-361551 GCA_013396975.1 Bucco capensis
ACAAGGGCAGTGTCAGCAGCATAAAGCAGCTCCTGGACAAGATGCTTTATGGGCTTAGTATGGGCCTGCAAACCCCTTAGGTTAAATAGGCTTCCATCAGTAGGATATCTAATGGAGATCCCATCCTGGTCATCCAATTCTGCCCTGGCCCTTTGGAGCATCATGCTGACAAAGAGTGTGAGTAGAGTTGGTGCAAGAACACAGCCTTGTTTCACACCATTAGTTATTAGAAAGGGCTCACAAAGTGCATTGCTGTATCTGACTTGGCCATGCTGATTCTCATGTAATGAGAGAATCATTTTAAGAAACTTGGGTGGGACAACCTGAACGTTTCCAAATCTGCCATAGACCATAGACTTTACTATATAATATCACTTCCCCAGATACATGATTGACCACAATTTGATTGAAAGATCTTATCCAGCAAAGTGTCACTGGTTTCAGGGGAAAAATAAGAAAGGATGGCATTATGTGCTCTAATCACAGGGCAGGATGCTTCGTGCTCTTAGCACCATTATGCTCAAACACACAAACAGGCTGCTTAATTACTTAGTTTGCTTTTGTTAGCATTTTCTGTTTATCTTCTCAAACAACTGGAAACTATAATTGAAATTTATCCAAGCATTATTTGTAATTAAATAGTGCTGTGCTCACACCTATGGCCCCAATAGACAAAACACACTGTGTTGAAGACAATAGAAAGAAGGAACTCCTGAAGACATCTGGAAGTCACTGTGGGAGCCCAAGCTATTCCTTATCTCTCCCTCTGTTGTCTGTCTGGGGAACTGAGAGGAAAAACAAAGGACACCTCATGCAGGATTCAGGCTGCCTAGCCTCCTGCTGTGGAGAGATGCTCAATGGAGAAAAGTCATCTCTTTCCAGCACACAAAAAAACCCAAGCCCCAAGCAATAGTAAACTGATACTTCTTCAATAGGTTTTCATCAGTAATTCTAAGTGAGACTGGGAGAATCTCTTCTCTTTTCCTCTTGTAATCATTTGCACAAATCAAAAATGACTTGGGTAATAAATTTCATCAGTTAGATGAAAGGTGAAGGGTGATGACTTCACCCTTGGGAAATCCATCAGGTTCTTCCCAGAAGTGGAAAGTTTGACAAGAGGCATGTTGACTTTTCCAACATCCTGTGAAAGTTCAATTTTAATTGTACAGTGTAATGGAACCTCTATCACAAAATGGCCTCAGACTCTCCAATTACAATTTTTTTGTTGTTTTTTTTTTTTTTTTAAATGCCAAGATATTTGAGTCAGTGACTTTTTACTTCTGAAATGCTACAGCTTGTCAAAAGCTCTGCTCATATTATAATTACAATTTCACAAATCTTTTCTAATACCATGCATTTACTTCTGTTTCTGCCTAGGACTAAGTCTAATATTATTAAGAAAGTGTTGAAATGGAAAAGCATTGTGGTTTAAATGTGAAGGCAGCAAAGCTTAACACATGAGCAGGATGCATGTGTGCTGCATGTATTTCCTGAAGGTGATTCAATATTCAGAGCACAGCCTTTGAATGTTGCCTAGATTTGGGAAATTTAAGAAGTGTTAAGCCTCACCTACAGTTCACCTTCTTCCACTGCTTCCTATTACAGTAAATGGCATTTTCACACATCTCAGGAATTTTCAAAGGTCATTTTATTGGCTCCAAATACAGGCATTACAGAAATAGATTATGGAATCCATTTGCATATCTTCTGTAGTTAATAGCAGTCCCAGATACTTACACTTTAGTTAAAATACATATGTATGGTGTAGTAAATGACTAGGCCAAGATCTCCACTTAGGCCTGTGATAGATGGCTCACTGCCTAAGTCTGTTAGGATTGTTTTTAGGAGCTTGCTGAATGGTGACACAGAGATGAAAAACGTGGCAGCTACAACAGCCTAAAACACCAAGAACCACAAAAATGGAATATGCATCCCATTTTCTTTTCTCTTATACAGGTGTAACATCACGAAATGCTCTGCAATTTCCAGCTCCTGATCCACAGCAGAATTTGTCCTTTCAAGAAAGCATTCAGCATTAAGATTTTGAGCTTAGCAAATGAAGTATTTAATGAAGTCATTTTAAAGGAAAACTCTGTCTATCATAGGAGTCTAAGGATAATTTTTCAGAAGAAGAACACTTACATTTAAATCCCTGATAAAATGGCAAGAGCAATGAGAATGAAAAAAACAATAGCTAAACTTTCTCTTTGTTTTGCAAACTTTTTGCTCATAAAGGGTTTGATATCAACTGTTTGCTGCCAGAACTCCATGTTGGTAAGTTCTGCCTTCCCAGGTTTGGTTGTTGCCTTTGTGGCTATGAGGATGTCATCACTTTAAAAGGTTTGTCCAGATAAGCTATTTGAACTTCACAATACTCTGAAGCATCAGGAGTAAAGACAAAGTGGTTTGGTAATCTGAAAACATGTAATTAGCAATGTATTGATTGTAATGATATAATTTAACTATGAAAATCAGCCAAGCATGTTCTATTTTCTTTCATTTTCCCTATCTTTAAATACTGTGCCTTTGCTCGTGACCATTCCCTGCATTTAAGAGTTAGGTTGTGGTTTAACAAATTAGCACCATCATTCTACAAATAGATTAGTTTTCCACACAGCAGGCAAAATTAAGGCAAAGCTGATTAGAAATGATTCTGCAAGTGTTTAAGGTTGTATAGCCCTGTTCATGTACTAAACAGTGACTGTTATCCAGCATTTAGCATAGAAAAGAAAAAGTAAACTCCTACTTATGCAATTCATGAAGTCATTTGAGCTGCTGCACAACAGTTATTCTGTGATTAATGTAACTGCTGAAGCAGGGTAGATAGAGATCATTAGGAACTTCATGCATTAAATAATTATCCAACTTTTCAGCATGAATCAAATCTTAAAATGATTTGTGAATAGGAATATTTCAAGAGAAACAGCACCAGCTCTGCTCGTGCCTTGAGTGTGCTGCTGCTGCTGAAGAGCTCTGCCAGTGATTTGAAGAGCAGTTAATGGCTAGTGAATATTCCTCCTCATTTTCTGGTGGGCTCCTCTTGACCTTGTTGGGCTGCTAGGCCTGGCCTCAAGGACAGGACTTTCACAGGTAATAACTAGCTGCCTTTTCTGTTGAGTTTCATGAGAAACCCCTGAAGATCTTCTCTATTTTTGCTTTATATGTTAGCCTTCATAAGGTCCAGTAAAAGTTTTAGGTGCTAAAGGAGCTCTTAAACAGAAATAGGCTAAACTCAGTCCTGTCTTGATAAAAATGTTGAGCTCAGCTCCCTTCCAAAGGCAGCATTGCCTCAAGTGCTGTGTGTCAAGTTTGGTTTTGTATGAGTTCCATAGGTTTCTGACAAGCTGTGCCAGTCCTAAGGGTGCTGAACTGCTCAGTATCAGGCACTGGGGGGGTTCAGGCTGTGTGAGTTCATCCACCTTTATCCCCTGAAAGGTTCAAGTCACTTGGTTTCCTCAGATCACATTCACTGCTGCTGCCTTCCTTCTAAACACAGAACAAAGAGCTGCCAGCTCACTTTTAGAAATAACTTAGCAATTAAAGCATAAACCAGGAGGGGAAAAAAAAAAGGCTCTGAATTTAAGTTCTGCCTCTACCTGGAGAGATTAAAACCTATAATATTGACCTTCAAGTATATATATCACTCTCTTGCTATTCTACTTCAAATTAGACTACTTTATTACTCTTTGAAGTCTGTCTATATCCAAAGGGGATCAAAGTTCTAATAGGGCCAGAAAGTCTGGAAGAGAGAGTCTTTGGCTTAGTGATTAGGACACCCACTGGATAGCAGAACTAATAAGCATCTTATTTCAGGCTGCCCTTGGAGAGAGCACATACAAAGTGTTCCCTAGAGCATCTTGTTTCATTCTCTTACCTCTCTTAGTGCCACAGTGAATCCTGAGGTGCTCTGGGAACAAGTTGCAGCAGAAGGAATGGAGACTGTAGAACAACAGAGCATTGAAGCAATGGATTGCACCTACACACACACTGTTATACAGCAAGGGGCTAAATCATTTCTTGCTAGCTAGATGATTTGAAATTGTAATTTAAAGACATTAATCCAGCTTATATAGTGTATACCTACAACTTTTTACTGGAAAAAAAGGTTGTTTTGTTGAGGAGACAATGATATCCTTATCACTAGGATGAAAGACCATGGAAAAGGATGAGTTCTATTAATCCTACTGAGTCTTTAGCTTTGGAGAAATGTGGGCAGAAGAAATTGAGGCTTCAGTAATTTACTTAGCTTTAGTAGACCACTGATGTATAGTTTGTGGTAGAGATTTTTAAGCAGAAGAGACTCTGGTTAATTGGGGAATAAGCATAAGAACAGTAATGTTTTTGGTTGCAGCTTTTGGACTGGATGCTAACATTATTTTGGCATCAGCTGTCTTGGTTAACAGCCTGTAATATTAAATTGCAATAAGAACATAACCATGGTGAAGATGCTGCAGAACTGATGTATATTTAAAAGAATGTTTTGTGTAGCCACCAAGAAAAGAGATTAAGAGACAAACCTAGGCAATGTCAAGGTGTTGAACAGGCTTTATCTAATCTAACCTAACCATCAACACAGGCCCAGCATTTCAGAGGAGTATCTATCTCAAAGTCTCCCTTGCTGCAGGGGAGAAAACACTCCCTTCATGTAGTTTTAAACAAATCAAGATTAAAGTGATTTATTGATTTGTAAATGACCCCAAATTAACTGGCAATCTGTGAGCTGCAGTTTCAGGATCAGTAACAGAACAGACAGATCCAAGATGCACTTCACAAATGTTAGCAAACATACAAAGTTATGGATGTGCTTTCATGGCTAACTCCAGGTAGTTCTAGTAAATGTACATCCAAACACAGACATCACTCACTCCCTGTTCTCCCCCCCTGAAGACCATGCTGGTGCCCCACACATCCCCTGGGCTCCAGGGATGCTCTCTCCACCCCTGCCCATGGTGAGGGGTTGTGGGCAGAGCCCCAGGGCTGTTGCTGGTCACCAGAGACAAGAGACCAGCTCCTGCCTCTCCACTTCCCCTCATGGGCAGGCTTGGTGAATGCAGCTCCAGGAGGGCTCCATCCAGGCTCTTGCCAAGCACTGCTGGCTGCAAAGGCCAATTTGGGACAGACCAGAGCAGTTGCAAAAGGCACAGCACAAGGACTCCTCAGGAGCTAGAAGCTGCAAGACACGATTCTTTCTGCGCTGTCTTTTCTCCTCCAGAGTGATCCTGCGTGCCTGCTCCAAAGCATCAGCTGCATTCAAGCTAGTGTGTGTGCAGAGCTGCTGAGTGGAGGCCAGAGGAGAGCAGTTCAGGGCAGCAATGTGGCCAAGGCTGAGCTGTTGTTTCAGGGAGTCCTTGCATCTCCTCTTCGGGGCTCCTCTCTTGCCACAGCCAGGGGCAAGTTGCCCAGAGAGCATGAGCTTAGGCAGGCAGGAGTTCTTCATGCTGGAGCCGTGAGCTGCCCAAGGCAGCTGCGTTCTCAGCAGCATGGCCTCAAGGCTTGGAATTGCTGCTTGTTCTAGGACACACGCATTAGTCCCAGCATCTGTCCAATGGATGGTTAGGATTGTGCGGAGACAGCGCTGCTGGAAGCGCTCCAAGAGTCGTAGGTGGTGGCCANATAGGCTTCCATCAGTAGGATATCTAATGGAGATCCCATCCTGGTCATCCAATTCTGCCCTGGCCTTTTGGAGCATCATGCTGACAAAGAGTGTGAGTAGAGTTGGTGCACGAACACAGCCTTGTTTCACACTGTTAGTTATTAGAACTTCCCCTAGTGAGGAGGTTATAGACCACAATAATGTCTCCCCTCAGTCTGAATAAAGCAAGTGACTTTAGCTGTTCCTGATATGGCTTCCCCTCTAGCCCCTCATCCCAGGTAGAAAAGCATCACCAAGGATTGGCTTGGTACCAATTCAGTATATGCATTTCCAGGGCTAGTTCCTTGGCCAGGCAGTAAGTTTTAAAGGGCAATAAGCTTTTCTGAGTCATATAGATGCTAGGGCTGAATAAAATCTAATATATTTCCTAGGCTGTTCCTCTGCTAGCACTGAAATATTCCCCAGGGTACACTATGCTGTGTTTTCTAAGGCTTTGCCCAGTCTAGCTTTACATGCATCCTGCAGTGTGCCTTCTTGCCCTTAGTCTGTTCATTTTTTATATCTGATTTGTATTCAGTACAAGTATGAAACGAAGACAGTAAGTGTTCTCTGCAAAGTCCTGGTAAAGCCTACTATTCTCAGGTGTCCCTTTGACATGAAAACAAACCACAATCTAATAGTAAACCAATGCCATGAATAATGTTTCATGTGCAGCCCTGGTGTGAGATGAAGGGAAATGCCTGCTGGCAACAGGCTGTTAGTAGAGGGAGAGCATCACTGGAACAGTTACACCTCTCCCCACTATGAGACACACACACAAACAATTCTAGCACTAACATTTAGAGTTAGCTACCTGAAAGAAGCTGAGGGACAAATACAGAAATAAAACAGCACAGCTGTTGACAAGTAGAAATAAAAACATTCAAGAAATGATGCTGATGATTGCACAATTAAACATTCCAAACTTGAGCTAGGATAGCTTCCAATGAGAGGAACCTGCTCCAGATAAAGCTAGTAGATCAGCTTTGGAGTTCAAGGCAAGTTGAAAGCCTTGAGTGTGGGCAGTGTTGGCAGAATATTGGCTGAGCTGGGATGAGACTTGGTGCCACTTTAACTTTAGGATGTATGACAAAGGAAAACCCATTACAAGTGGAAAATCCTGCAAACCATCTGCTTGTGGAGGTTTTTTGTTTGTTTGTTTGCATATTTTTGTTTTCTGGGAAGTAAATGTTTATCCTATTATTTTTTTTTTATTCATGAGGAGTGATTTCAGTTCCCTTCCCTATTAAAAAATCAGCAGGGAGTCACTACAACTTCTGATCTGATTCATACATAAATGCTGCTTCTCTGTCAGGAAAGGAATATTCTCTTAGTATTTGCCTCAGGATTATGTTACTATCTAGTGAAAAAAAAAAAAAAAGGAAAGCCAGTGGAATTCTTTGTTTCTCTTTTTGTTTTTCTCTTAATATATCTCTAAGGAAAAAGTCTGGAAGGAAGCAAGCTGTTGGTGTTTAAAGCTGCTGCTGTTCTAACCTCTTATTGTCCACTTCTCCCATACTTAAATCCTCCATCACTGAACTCCAAGGAAGACAAGTACAGGCACTACTGGAGGAAATTTTTCTTGCTCTATATCAACTGACAAACCCAAAATATAGTAGAACTAGTAGTGCAGCTGTCCCCTGGGACACACACCGTGTTCTCTTGAATAGTTTGGACTTGTTCAGCATGTAGAATTTCAGGCAACACGAGTAGAATGAATCAAGTCTCGATGCCAGGGATTCAAAGCAAGAAATGGAGAGGACAATTTTCTGCCTGATGTAAACTCCCCAGCTCCTTAGAAATCCAGAAGGCAGGTTCTGGTTTACAACTTAGCACAGTGATTTGTGTCATATTTGGGGAAATAAAAAGGGAGTAAAGTGCAGTCCAGTAAAACTGAATTAAAAATGACATGAGATGCTCTGTGGTAGGAATGATACTGAAGGTAAATTCTAAATACCTAAAGTTGGAAACCAAAATTATAGCACAAATAATGATAATACTGTAATGTAAGCACCAAGAAAATCAGTTAACATGAATAATAGAATCCTTACTTATTTTTTTTATGTAAACTTTTTGTTGAGCAAAATAAATCACATCTTAGAGCCCATGTACAATGTATTGATGTAACAGACATGGTGAATAATTTCTGCTTTATTTTCCACACTTTTATTAATACTATCTACATTTACATTGTCTTTTGACAGCTACCAAGTGTTCAGCAATTTCCAACCCAATGAGTAACAAAGGTGTGTTAATTTCTGTAATTTCTTTTTGCTGACACTCTTCTTGATTCACTTGAGAAAACAACAACAACTTGAGTGCAGTGTCAGATATAATTACATGTCTGCAACTGTGAACTGAAAGCAAGATTTCACTGTAGGATCCACCAGGAAACCTTATCATAATCACCAAATGTAGAATTCTTCTGTTGTAGTTTTATAACAATAAATAATGCTGACAGTATTACTGTGTATTCATTAGAATGTTTTATTTCTGTATTGAATTTCATACCAGTAATTATTTGCTTTTGCTGAGTATTTAGTATGTAAGTAGCATATGGAATTTATGCAAACCTCTGGGTTAGTTTGATTTATATTGAATGGATTACCTTCTAGATCTTACTTCTCAGGAATTATCAATTAATGTGGTTTTTATGGGCAAAAGGAATTAGGGATGAAGGAAGCTAGACCAGGAGTCCCCAGCTGATTTTGTTGTCAATATTGATATTGAATGATAGCTGTTGACAAGTAGAAATAAAAACATTCAAGAAATGATGCTGATGATTGCACAATTAAACATTCCAAACTTGAGCTAGGATAGCTTCCAATGAGAGGAACCTGCTCCAGATAAATTATATTGAATGATATTGAATGTTTATGAAACAAATGTGGGACACAAAAGAAACACAAATAAGTAATGATATATTAATGGAAAGAATGCTTTTGGATTTCTTCTTTTCAAGTTTCAGTATAGTGCTGTTTTAGGCTGATTTCTGTGGGATTAGTCTAACCACAGTGGGTTAGAAGGAGAGTTTGATTTTCAGGATATTATTTCTGATAAGGCTTCCATGTTGCAGCTGTAAAATCATCAAGGGGAAAAAAATTAAAGGAACTCAAAGGCAGAATTATACCTCCTAGGAAACGAGCAGAGAGTCATTAGTTTGAGAATTCACAATGCCTCAGATGCAATTCTGCTCTTCTCTAGGAGCCTGGACTCCAGCATGCTCCTTGCTCAAAGAACATTGGGCTGCTCAGCAAATGAAGGAAATAAGAAATGATGAAAAGACTATCTTAGATCTTTAAAGACAGATGAAAACCCTTTGTGATCTTTGAGTATGAGCTGTAGAAGAACAGCTTTCTCATTCCCAATCTGCAAGATGAAGCTAAAAAGCTGAAATATGCTCAAAGGCAGCAGTGCCAGGACTAAAAGCCAGGGAGGTGTCAAACAGAAACTTTCTAAACCACAAGATGTGTTGTCTTGGAAGAGAAAATGAGAATGAATGGAGTTTTAGAGGAAAATGAAGGGTTCTGTACAGGCTTCAACTATGTTAGGAAACACTGGTCATTTGTTCAATAGGATGCAGAAATAACATTTCCTTCTTTTAGTCCAAGGATCTCCAGTTTCACACCTGGATTTTTTTCACATGAGCAACTGCAAGGAATTCAAAACTACTAAATAGTGACTCTAGAACTTACAGAGGAGTACTTAAGGTTATCTTTATTGACAGGTTATCTTTATTCTGTAGAATAGAAAGTTTAATTTCTAAGTGTTAAACTCGCACCGATTAAGTGGTTCAGATTTTTAGGGTTTTATCTGGTTTGTGGCTTTTGGGTTTGAGATTTTTTTGTGGTTGTTTTTATTTTGTTTGTTTGTTTTTTTTAGTTCTGTTGGATTTTGGTTTGGTTTTCTTTGTTTCCCATTTAATAAGCTGATAAGAAGAAACTACAATTTTTGTAGTAGCCTACTGGGACAAGAGAAGAAACAAGACAGTGGTGTTGTAAACATGAAAGAATCACTGTAGTCTGTTAGGTTTGTCACTAACACATTCAAGGAGGATTAATTCAACAAAGACAGCTTAAGGTGTTCTCAAATATGCTTACAGCCTTAAACCCAGCAACATTGGTCAGTACTGAACTACTTCCAGGTGTTTGGAAAACAGAATCCTAGAATCCTAGAATGGGCAGGTTGGAAGGGACCCTAAAGATCATCTAGTTCAACCTCCCCACACTGAGCAGGGATGCCAATCACTAGCCCAGGTCACCCAGGGCTGCATCCAGCCTGGCCTTGAACACTGCCAGGGATGGAGCAGCCACAACCTCTCTGGGCAACCTGTGCCAGTGCCTAACCACTCTCTGGGGAAAGAACTTCCTCATAATCTCTAATCTAAATTTCCCCTCCTTCAGTTTATAACCATTCCCCTTGTCCCATCACAGTTTGACTGCTTAAAAAGTCTCTTCCCTTCTGTCCTATAATCTCCCTTTAGGTACTGGAAAGCTGCTATAAGATCCCCTTGAAGCCTTCTCTTTTCCAGGCTGAACAATCCCAACTGTCTCAGCCTGTCTTCATAGGGGAGGTTCTCCAATCCTTTAATCATCTTTGTGGCCTCCTCTGGACTCGNATCCATCGAACAGTCCACTCATCAAATCCACATCTCTCCAGTTTGGAGATGAGGATGTCATGAGGAACCGCATCGAATCTTGATGGTAGATGTCCAGGTTGAGTTAACTGAATGCCACTGGTTTGGCATTATTATGTTATTTGGCATTTATTATGTTATTAAATACAATACTTTCTTTGCTCAGATTCTTTTTCATCATCTATTTCTCAAACTTCCAGCCAGATGAAAATGGTTGCATTCCAAACACATTCCCATCTGACAGTTTCATGTAATTTAAGACTATAGGAGCACATTGTGATTAGGTATTTTAGAAAGGGTATGTTCCAGCCAGGTTTTTGAGAGTTTTTTCCATTAATTCCTGTGTCAAGCTCACACTTTTCATTAACTTCAGCAAACTGAGGGGGGGTGAAGGAAACAGGCACAAGGGGAGAGATAGAAAGAGTGTAACCTATGCTTCCCACACTCCTCATCAGTTGTTCAGATTATTAACTGCTATCACTGGTACATACATCCTGATTAATTTCAGGTCTGAATGCTTCAGTTTCTTCTTTTTGGAGGTTTTCTTTTCCCTCCTCACAGCACAGTCTTATTGCAAAACACTTGATATACAGCAGCTACAGTTATTATTGATTATGTCTAAAGATTTCATTGAATCTTTGTCTTGAAGTAATAAATTCTAGCTATAGTCATAATCAAAATTAGCTTTAAACAATGTAAAATTCTTATGTGGAAAAGAGAATTGAGTTTATTTAGTATTCTGATGTTAATCCAGATCATATAACTATCACACGGAAATGGTAAACATTTTAAATGCATTTTAAACTTCTACCATCATAAAATATTTCTTACAATACTAAAAAGTGGAGATGAGAGAGGACAAGAAGAACACACATGGTATTTAGGTTTTTGTCCTGTCAGAACTGTTAGTGATGAAATTTTGATGATTTTGTATTCAGGAATAGAAAACAAATTATCCTTCCTGTCTGGATAATTAAGCATTTTAATAGAACGTTGAGAAACATGAAAGAAGTAAAATTATTTTCTCTGTTTTCTCATCTATTTATTTATTTATCTATTATACATCTAGTAGAAACATAATTGTATCTCTTGTAGCAGTTATTGAAACAATATTAGGCAGACAATTGGGGTATGACTGGACATTGATAAAATGCTGTGCTAGTGTATTTAATCAAGACCAAAAAACACACTGAAAATATTCCAAAGTGAATTCTGTATCAAACATTGGAATATACATAAAGAAGGCCTTTTTTTAAGGCTCTTTGATAGAATTCTTTGGGAAGAATCAGTCCACTAATGTGAGAGTGTATCTCTCTGTGTGAGAGAGATGTACTCTGGCTGTTAAGATTCCTTGCTTAAACACTGAAGACTTTATCTACTTAGCTTGAGGAGATGGTTGATTGCTTTATTATTATTCTAATCTTGAACCTAAGCAAATTCTCCTAATGAGAGCTGGATGTTAAACTTCTAGTAAAATATATTTCAATTCACTGTGCATTCTGAAACTGAGTTTATCTCTGTACTTCAGTCACCTCATCATCATCCTCATGGCCAGGCTTGGTGAAGGCAGCTCCAGGAGGGCTCCATCCAGGCTCTTCCCAAGCACTGCTGGCTGCAAAGGCCAATTTGGGACAGACCAGAGCAGTTGCAAAAGGCACAGCACAAGGACTCCTCAGGAGCTAGAAGCTGCAAGACACGATTCTTTCTGCGCTGTCTTTTCTCCTCCAGAGTGATCCTGCGTGCCTGCTCCAAAGCATCAGCTGCATTCAAGCTAGTGTGTGTGCAGAGCTGCTGAGTGGAGGCCAGAGGAGAGCAGTTCAGGGGAGCAAT
>VWZO01016063.1:370752-394647 GCA_013396975.1 Bucco capensis
CAAATTGGCCTTTGCAGCCAGCAGTGCTTGGGAAGAGCCTGGATGGAGCCCTCCTGGAGCTGCATTCACCAAGCCTGGCCAGGAGGATGAGTTACAGCTTCCAATAAGCATGGCCAATCCTGCTCTCTGTCTGTGCCTGCAGTAAAGTAGCAGAGCTGATTTAATTGTGCAGCTGTAAATAACTTTGCAGGCCAGGACAAAGATGCCATTGCATGAAGAGCAGAGCATTTGCTGGTACAAACAGCCACGTAGAGCAGGGGCTGATCATTGCCTCATGACATAAAATCAATAGCTTGCAAAAGTCAGAAATGAGAACATGAAAGAGCAAGCTGTTGTATCCACAAAGGTTACATATATCCAGTTTGGTATTTAGGAGATCAGACATTGCACAAAGGGAAAAAAAATAAAAAGACAAAAATCATTCTCACTCAGAAGTGGGCAACAGTGTGTGACAAAATAGGCTATTTAGTAAGCTTCTGTTATGTGCTTATCAAGATGGATTTGGATGGGTTTGAAGATTTGTACTCTCTGCAATAAGCACTCCAATAAAGTGCTTAGAAAATCATGTTTTAGTAGTTTTCCTGTTATGACAATAATTGGCAAAATGAAGCAAAACTGAGGGATGCTTCCAGAGATGATCTCCTCAGGGCTGTGCTATTGAGATGGAAGATTGCCCTCACCTAGGAGCATGATCTTGCACTTGCACTTGTTGAACCTTGTGGGGTTCACATGGGCCAAATTCTTGAGCTTGTCCAGGCCTCTCTGGATGGCATGGACTGGTAAAAACATACTGATGCAAGAGGGAGTTTAATGTATTATGCCATGGGAATGGCATCATAAAACACTTCTTAGCTCAAATGTTTGCCCAGTGGAGTGGGTTTTTTACATATAGATTTTTGCAGCTGTCACATCTTTACTTAATGATATTAATGTAGCCTATCTGATTTCAGTTCATCTGCACTGAGAGAACTCAAGGTGGAATTTGGTCATGCAGGACTGGTTGGCATGGGTATTACCTAATTTTATAGCATTAAGTATTGGAAGCAGACTTGATCCCTTTATAGTCTTCCAAATAAAATCTACTTCTGTGGTCATTCTGCCCATGAGGCACCTTGTCTTCTACATTTCTAACCAACCATCTCACATAACAAAACATAACTTAACAAAGCATTAACATAACAAAACATTCTCAGCACATTCATAGTCAAAGCTGGGGTGAAACCAGGACTTTTAAAAGAGGCAAATAGTGATAAATGAAATAGGGAGCTGTGAAATCAGAAAGTCTTTCTAAGAAATAAACTCCACTGTGCCTCATGGCTCTCACTCATCACAGTTTTGCAGCAAAGTTGTCCTGGGACAGATTTGGATTAGAGGCTTCAATAGAAGATATAAATGATTTATTCCTGTTTTTTTCCTGAGCTTGGGCTTTAAGGGTTTATTTTTTTCTCTTGTTCATCTCTTAGCTGGTAGGTTTTTCATTATGGTGATGTTCTGTGTTTTATAATTTCTGTATTAGAATGAAAGGTTGGCAGAATGAGCTTCTCATATTGGTAAGGAGAGACCTACAAAATGTTCATCCAAGCTGAAACTCTCCTTTGCTGGCAAAAGCCTTACCTCCTTCATGCTTCCTGCCCTTGGCTGATGGCAGTGAGATGTGATTGGAGTGAGTGACAGCTAGTCCCAGGTGCACAACACAAAGCATTGCCTTCCTCTTAAAAATGCTCTCAGTAAGGTAGGGAGCAGGGCAAAAGTACAAGCAGTAGAGTTTTGCTGAAGCTACACATCTATGGCTTCCAGGATCTGTCAAAGGGGTGGCAGTATAATAACTGTTTCTCTGTTGTATAATAACAGCTTTAAAATCTGAGACTGTGATAAGCCTTGCTTTACCTTTAACACTTGTGCTTATTTATAGAGGTTGCCACTGAAAGCAAATGACAGTTTCAAGTCACTACTTTTCTTTTCATTTAAAAAAAAATAACAACAAAAGAAGTATTAGTATTCTTGAGGACTTGATATTTGCCACTGACATCTCTGATTTCAGGTTGTCCTGTTAGTGACTCCTCCAGGATTGTGTCAACAAGTAAGGATGAAGGACATCAGACTTTTGGGTGACTGCACCTTCTTCAGACCTCCCAAGTTAGCTGCTTCTCACATGCCAAATCAGAGACATCATTATCCAAGCTGGTATGGTTCTGTTCAGGAAGGGCTCTGATAGCTGGAAGGTAGTCTCTTTTTTATCCAAAGATGCTCCTTGCTGAGAAATCCTTCTGTCAGTAGCCCATCCCTTAGCAGTCTCTTCCCTTCTGCACTGCTGCTTTCTGCTCAGCAAATGCTGAGTTGGAAGCTCAGCAACTTGCAGATGATTTCTAGGAAGAACTTCAGCAGTCCTGATATTGAATTGCTGCTTTTGGCTGCCCTTAAAGTGATCATCTTTTCCTGGCATTCCCTAATGTGACACAGAGCTGGAGGGAGGGAAAGGGAGCAGGATCTCTGTTTGTCTTTTTGCTTCATTTCATTATCATAACACACAACTTCATCATATTTAACTACTGTCCTTTGTCTCAGATAAGACTTTCCATTAGCTAACCTCAATATTTACAATGTTCAGGTTGTTTTTACGATGTGTCTATTGAAATACAAGGCAAGGCATATGCAGATAAGCAAAGTAAACATTTCCATCCATAATCTTCATTAAAATAGTCAATGTTTACAATATCACTTTTGTCCTGAGGTCTAAACAACCTGTGATCTAAAAACCCAGCACCAAACTTCAACGAAAATATTTAGGTTTGGAAATTGCAACATAATGTTTATTAGTAAATCTTCCTGTGATCTAAAAACCCAGCACCAAACTTCAACGAAAATATTTAGGTTTGGAAATTGCAACATAATGTTTATTAGTAAATCTTCCTGTGATCTAAAAACCCAGCACCAAACTTCAACGAAAATATTTAGGTTTGGAAATTGCTACATAATGTTTATTAGTAAATCTTCCTATTTGGAAACAATAGCTCAGATGATCAACACAAAATTTTCTTTTCCACGTGTGGGATTTCATCTCATTTCATTGAGAATGAATGTCTATGAGTTTAGAGTACAAGATTCACCTCCTATGCAGAGTCATTTAGATGACCTAGTTCATAATTATGTCATTTTTAGCACTAAGCTCCAGTTCTAAACCACAATACTCCCTGAACCCATTTCCAATGCTTTGCTGAAGCCAGATGTTCCTCATTAGAATTAATTGTCATTTGAAACAATAAAACCCCTCAAACCATGATGACAATGCATTTTAAACCATTTCTTTATGCATTTTGAGTGAAATTACACAAAGTTAGTGTTGGGGAGCTCTGGAAGAAATGGTTTGAGAGCAGGTGGAGAGTTGCAGTGCTTGTGACAAGGATCTGGATGAGCAACACTGCAACCACAAGGCACCTGAGACTTGCAAACAACAACAATTCCACTGCTGGAATTTAGCACAAGTGCCAGGGGGGTTGGGGAGCTTGTTTTTTTTTCTTGTCATTGTGTTTTAATTAATTCAGCATTTCTAAGGTGATTTGAATGCAGATACTACTATGAGTAGCATGTAAGAAAATTAGATACAATCCAAATCAGTGTAAATCCACCTTCCTATACCTAATACAGCCTTCTGTCACTCTCACTACAAAAAAAACCCCACAGTGTGGTTAACCATGTGAAAATATTGGTGCTTTCTCCTAGCAAGTGTGACAGGAACCTTAATTGCATAGAAATTGGATAGGGGAAAAAAAAAAAGCCATTTCTTTCACATCAGAATTTAACTGCTTCTGCAAGAAATACTGGATTCAGAATATGGTTTTGTGTTTGCTGTAAGGATGCAGAGTTTAATTCCTTTTTTTTTTTTCCAGTTGAGGAAAAGAACTATGTAAACATTAAACCTAGTTTATATTCAGTCTTTATCTCTCTGATTCCCCTCTGCTGCCTTTCAAACTGATAACTATCCACTGATATGCAGGACAGAGATTTAACTAAATACAGCTGACCAACAATAGAATTGTTTCAGATAACATCTGTCATGACTCTAAGTTGTGATGTTGTGGTTTCCTTCAGGTCTGTGGTACAGGCCAAGCTTAGATTAGAGCATTAGCATTTGGAGTGTTTACAGGAGAAAATTAACTGTAGTGTGGCACAATCTGAGACCTCCAAGGCTGCAAATAACTCCTCTGATATGCATCAGAAGAGTTTTCTTGCTATTGATTTCAGGAACTGGTAGCAGGACACAGCACACTCAGGATTTAAGAGCTACTTCTTGTGGCAGATGACTCCAGGAATATGGGGAATGATTAGTTAGGAAAAGACAGTTATTACAGGACTTTCTTGTCTCTTGAAGCATTGTCTTGTCTAGCTGAAGAAGGCAGGAAAGGTAAAAATGTACAAAAGTGCTGTTACCAGCTTAATAAACAGAGTAATATCTCCTCAGAACATTCACCTAAAGAAAGCCAACTGTCACAGGAAAAGCAGGGACAAAGCTTTCATGCAGCTTACCTTCACATTCATGGGACAGTCACCTGTCTTCCCATCCCCTGGCTCCACCAACTAAAGGATTGTCCTCTTTCCTCCTGTACCTTTCCATTTCTAGGCTGGCTGTCCCTCCTAAAAATCCACTGTGAGCAGCCCCTGGGATTTGTTCCATCATCACACCATTGAGGACCTGGTGCACAGACTCATCTGCAAAGCTCTGGCAGGATCAGGGTGCTTAAAACAATGGAGTTCTTGATAATATTGCAAAACATCAGAGTTTCCCTGGCACCTAGCAAGCAGACAGGTTTAGAAAGATAGAAATGTGGAGAAATGAGGGAAAGAAAGAAAAGAAGGAAGTAGTCACAATGGGAACACAGTTCTAATAGATGGTGCTGTGTAGAAATTAGCTCAATCTCATCATATATTTTATTTTTGCAGCCTAGTCCAGCCAGGATATATGATATATTAAGCAAAACTCAAACACAGATATGCTCATCCCTAAAATCATAAGGAGTGCTGACCTGGAAAAGGTAGAAATGAAATTGCCAGAGCAACATCCCTTTGGAGCCTCTCCAATGAGCTAAAGAGTGACATTCCACTGTCATGAATACCACTAAATCAATCAGGTTTGGGAAATATTGCTCTAAGGATCTCTTCCAGAGGCATTTCAGCTTCTTGCAGTAGTGTTTGCTGTTCTGACAAGGAGTCTGCAATCCTCTCAATCTGAGCAATTCCTTTGGCATGTATATGTTTTCTTTTCATCTCAGTCTTCTGCCAATCTGATAGACAATTTGATGTGAGAGGCTGAAGCAACTTTGAGATGGTGAGCTGGCATTTGTTACTTTGGACAACTTAGCACACAGCCTTTTGCACAATGTGTCTCTGAGAGAGTGAACTCTTGAAGTGCATCAGCTGTAGCCACTGATATGTGGGCAAGTGATCAAGGAGATGACTCCAGGGCAGTCACAGTTCACTGAGCATCTCCCATTCCTTCTGCAGACTCATCTAAGTCATCTCCTTCCCTATCACTCTCCCACAAGATCCCAGTCCACAGACATTTTTATAGACAGGCTGCCCTTTCCAGCACTTATTTGAGGAAAACAAAATATGGCAAAAGAAATAAACAAACCCTATTGGAATTACCAAGGGAAAGACATAGCTCACCTTGGATGGCTTTTATTGGGATGGGTTAATTACTGGAAGTTCCAAATAGAGGACATGCTCTGTTTTGAACATTCAGACCAAACATGACTAAATGATTAATCCTCAGCAAACACTGTCTAGCATGATAGAGAATAACTGATATGTTTTCTTCCTCCATCTCATCTTTTCAGCTGTGATTTCTGTCTCTTAGCTGAGGTGGTATTGTTTCTGAAGTTTGCAGCAACCCCATCCTTCTCTGTCCATGAGCTGATTCAAGGGAATATTTCTGCTATAATGACTAGTTTGTCCATTTCACTGCCATGTGTCTGCTTGGGCATTTGTTCCTTCTGTGCATTCCTTGTCAGTGGAGTTAAATATTACAAATGTCCATTACAATATATGCTGGATGAGAGTTCTCCCAGCAGCAGTGCCAGATGTGATCCTCCAGCTCATGGCACTGTAGTTACCACACAGACCTTGCAGCAAGTGGCACAAGTGAATGGATCACTGCTCTCCCTCACCATGCTCCAGCTAAATGGTTTGCTTCCTTCAGCCAGCTCTGATGCTGTCTGTGCTCACATGGATCTTGTTTTTCAATAGCAAGTTCAAGAGCTGAGCCTGAAGCATCCTGAAGGTAAGGTGTGTAGGAGTGAATCTGCCCCAGGGACTGCACTTTACAGCCCAGCTAAGCCTTGACTGCATTTCATAGAATCCTAGCCTGGTTTGGGTTGGAAGGGAGCTCTGGAGCTCATCTAGTCCAACCCCCCTGCAGTGGCCAGGGACATCCCCAACTAGAGCAGCTTGCCCAGAGCCCTGGCAAGCCTCACCTGCAATGCCTCCAGGGATGGCAACTCAACCACCTCCCTGGGCAACCTGGGCCAGTGTTCCACCACCCTCGTGGGGAGCAACTTCTTTCTAATGTCCAGTTTAAATCTACTCTTCTCCAATTTAAAACCATTGCCCCTTGTCCTTTCCCTCCAGGCCTTTGCAAACAGGCCCTCTGCAGCCTGCTTGGAAGTTCCCTTTAGGTCCTGGAAGGTCACTAGTAGTTCCCCTGAAGCCTTCTCTTCTCCAGGCTGAACAATCCCAGCTCCCTCAGCCTGTCCTCAGAGCAGAGGTGTTCCAGCCCCTGAGCATTCTCGTGGCCTCCTCTGCACCTGCTCCATCAGCTCCATGTCCTTTGTGTGTTGAGGGCTCCAGAGCTGGACCCAGTATTGCAGAGGAGGTGTGAGCAGAGCAGAGTGCAGTGGCAGAATCACCTCTCTGGCTCTGCTGGCCACGCTTCTCTTGCTGCAGCCCAGGATGCCATTGTGCTTCTGGGCTGCCAGCGTGCACTGTTTGCTCATGGCCAGCTTCTCAGCCACCAGCACCCCAAGGCCTTTTCTGCAGGGCTGCTCTCCATCATCTCATCCCCAGCCTGGATTGATAGTGGGGATTGTTCTGACCCAGGGGCAGGACCCTGCACTTGGTCTTGTTGAAGCTCCTGAGGTTCCCCTGGGCCCACCTCTCCAGCTTGTCCAGGTCCTTCTGGATGACATCCTGCCCCTCCACCTTATCCCCAGCACCCCATAGCCTGGTGCCATCTGCACACTTGCTGTTGGTGCACTCAATCCTGCTGGCCATATCGATTCGATTTCGATACATTTCATTCAGCTCTTGAATTAGAGACTTCCAATCAGCTCTTTTCAGACATGATTTATTTTTCTCTGCACTGTTGCATGAAAAACTCCTTCATCCTATGCAGGTGAATTGCAAAGTTCACTAACTGATGAACTATAAATAATCAATTTATTTGGTTGAGGAATCCATTCCCCTTTTGTTCCCAGAGAGGTCCTACCAGGATAACGACTCTGAGGGAAGAAGAAATTTCCTGGTGAGATTTGTATTTACCTCCTGGGAAAAATAGTGGCTTGAAAGAATTGAAAGAAGCAAACTAAGAGAGTTCATTGCAGACAAGTAACAAGCCTTTTACTCCAGCAACATTTGCATCCTGAATCTCAGTCTGTGCCACAAGCCAGGAGAGAGCAAGACCCCATTGGGTATTGTTTGCTGTTTCTCTCTTGCCCAATATTTGTTCTTTGTGCCTGAAATAAAATACTGGACACAATAAAATGTGTCTCAATAAAATCCCTTTATAAAAATATATGAATAGCAAATTTTATTGCTGGAAAAAAAACCCCCTAAGTTGTGTTAATGAGTAGAAAGAAAGGAAAACATATCCTGACACAGCTTGGAGGATTTAGCAAAGCAATTTTCAATAATGCACAGAAATGCTTTGCAGTTTCCATTTTAACAAACCCCTTCCACGTCTAGGACATTAAAACAGGGAATGATTTGGGCATAATATATCATTTGAAATAAGAAGGGTTGGTGTGCCTGTGCATTTAAACAGTTGTGATGCAATTTTCAAGCAGCATTGCTGATACTGTTAGTAGTCTATTCTACTCCTCTCTGTTTCTGCCAATTTTAGGCTATTTCCTTCCTTAGGATTTCTGTAATTTGAATTTTGTCCCCCATTTCTGCTGTCTTCAACCCATCCATCTTTTCTCTCTAAGCTTTTCTCTCGCAGTAGTCCGAGACTGGCAAGAAAATCCATGATTATATTAGAATATATTTGTCTGACTTTGATGATGATGACAGATAGGAAGCCTGCTTGTCCCCTGGAGGCAGTGCTCAAATGTCTCCTTGCTTTTGCCTCAAGGAACCTGAGGCTGAAGTTGAACAGCAATGCTCAGCTTCAGTGGCAGGCATGGGGCTCAGTTTGTGGTGCTTGAGCTAGTGGTGGCCAGGAGCATCCTGCACAGGAGGTATCCTCACAGATGCCTTTAGGAGCATGCTGCCCTCCTGGTGACAAACCTTCCTATGCCATTTGGGGTCCTGCCATGCTCCAGTGGCTGCTCAGACAGCTAGGGAATATTTTGTGGTAGGGGAATGTGGCTGTAATGTGTCCTCAGGGTGAATCACCAATACAATGTAAATGCAGCTGGAGTGCAGACACGTCTTTATTTATCTTTATTTATGATTTAGCAACTTAACACACTGCATATGATTAATGAAATAGTCAATGTTTCACAGCACTGCAGCTTGCTGCCTCCTCAGGTGACTAGGAAAATCTAGGACATGAATTTCTATGCCAGTATTTAAAGTTACATCATGTTTCCTTGCTGCCAATTGCCCTTGTGGCCTGGTCACAGTTTTATGTCTATTTACATGCTGTAGAGAGCCCTGTTCTTCTGGTGAATAGAGAACAATGCACAGGGTGTTTGGGAGCACTATAAATCCTGCTGGAAAGCTGTGAGGCTGGAATTCCTGGTGTGTTCAGCCAGAGTGCCTCTGCTTTCCACAGTCTACAGGATCCAACTCTTCTCTTTTGCAAAGACAACATAGATTAAGAGTGTATATTCAAATGAGGTCTCTGGAAATGGAAGGGAAAGGGAAAACAGAAGGAAGGAAACCTTCAAATCTACTTCTGACAGCCTATAATTCAATAATCACATTCTAGATTCATAGAGAAAGTTATTAGAACTAGAAATTATATTAGACATACCTGTATATTTCTGTCACTTTCTGTCCATTTTTATTTTATACCCATATTTTACTGCTTATTGAGATGATGATTGTGATGCTCTATCTTTATTACTTGGTGGTCTACCCTTTGAAACCTGTGGAGCTTTCATGGATTAAGCAATAAATTTTTTCTATAACAACCTCATTTAATTCCCCAATAAAACTGATGTTTCCTGACACTTGTTCACTGACATGTACCATAAATATGGCATCCATAAATTTGAGTATTTAGCCCCATGTGGTCCATACAACACAAAAATAAAAGGAAAGAGTAATAGGAAAGGATTCCCTGTGTCATTAGTAACTCAGAGCCTAATTCTGTTCCACACAGAAAAAAAGCATCATTCAAAAATATCTCGAAACACATCATTTCCCCAAATTCCATCTGCAGTATGACTGATTGCTGAATGACTCCTTTAGCTGTTACTTAAGGAGCAGGCTGTTACTGGCAGGCCATGGAGATGGAGGAATGGGAATGAGGAACAAGACCTCTGTCAGTGCGTGTGTGAGTTATGGAGCTGGCTGTGAAGCACTAAACAATTACTTCTCCTCCTCTCAGAGCAAGGCAGAAGCAAGAGTCATGGTCCTCTGTGCTGACAGGGAATGCAGTCCTGCTGGAGGGATTCCTAACTAATGGCTGGCACAGCCTATGGAGCAAGCGGGAGGAGAAGGGAAGAGATTTTTATGCAGCCTTTCTGTGTTACAGACTCCTGCTAGCTTTCCTCAAGTGTTGTGGCTAAATAACAGCCTAGACTTGGCTTTCATTTGATCATATTGGATGTGCATACGCTTTGTTGGGTTAAAAACTGGAGAGATGGCCAAGTCCAAAGAGTTGTGGTCAGTGGAGTTCAATGCAGTTAGCAGCCAGTCACAGTGGGGTCCCACAAGGCTCAGTGCTGGGGCCACTCCTGTTTAACATCTTCAGCAATGATTTGGCCCAGGGGATGCAGTGCACCCTTAGCAAGTTTGCAGATGACACCAAGCTGGGTGCCAGTGTGGATCTGCTTGAGGGCAGGGAGGCTTTCCAGAGGGATCTGGATAGGCTGGATGGCTGGGCCAAGGCCAATGCCATGAATGCCATTCACTAAGGCCAAATGCCAGGGGCTGCCCCTTGGCCATAGCAACCCCCAGCAGTGCTCNCTGAAAGGGTTGTAAGGGCATTTTTATAGGCTTTTTTCCCTGTTGTTTTTCCTGGGTTCTGCTGTGCAGTGAGGTCACTTTTTTGTGCAGTCAGTAGCTAGAATAGCAATGTCTTAAAAAAAGAGATGTGGGAAGGGGGAAAACCAATAATCTATAGCTAGTGAGTCACTGGGAGATGAGGTGTAAAGAGAGACAAAGGGGAAGAGGACAGCAGAGGCAACTTTGACAGCTGATTTTCCCTTATCTTCATGCTTCAGCCATCCCAGGTTTGTTGCTTCTAGGACTGATAGGTATGTTTTTCCAGAAGATATTTAATAATTAGTTAATTCCAAGTCTAGCAAGAAGTTCCAGGTTCAGAAGGCTGAGTGGGAAGACTCAATAGGAAAAAGTGTCTGCATTCTTGGGCTCCTTTGCATATGTTTTTCTTCTTTTAGTCTTTTTACGCCTGTAAAAAGTCTTATAATTTAAACAGCAAATTATTCACAGTATGAAAAAAAAAATCAGGAGAAACAAGCCCAAGAAGGTAAAAGTATCTTTTAAAATAGAACTGAATCTCTTCCTATAAATATGTAGCTGCCTGCATGATGTCATTGTAAAAAATTTATGGTGAAAGTGAGAATCCCAGAGAGATGTTGATAGGCCCACTTAAGAAATGTAAGCTTAAGGATCTAGGAAATTAATTCAGCTAAAATTAGGCACACCTTAGACCAAGTTTACATCCATTTTCTCTGCAATTTGTGCTAGTTGCTCAAAAATGGATGGATGAGCTGACAGATGGATATGAAAACTCAGAAAATTAGTTTAAATTCCTGAATTTAAATAAATTAAGCCTGACAAGCATAGCACAGGAATGCATTATTTATTTAGTTCATTTAGGAAAAATTCCAGTAGATATTAGAAACCTCATTTAATGCAGAATAGAAGAATAAAACATTGACATTTGGTGATGTAGTAGGAGCAAACACAGAGCTGAGAGAAAACAGACATTCTGCTTGCAGAAACATGGTCTGTCTCTAAAAAAATATGAACGTGGTTTAAGAAAGTTTTGTATAATTGGACTATTAAACTGATCTGTCTATCAGATTGCAATGGGATGAAATGACCTATGAAGACATTTAGTGATTCCTTTAGCCAGTAAAGCCTGTAAACTCCTGACTATAGCAACTCAGGTTTGTGACATGACTCTGGGATTTAGTGTTAATTAAGATTATAAAGTAATCCATATTATAAGCCACTCTTCCCATTCAAGAAAGAGCATACCTATCCACAACAGTCAACAAAAGGTCATGTCCCACTCCAGAAGTTTTTCTCTAGCCCAGATCATTTCTTTTGGCCCACTTTGTGTGCTCTAAACTCTCAGATTTCCTGGAGTCTAGAAGCATGAACGTGTGAGAAGTTTTCCAAGAGAGCATACTGCAAACAAAAAGCTAAATCCACATTAAGTGGTGAGATCATTAAGTTATATTTAAAATAAATCATTGTTCATGGCACTTGTAGAATTTGAAAGAATTTGAAGATAAAAATTGCTATTAAGACAGCAATAAATTCTTGTTGACCACAGCACACCTTGAAGTATTTCTTTTACCCTTTGTGCATACCATGAGCTGTATTTTGTAAACCAAAGGCTCATACTTTACCCCCTACTAGTTGATTAAGGATGTTGATGATGCTATTTGCTGTCATTAGAAAAGGCCTTATTATCCCTTCCATGCTGTGCCGTGGAGGATAAGAAATGAACAAACACAAGACAACTGTGGCAAATAAAAATGGAGAAAGGAGAGCAAGAAAAGCAGACATGTTCTTGATTTTTGGAATCAGAGATTTCCTTCTAAATGAAAGGAAAGCATTAAAATTCTGCAGCAACTAACTGCTCTGCAACAAACATGTTTCTCTTTCAAAGGCTTTATCTAGATTAGAATTATAGAAGAACAATGTGAAATGTTCTTTGTTAGAGTTCATCAAAATCTCCTGAAGATAATGAAAGACCAAGTCTTGCACACATGAACATGTTCATTGCTATGTTAGTGACTGGAGTGAAGCAGGAGTACAGGACATTGCATGAGCTAAGGAGTTACCCTGAGATATCCCAATCATGCATCAATCATTTACATTGTGAACAGCAAGCAGCAAACTACTCCTAATTAATTGATAGACATCATTGTCTACACTCACTTTATCTATTTTCACATACAGGGGAAGGAAAGGCTGCTTTACAAAAGCACAATCATCATCATCTAGACAGCATCATGTCCTTTTCTAACTTGTAAGATAGCAATCTTTGATTTGGTTTAGCTTGTGCCTAAGCAAAGGATTCACAGCTCCAACAAATCTTCCTTTAAGTTCACATCCTGAGGCCTTGCTCATCCTCATGGGCAGGCTTGGTGAAGGCAGCTCCAGGAGGGCTCCATCCAGGCTCTTGCCAAGCACTGCTGGCTGCAAAGGCCAATTTGGGACAGACCAGAGCAGTTGCAAAAGGCACAGCACAAGGACTCCTCAGGAGCTAGAAGCTGCAAGACACGATTCTTTCTGCGCTGTCTTTTCTCCTCCAGAGTGATCCTGCGTGCCTGCTCCAAAGCATCAGCTGCATTCAAGCTAGTGTGTGTGCAGAGCTGCTGAGTGGAGGCCAGAGGAGAGCAGTTCAGGGCAGCAATGTGGCCAAGGCTGAGCTGTTGTTTCAGGGAGTCCTTGCATCTCCTCTTCGGGGCTCCTCTCTTGCCACAGCCAGGGGCAAGTTGCCCAGAGAGCATGAGCTTAGGCAGGCAGGAGTTCTTCATNAGAGCTCCTTGTGTCTGGGCAACAAGGGCAGTGTCAGCAGCATAAAGCAGCTCCTGGACAAGATGCTTTATGGGCTTAGTATGGGCCTGCAAACCCCTTAGGTTAAATAGGCTTCCATCAGTAGGATATCTAATGGAGATCCCATCCTGGTCATCCAATTCTGCCCTGGCCCTTTGGAGCATCATGCTGAGGCCTTGCTAGTGAACTGTTTTCTGTCAACAAGTTATCTGGTAAGGTACTTGTAGGACAACAGAAGGTAAAGCTGTGTTTTCAGAGGTGCTCAGGGTTTTTAATTACCAGCTGAGCTTTGTATGTTTTGAGCTGTATTGTAGCAATTGTATCAGCTTAATTTAACAGTCCACACTGAGCAGAGTTTGTATTGGCTTCCACCCCAAGGAAGCACAAGATGGACCTGTTTTAGGTCCATTTTATTCCTGGTTTCCCTAGACTCTGTAAGATAAGTCTGAATACTCGTCATAAATTCTTAGTGAAAAGGTGATTTGGGCTTTAAGACTGGATAGAAAGCTGTATCTAATGGATGGGTAGTCCTAAGAAGTTTGCTAGCATCCAGCATTTCCTGTGCTATTGATGGCATATTGTTAGTGTTCATTGTTACTCTCCATTTTAAGGCTATGAACTTCAAAAGGCTGGATTGCCTGAGGCCTGAGAAAAAGTCTCTTTGATTTGTAAATGAATGCTCATCTCTTGAAAAGACTCCCATGCATTTATCCAGGTAATTAAAGAGGGAATTCAAACTGGATTTAACTCTGCTGACTTGGAGTTAATGATTCAGATTTGTGTTTCAAATGACTTGAAATGCAAATATCAGCTCTTTGATGGGATATGGCAATTGTTAACTTTGGGCCTGCATGATGTCATTTATTCAGCAACCTGATTCAGCAAGTGTGTGATGAGGTCAGTTGGTCTGGCTAAGAAAATGAAGAGAACATTTTTAACTGAAGCAAAAAGGAAGAGGAAAAAAAAATGACCTTCACCATTTTGTTGGTGAAATTACCCATCCAACAACTATAGAATTGAAGACACAAGCAGGAAAGCACCCTCTCTTAGTCCATTATTAATAAATTGCTTGCTTCATGGCTTTTTTTCCCTTCTGGTTTTCTGTAGGCATAATACTCTAAATCATGAAGATGTACTTCTACAGCACTGCAGTTTTGCATGGCACCTCACTATGATAAAAATAAAAATATCTCGCTGCCTTCTCCAATAATTTTCCCCACCCTAAAATATAGACTGGGAAGTAAAATAGATCACTTAATTCCTTTGCCTCTGTAGGTGGTTAGTACTCTGGGATCTTTCTTTTTCTTCTGCGTGACTATAAAAATAAACATTATTTAGTGTGATGGCAGTAAAGGAAATGTTAGTGAATATAAAGCCAAGTGTTAAGACAAAAGGAGATAATGAAAGTTGTATTATACCAATAAGTCACTCTGTTCTGAAAATGTTCTCCTCAATACTTCTGACAATAGTTGAATGCTAACATCATGCATTCCATAGCTCATTTGTTATTATTTCTACTGCATTCCTTTGTATTGAAGCATGAGCTGCATAGTTGGACATCATTTTTTTCTGAGGAAGTTAAATCCACAAATCTTTTCAAGCCCACAGGACAACAAGAACACTTCTTGGTTTTTACTTTTCCCTCTCCAAGAACTGACATTTTGTGGGTCAGCTTGAACAATTTGGGTCAGTACTGGTCGAGTTAGTGTCTTGAAAATGTTATCTTGTTCTTACTTCTTTTTGGGGAGCTTTTTCCAAAAGGCAGAAAGATTCTGCTGAAATAAGATCGAGAAGCCTTTCATCATAGAGTCAAGTGCTGGGATCAGACACCAGGATGCTTTGAACTCATTAGGAAAGAAAAATATGAAATGCTGCTGCTTCTATTTCTGCCTGCAGAAGGTGGATGCATATCAAGGGATAATTTCTTTTTTAATCTTCAATATTTCAGTTAGAAAAAGGAATGAGATGTGCAATGAAGTCATTTGGGTTCCTACAGACTTGTAGATTCCTTTGTGGTTATGGGGAGGATTTCAGCATCACTCAGCTCTTCTTGCTTCTATTTGATGAATGCTTCCTAGTTTGGGGCACAGCAGAAGACAGGTGTGATGCTTTCACTATATCTAGGAGAATACAGAGGGATTGATCTGGCAGAAAGTCTTCATGATAGCTCTCTCCTTTTTAGACTTCATTTGTGTAGTTGTGATTCATTGTCTATAAGCTTCCAAGATTCCACTCTATGAGGTTGTTGTGCAAAGATGTACTGGGACTTGATCTTTTCTTTTCTTGTCCCTTCTACTGGTAGCATTTATGTTGTTTTTATAAATCCACCTTGAGTAAAACCCACTGCAAAGCACTGATAGCCTTTTAGCATATGTGCACAACAACCTCTGATAATTGTATTTATCCTAGATGTAAGAACATCAAAGTGTGCTGGCACTTCATTTTAACAAGATGATGTTTGAAGTTTATACAAGGTAACAGTCTCTTAAGAGGATTCATTTGATTTTTTTTTTTTAAGAGTTTTATTTTTCTGGCTACATCTTGAAAAGAGAATGACATGCATTTTGTATCACTGCATTTCAAGGAAAAGACATCTTCTGCATTCCTTTCCAAGCAGCAAGCTAAGAGCCAGGCTGCTGAGCTGTTCCAAGTGAAGGGTGATTGTTTCCCAGCACACCAGCCATGCTGACTAGCTTAAAGATAAATACTGCTTCATATTTATGCTTTGCAATAGGCACAGATATCAGCCAGGACATTAAAGAGAAATGATCGATTTGAAGCAGTACAACAAGAACAGCAGGCTCTCTGTACTTGTTATTTACTTATTTATCTTGCTGTAAGAGGCATTGCAATGAAATGTGAAATTCATGGCTAGATACTCTTCTTCTTGGTCAGACTCTGAAAACTAACAGTCCATAGTTTTTTGCACAGTTAGAGCAATATCAGCACTCTCCCCTTCTGTGTTTACAAAGAGTTACTAGTTGGTTGGAGCATGTTCCTCTTCAAAGATCGTACAGTGTTGGCCTACATGTTGTCTAGGATAACATGGTTGCTCAAGGGATGCCAGATGTCTACAAACACAGAACTGAGTCTCCTCTTAGGCCTTCACCTTCAGGCAAAGATCTGTACAAGGAGGGAGTGGTTGGCTCTTAAGCCTTCCTAGACTTCTCAGGGAACATTAGGATGCTTTCTAGAAATCACTAATTGGATACTTTATAAGCTACACTGGGTAGTTGAAAGATTTTGGCCTAATTAGATCCAAAAGAGAGGTCAAAAGAGAATAATAATGCAAAATGGTTATAGGTAAGAAAATGTAGAAGTAATTCTTTTTTTCTCTGCTTTGATGTTTGACTATCCACAGGGTAAAAATGACACCAAGGTGGTTGTTGTCTTCCTGCAGCTTAGCTAATGACATCAGCTTGTCTGTCTGTATCAATGCTCTTCTGCATTAGTGTTTGCACAGGGACACAAGAGCTTGGCCCACATATCCCATTCCAGTGCTCACTTTGGCAGCCAAATCCCTGGGGGACACTGAGCAACTTGACATAATATACTTCAATACCTTAGATCTTCCATCTACAGACATTCATTTTATTAAACTACTGTTACCTAGATGTATTTCTTTTGCATAATGTTTATTTAACATTGTTTTTTGTTTACACCCTCTATGTGAATGATTTCCAGTGACACTCAACTCAATGCTTTGCAGGTTTTTAGGGATGAGGCTGAACTTGATTTTCTCTTGCTTCAGAGCTCTCAGAGGATTAGCAATAAGGAGTAAAGGCACCTAATGTAGGTCCCTGAAGTTCAATTCTTGCCATTAGTCAGGGAAAGCTAGTAGATTTTTTTTATACCAGCTCTTGTTGAGAATAAAAAGTCAGAAACAGGAACCCTATTTTAAAGCTGAACTAGAAATGGATATGAATCCCTGCACTGCGACTGAAGATTTTCAAAGGGATCTTTCTGTTGCAGATCTATTGCCAGCAACTGTTGCTCTTCAGTTCTGTAACAATACAGAACAAAAATCCTGTTAGCTAAATGCAAGGCACAAATAGTGCTTGGATGTTCCAGGAGAGCTCTGTAGGCCACGTGTTGTTTCGTAACTTCACTGAAACAGATTGAAAACCTTCAGCAGATCATACCTAGAGCAGAAGGTAAGAGTTTGACAACCAAACCCCCTCACCAGCTCAGGAAGTGTAGATCTGTGCCACCTGATAAATAAATGTGTTCCTTTCAGTTCTATTACAGCAGCAGTGAAAATGTGTCATGTTAGCTTAGCATTGATTCATTGCATGCCTGAGAGGAACACTGGCAGATTGCTTTAATTAACAGGGGTACAAGGGCTGCTGATGTTTTCCAAGTGAAATTTCCTTGCCTCTTCCTGCATGCTCTCAGACTGTCACTCTCAGGTGGCAGAATGACAGGCTATCACAGGAACAGTTCTGGAAGCTTTTCATTCTCAGCCCTCTCTCTAAATGTCTGTGTTAGCAATATGTCCTCGTTCACACACACGTTTTATTCTGTAGGCTTCAGGCAGCAGCTTCCCATCAAACAAAAGTCAACAGTTGGATCTCTTGCCTTTGCCACAAGATGGAGTAGATTGATTCTCTGTGATATTCTTTTGTTCAAACACTTGTTTCATGGAAACAACCAACTTCTTAGATGGATGCATTACAGATCTTGCTGCAGAGTTGTCTCCTGATTTCCACTCTGCTCAACGTGAAAAAGAAGAGTTCTGTAGTCCACAAAAAAAAGGCAGGATATGAGTCAATCTAACATAATTATCTACCTTAAAGTCAAATTATAGGTGAGTAGTAAAGAAAGTTTTCTAAGTTCCCTAAATATTAATAGATTTATCATTAGAAGTCTTCCAAGAAAAATCGAGCTCACTTAGATGCTTAAATCTGGCAGATCAAACATCCTTCTGCAGCACTTAAGGAGTCACTTTGGTACTAGCACTGAGACACTAGGTCATTCTGTAGCTTATCCCTTTTCTGAAATGTGAAAGGCTGGACTTAGCTTTTAGGTTCAGTTTAAATTCTTTTTATAAGTGTAAATGAAGAGAGATAGTGTTTCTATCTGTGCATATTTGCATGTACCTATGAGAAAGGGAGAAAAAACCTCCTTCTCCTCAACTTTTAAACCACTTCAGAGGATGAGGTAATAATATCTCCTTCAGGTCAGCTGTCATGAGATCATTTAGAGGAAAAATCAGAAGCAGAAAGCACTGCAAGTTTGTGTTGCAAGCTGCATGCACATTGTTGAGGTTGAGAGCATGTGAGCTGAGATATGCATAGATGATCTTCATGCAGAGCTGTGTCCTAGAACATGTTCTGCATGAGAACAACGGCTTGGAGCAGATCCAATGAGACTTTAACCAGCTATCCTTTTTTATGCTGCATGCTGGCACTGTTGCTCTTGTTAAAGAAGCACAATCCAAACCCTAGTGTTCCCAGAGCAGAACCTCAGACAGAATCTCATAAAACTAAATAAGTGAACAGAATGGTACAGCAGCAGGGTCAGCTTGAGCTGGATGCCTCTGGAGAAGATCCCTGAACAAAGAACTCCCTGGGCATTCATACCTTTACAGTCTGTGCATCCACCCCTCATGGGATCTTCAAGCATGGCTCACACCCTCCTTGGTCCAGTGGTGATCCTGGCCTGAGATCCTCCAACACTTTCTGACTCCTTCTTGGATTCCTTCAGTGACCCCAGGCAGCAGGCCCTTAGTTTGGCCAGTTGTAGGTGCTGTTGGTGTTTGGGGCTTTGAATCCTCCTTATCTTTTGATTGACACTCTTTCTGGAGGCCCTGTTTTGAGTCAGTAGGTATAGTTCAGTAACCCTTAGTGGAAATTACAGCTTGCTGCCTAAGGCTTCAGCTACTCATGCTATGCAAGCGAAGCTAAGCAAACAGCATGCTAAAGCACACGGCATTATGACTCCAAGTGATTCATTCTGTTTAAAACCTACTTATTTAAGCTCAACAGCTAATATCTCAGCCTTCAAAACAGTAGTGTTAATCCTTTGTGTTTCTCTGCCTGCTTTACCAATCTATTCATCTACTGAAGGCTTGAGGTCAGCAATCAAATATGACTGCTGATAAGGGCACAGCTTGCAGGGACAATGTATACTGGCCATGAGCAAACAGTGCACGCTGGCAGCCCAGAAGCACAATGGCATCCTGGGCTGCAGCAAGAGAAGCGTGGCCAGCAGAGCCAGAGAGGTGATTCTGCCACTGCACTCTGCTCTGCTCACACCTCCTCTGCAATACTGGGGCCAGCTCTGGAGCNAGGAGTAATCAATGAATAAAAGGCAAATCTAATCCAGCAGTCACAATAATTTTGCTATTGTTCACTAAGCTCTTGTCTTAAGGCAGGTGTGCTTGGACAGGTGAGCTGTATGGCCACAGACATTCAATAACCAACAACTTTAGACTTGATTTTCTCTCTGTGGCATTGATGAAAAAGCCATAGCTGAAACCCATTTGTTATTGGGAAAGTTCTGGGTATAGAAAACAAATGCTGTGTTTGGTACAGAGCCAAGGATACTTGCAATATTGTGTGTAGTGTCCCATGGGCTTTGAGCCATTCCGGTTATTCCACACAGGAAAGGTAACCTTGAGACTTCAAGGTAATTCTTGGCAGTTTTCCTAAGCTCCATTTACACTTCCACAAGGCAAACATCTGCAGCAAAAGGACAAGTGTGGAAACATTCCTGAGTGGAAACTCTGTGCTAAAGAATTCACAGATTCTGGGAGAGGAGAGAAGGGAAAGGAAGGTGCAGGAAGGGAAGGGAGAAGAAAAAAAGTTTCTATAAGCTGAGATTAAAAAAATAAAATAATGCAAACATTGTCATAAAAGAACATTTATTTTTAAGTTTTATATAAAGATTGCCTGTGTTGCTCTAACTTTTCAAATGCTAGTCCTGTGACTGATGTACGTTGGATGCTACTGAAATATATAGCAATGGAACCTGGGCAGGCTTTCTCACTAACTAATGACAGGCTTGGCATAACTGGAGTTTAAAAACCTAAAATCTAAGAAAATCTGTGTAATCAACAGTAATTTCCACACAAATTAAGTTTAATTTTGTGTGCATTTAAACCTAAGTAATTCCTGAGAAAGCCAGAGCTATACATCAGAACTATTTCTGGAGATATAGAAGTGGATCTGCAAATCATTTACCTGTTCTGCTGATCAGGGATGCAGTAGACATCAGAAAATAAAGTTGTATTCAAATCAAAGATTTTTAGCTGCATTTTTAAACTTTATTTTGAGTCTTTAAATGATAGCATTCAATATTTTAATCTATTTATATGTTAGTCTGTATTAACCTATTTAGAGAGATAGATTGGGTAAACTGGCATAGAGCTTAAAATGAGAGGGAAAGCAAGAGGCTTGGATTTATGTATTTTTTTTGTTAATGATAAAACTTTAAGTGAAAGTGTTTATATTTAGAAAGAACTCCACAGAGAAATAGATAAAAAGAAGAAAAAGAGTATAGAAGAAAGAAGTTGGAGGAGAGAAAACAAAAGGATGAGATATTCCACTTCAAGAGGGCAGTGTGGATAACATTTCTCTCCACTTAGGATCCTATGAGAGTTATCTCAGCCCCCCCAATATCCAGGACTAGTTGTGGATCTGAATTCCTGCTTTGTCCTCAACATTACATGGAGTTAAAATATACTTTGGCCTATTTCTTGGCCTCATTCATTTGGAAAAATGAATAAGCTAACTGAAGAGAAGTAAAAAGAAAAAGAAAGACAACCCCCCCTGTATTTTAACTTCATTAATTACTCCACAATGCAGGGTAAAAATTCATCTAATTGGCAGTCAAAATAACGATTAAAAAGCTATAGTGGGTTTGTGTTTCTGAGTTGATCTTGTTATCTTGCACTTGGTCACACAGTTCAGTCCTTCATTAATTCCCAGCAGAGCAAGCAGCAAGTGTAGCATGCAGCAAAGCAGATCAATGGCTGCAGCTCTCCTGCTGGGACACAACTCACCCCAAACACTTTCATTTGGCATCATGCTGCAATCCTTTAGGATTCTTCTCTGCCTTTTTTTTCCCCAGTAAATTACTGGCTTAGTTCTTCATTATTTATTCCTCTGAATTATGTGAACATGTGGCATGTCCCATTGTTAAGAGGATTAAAAAAAGAATATTGTCTTAGAAAACACTTTATAATTACATAAATGTGCCACATCTGTGTATTCTTGTTAGGAAAGGACAAAATTCCTTTGTGGGTTTTTTTCAGTGATGTTATGCCTGGCTTTCATCTCGTGAGGATAAGGTTTGGATTCCTATACTTTCCTTTACTGGATGAAATCATGATTTATCTGAAATGAGTGATCATCCTGGCAGTTCTCTTCTGATTGTCATAGATTACATCATGCCCTCCCTTCAATAATTCCCCCACTCTCCTTGTTTGTGGAGGAATTTGCAGCCTTCCAGCTTGATTTGGAAGAGTCTCTAGAATTTCATTCCTGCCTACATTTCAGAGCTTGTTTCCTATCTTCTCAGTCACTTCCAATGAACACAGGAATTCTCCTGAACACTCTTTTGAGAGTTTTCCTGTCCAGCTTCCCTTTCTTGGTATGAGGTTGTACAAAACAGCTTTGACATGGTAAAAGCCTTGAAGCTGCTCCCAATGGAGTTTGGACCTGTTGGTGTGTAGTTATTATGCAGGAAATTCTGGGAAGATAAGTGTGTCTTAAAGCTGTCACCTTATAGATTTAACATGTTTATCTCTGAAGCCTTAAAAGAGTTAGGGATTTACACATTTCCTTTCAAGACTCTCTCCAATCTCTTTAAAAGAATACTTTTGTTGGTGCTGTTCAAGAGCAAGTAACCTATAATTGATGTAGGATCTCATTCTCTGGTTGATTTAAAGAACTCTGGCATCCCAGAGTAGTCAACACACACACTTTCATGTGCTTCTGAAGATTTGCTCTGAAAACCTTGGACCATATCATTCTTTTTCTATAGAGAAAACACTGCAGGAGATATTGGGAAAACTGCAGTATATCTTCTTCTGCCAGCATAATAGTGCTAGTAGTGAAGTCCAGGAATTAAGTATAGAACACCTTTAAGCTATTCTAGATATATAAGGGAATAAGCCATGCATCTAACCTGTGATTGAAGGAATCCAAACCTTGCCTGTGCCCAATTTCCCATTCCTCATCTCCCCAGCTGCAGATCACTAAAGCTCTGAAGCTATACAAGAAAGTTTCTGCTCACTGCTACTTCAGCTATGTTCAGTTCATCAAATTATTGCATCAATACGTAATAAGTGAATGTCTTAAGATTATTAAGTGAGAAAATAGATGAGAAAGAGTGAACTATCTCTCTGAAGCAAACTTCCTGAAGGCACAAGGAGAATTCACCCAAGTTGTGCCATTTTGCAGGAGTCAGTAATTGTGTCATGATGTATGTAGCTGGCCATTACAAAATATGAACATCACCCTTATTTAATGTGGTTTTTTTTTCCTGTTGTTGGCAGAGATAATCTTCAGAAGTAAGTAGAGATACCAATGATTTACTTTGCTTTTGCTTTGTTGTAAAGATATGTGCGAGACAGCTAGGAGAGCACCTGAAACAATGAGAATATCCATTAGCAAGAAAAAACATGAGTGAGAATGTTTAAAAAAGAAGCTAAAAGCTCTAGAATTTTGTATTTTAGGAGTCTTTAAAAATATTGACTGCTCTCCTATAAAATCAATCATGCCTTGAACTCTTCCACTCTCTTTCCTTTTGCCTTACCCTTGTTACTAAATTACCATCATGGCCAGGAAGATCCAGGTACCCTGAATGTATATGTTGATGAGAAAATACCAAGTGTTCTCTGAAGAGATGAAAGCAACCTTACCATCATGTAAAAATGTGTTGTTTACTTGTGTGGAGAGAGTGCTCTTATATTTTATTCATTAATAGTTTTAAATTACATGAGATATCCAATTATGACTAGCAATAGACATAATGACATCCCTGGGCCTTTACAGAATGTCTACTAAGTTGTTCTCCTTTTGTAAATAAAAAGAAAGAAAAAGCCAAACAATAAAAAAAAAAACAATTAGAGGAAATGATCTATTATTCCATAAAGTTCAGAGGGACAAAAATTTCAGCCCATTCTGCATTCCTAAAATAAACAAATAAAAGTCAATTGGACACAGGGGAGGAACTTCATTACATTTCCTAATAATGGCATATTTGAGAGCCCATTAAGAGCAATACCCAAACAGTCTCCTCTATCAAGATCTCATTTGAGAGAAAAGACAGAGGAATGAGAAAGGGATAAAGCTTTTGTAAGGATGGCATTTTCCTTTTTACTGTTATGACTTCTTTTTATTACCATGAATTAATAATGTCCAGCAGGGCATTATCCATCAGTCCTTTTCCTTAAAGAGCTTTGCCCACTCCCTAAATGCATTTGCATGCCCATAATAAAATGGCTTGTGGCTCTGCACATACAAACACCAAGGCTTATTTTGGGCTAGATGTTAAACTTTCTGCTTCCAAAATGTGAGGGGAGATGTGGATTTTCTACCAACTACAGCTTGAGGTGTACAAGAGTGCTAAGAGCAAGATGCAGGCTGAGGCAGGCATCTCTGTCCAGACCTTTCCTCAGCTGCTGCAAACTCTCTAGAAGCCTAAATTGGGATTTCTTCTTCTTATCAGACTGAACAGCTCTGTGAATATCTCATGTGTCTCACCCAGACTGAGAAATTTTACCCCTTCCCTTCCCTTCCCTTC
>VWZO01016063.1:395000-434956 GCA_013396975.1 Bucco capensis
CCTTCCCGCACCTTCCCTTCCCACACCTTCCCGCACCTTCCCTTCCCGCACTTTCCCTTCCCTTCTCTTAGCGCCTTGGAGGTGCTAAGACTCCAAGAATCCAACACCTTCATAATTGTGGAGCTTCAGGCAAGATAAGCTGTGCCCAGCCCTGACTTTCCCATCCCATTTGTCCTGCTTTGTTCTCCCAACTCTCTACATTTGATATTATTTTCCAATTAGCAGGAATTTGGACCAAACCACATTTAAATTCCCAACACTGATTGTTTTCCTGTAATGAATGGAAGCATAATAACATTCCTCTGGGTGATATCATTTAGAAGGTCTTGTGAGTATATTTGGTGACAGTCTGTGGGGACAGATTACTATGTAGATTTAGAGAACTTTGCTCCTAGATAGAAAAATCCAAGTGTTCCTCCCAGGAGCCCTAACTTATTTCCTTCAAGACTGGGAAAAGGTGACCAAGTTGGGTCAAACTTCCTGCAGATTTGCTCAGGAGAAGCTAAAGAAGTAATGGTTTCTATAGCAACTAAATGCACCGATGTTATGTTTATTAATTACACATAGGAACAGCAGAAATTGCAGGAAATAAAGTGTTGAGGAAGAGTCAGGATCCCACAGTGGGATCAAACAGCTACTGCTTGCACAGAAAATGGTTATTTTGGGTTTTCTTACTAAGTATGAAACAATAGCAGCAAAGCAGAAGCAGTTAATCAGCTATCTGCTGTCCACATGTAGGATTTAGGTCAGCATCAAATGATGTCTGGATTAGACAAGTTACTCTACTATGGGAATGCTCTCCTTTCCTTTAGAAAGAAGTTGCTCCCCACGAGGGTGGTGGAACACTGGCCCAGGTTGCCCAGGGAGGTGGTTGAGTTCCCATCCCTGGAGGCATTGCAGGTGAGGCTTGCCAGGGCTCTGGGCAAGCTGCTCTAGTTGGGGATGTCCCTGCCCACTGCAGGGAGGTTGGACTAGATGAGCTCCAGTGGTCCCTTCCAACCCAAACCAGTCTAGGATTCTAGGATCACTGAGTCCAGGTAGCACTGGAAAACCATCCGAGTCAGTAAAGGAATCAGCATGGAAGTGAAAACTTCCCTTGGTGCACCTCCAAGTTTTGTGCTGTTTCTGTTGCTAACTCGAGTGTTGCACAACTCAAAGCCATCACAGTTGCTACAGCTGTGTGGGCGTTGAGAGCCTAAGAAAAAGCTCTGACAGAGCCTCCCAGTGTTATTGCCAGCTTCTGAGCAAAGCTAATCTAAACAACAGCTGGGGCTGGCAAAGAAAGACAATCTACAATCCGGGATGGAATAACACTGGAAAGAAAAGGTTAAAGCATTTTTCTCCAATGGTTTGGTATTTGTTTTCAAAGCCTGTTTGCAGCACCATTCTGAGAGAGCAAATCTCCAGCATTTACAGGGTTTGGTAGAGGATGGCTTCCAGGCTGCACCAGCTCCTGGGAATCAGCTGCACATTGTTGGAGTTGGAGGGAAGGAACTTCAAGCAGGCTTCAGCTTAGCCAGCCACCTCCTATCCCAACCGGAATGAAGATGTACCAGAAATAAACAGGGAGATTGCTTGCCTATTGGAAACTCCCACACTTGGGTACCTGATCAGCTCCTCAGTTTCATGTAGGAAACTTAATCTGTGCAGGAACTCTATGGAAACAAGACCAAAAAAAGCTGTCTCTCACTGTACTCACAGCCTGACTCTTTTAGACAACTGTGGATTGCCTGCCACAGAAAATGTGTGCTGGTTGGCAGAGAATGCCTTTGAAAGTCTCACAGAAGAGCAGGGAATAAACAAAAAATGATATTATCATATAGCTCAAGGATCTTTAGATCCCAAAATGCTTTATGTAGCTATCCTTATGACACTGGGACAAAGAGAGGTACTTTATATCACACAGTAGATCATTAACAAAGCCAGGAACACTAGCAGCATATCTTGAGACCATATTCACTGCCCTATCCCCAGGATCCATTGTGCCTTCCACTCCTGGCAGCCAAGGGATGCCAGGGAGATGAAGCAGTGACAGTCCGAGGCTCCAGTTAGTCAAACATAGCTCAGTTGTTCTGCATGTGCAGCCTAGAGGAAAAGATGCTTAATAAATTCCAAGTTTTTCCAGCTGAACCTTATTTTGATGGATTCATTTACTTTCAAGTGAGCTGATAAAAAAAAGCTACAAAACTGAAACTGCTATTCAGAGCTTATTTATTAGGTTTTCAAATGTTTTCAGAAAGCATTCCCTCTTTAACATTTCCAACAAATCAAACCAGTTTGGAGAAGTTTGCATGCCTGTGTGTGTAAACAAATAGGACTTCACGACAAAGATGACTTTATGTGACAGGATCTAGCAGGCAGGCACTGCTGAATGTAATAGCTGCTGCTCTTTCCTTAAGTCTGAGGGTTTTTCACTAGTTTGTAAGAGATTTATTCTTAGAAAATACTTATCAAACAGTACAAATATACTTTCTCAGGCAGACTACACTTACAGAGGATGACAGCTAAATTCGGTTTGCGTGGCAGAACTAACCTTACCCAACGGCTCCAAAGAAAATGGTCCTGGTGGATGTGGCATAAAATAATCAAAATATACAGAAGACAGTGGAGAAATTCTGCAGACCTTCAGTACAAGACTGACACAGAAGTGCCAATAGAGTTTTGTCCCAATACAGCTTTATTGAGACCACTCTAGAGAGATAAAAAAGCAGCCTGTGACCAGGAGTAGATAACTAACTGTGATAGTAACAGGAAATGTCACTAAATGTCATTACAGCCAGACAGAACCTAAAGGATGGCAGTATGTTTAGTATAATGGAAGGATATCATGAGAATATGGCATTTCCTTTAAGGACAGGAGCAGATTCAGTCTAGTAAATTAATTCAACAGTAATGGGCAGCCAAGAAGAGAAGTAACTGCTTGTACTGCCAAAAAAACTTTAGATTCATAGCAGAGCTACAAACATAAAATCTTTGGAGGAAAAGCAAAGCAAGCAATCACCTTTATGAGGAGCAACAAGAGAGTGAATTGTCAGAAAGCACTGTCACAAGGCCTGTTTCTTTCACACTTTCACCACAGCTACATAAGTAAGGTTTCTAGCAAATAGAGTGAATTTTAGTTTCTTCAGAAGAGTCACAGACATCCCATCAATTCCATGGAAATCTTCTAATCCAAGTGGAAAATCATGGAATCCATTTTATTCCAGTTATTGCCCTGTTTGAGTAGGAAACTCAAGACCATCAAGCAAAGTCTAATGACTAGTTATACATAGAAGCCTTGTGTTTGGAGTGAAAGGAGAGAAAGATGCCTTTAGCATTGGGAAATGTACAGTATGGTATGGGTTTGGGGTTTTTTTTTGGTTGGCTGCTTGATTTGTTTTGGAATTTTAAAAACTTGTGATTATGGGCCACAAAGTGACAGAAACAATTATGGTAAAAAAATAAACAGAATGAAAATGCAAAAAGTAATTTAGCAATGGGGAGGCTTTTTAATAGTTCTGCTATTTGCTCCTAATCATCAAGTGATAAATAAATAGACTTGCAAACAGCTGAGTATTTATCAGGGATAATAACCAAGAGAAATCATTACAATTCACAATCCCCTAGCTTAAATTTATTTTTCAGGGCTCATGCTGATTTTAGAAACAGTGGAGACTGTTTTGCCAACCTGCAAGTCTGAGATGATGGGCCCAACATGTTCTTGGAGCAACTCTGCTCAGTCAGTAGCACACCAAGGATGACTTTAGCTTCATGTGCTCAGCCTTTGTAGGAAGAGCAGAAGATCCTTGTGCTCTGATGCTCAATACAGCAGCACTAGAGCCAGTTCATCCATTCTTTTAGAAAGACAGAAATTGAAAACTGGGGGGGAATTGGAAACTTGTCAGGTTTCTGGTATCCATTAGCTATGTTAGCTGTTAGTGATACAATTCCTCATCTCCAATGAATGTGAAGTTAGACAAAGAACAATCATCATTTCTTGAAAAGAGAAAAAAAATATCCAAAATCCTCATCTATTTACATAATCTGGACTGGAGCACAGAGTCCCAGCACAGGTGGAGTTAGTCCTAGAATCCTTTAGGTTGGAAAAGACCTTTAAGAACACTAAGAGCAAGTGCCAACCTAGCCCTGCCAAGTGCCCCACTACAGCATGGCACTAAGTCACCATGGTCTGGGGACAAATGACTTGAGGCATTCCAAGTTATCCTCAAGATGAGTTATGAATCACTGCAAAGATTGCAAGTGCCACCTTTCCATGAAGGATATTATTTTCAGGAGCTCTAAAAGTAGATATTTGAGGGTATATTTAATGTAGTACTTTAGATTCAAAGACAAGGACAAACAAAGGAACCTAAGACATGCAGTTTGCTTTTTAAAATGAATGCTTGTCACTGTTCTCTGTGGTTTTTTTTCCTCTCTTAAGCTGCTGCAAATAAAAATATTTTTTTGCTAAGTCAAATTATTCATCTGCCTTTAAAAATATAGCCCTCAGGTCACAGGCTAGTTTCATTTAACCACTAATGTGCTAAGTGTAAAAGAAAGGCAGCTTTGGAAGTGCCAGGCACCCCTTTTCTGCTGTGCTGTCACTGACCCATGGCTTGTCACACAGCACATTTGCCACAGTGCTTTCAAAGGTCAAGAACAATTTTTTTTTGCTTTACAAAACCAAGTCACTAGACAAGGCTGAGTTGAGATACACAGCTAACAAAAGCAGCCTTCAACATTTCCTTCCAACAGAGAGAAGGCTTTTCATCTTTATATTTACTTTCATGTTTGTCCTAGATATAGCAGTTGGTTAAAAAAGGTTAACATTTAGCCAATGTTACTACAGAGTGAGATCAGAAATGGCAGCACTTCCCTGCATTTGGCAAAACAAACCCCAACCTAGACTTATATAAAGATGCTATTAATAATTTTACATCAATGCTGAACTTTTTAGCAAAGGCTGCTCCATAGACCTACAGGAATGCATATGCACTTGCAGATAACTCAGATCCACTTCATAACACAGTACTTGGCCAGCTTAGTTTGCCTTTCATCTATGAGCTCACCTATTTGCATGTTCTTCCTATCATTAAGCCATAAATAAACTAAGGGGCACAATGCTCTACAAGAGGTTCCCTTAAAAAACTCCCACTATTTAATGTTATTGCTTGGGGTTTTTCCCCACAGTGTGATTACTCACTCTTCATGAATCACTGCTCTGTCTCTTCTGCTTGCAGTTTTGTTATAACCTTTCACAAATTAACACTAAATTTAGAAATGGTTCTTTAATATGCAGGAAGGCTATGTAGTATATCTTCCATGACAGAAACCTTTGAGCAGAAAATCATTTCCTTCCCAAGGAATAGAATCTAAACCCTGGGCAGCAGTTTCCTCCTGGAGGACTGACTGGCACTTTTCTTTGTGGAGCTGAGAGAAGGCTCTGGCTTAACTGATGCTCACGCACCATCTGACTGGGACAAAAGCACATCCATTGCTATCAGTTACCAAGCTAGCAAATCACATATTCATTGTGTGAGGAGTCACACGGAGTTCCATCCAAATTCCCACCTGCCTAGAGCCAGCTATGCACACCAAAGCTTTGCTAATGGTGACAGTAAAGAGGAATCAAGTTGTATCACATCATCTCCCTCGTTCCCTGCATGCTCTACTTATGACATTCTCAGCCACAAGCCCTGCCAGAGAACAATAAATCACAAATATTCAGCATAATCAGTGAAAATCCATGAGGTTTTTCAATGTTTCAAGCGATAGGAGCCACAGTTTGGGGGTTTGGGTTTGTTGGTGGAGGTTGTTTTGGTTAATTCTTTGGGTTTTCATTTCTTTGTTTGTTTGCAGGGAATATTAAAGGGCAAGAATAACTCCAGCATGAATTCACTTCACTGCTATGGTTCAACAAGGAGCTGGAAACTTAATCTGGATTATTTTTTCACAGTCTGGTAGGTTAAAAACAATCAAAGAAGCCTAACTTTTCTATAGACTGAAGTCCCAACTTCCAATAGAGGAATTTACACTCCAGATAGGTAGCTCTCCATGAGATCACTTATATTAATTCTGGCCTTTTCTTTTGGGAATTAATGTTGTTTCTTCTCTATATCATTTGCAGGCTAGCTTGAGCCCTTAATGTCAGTGGGGTCACCTTCTCTTTGCACTGTGCTCTGTAGGATCAGGACAAACTCCAAGGCAGACAACTCCACTTCCCCCACAACTTAAAGCAAGTGTGATAGGAAAAAGATTGTGTTGTTTTCCCTTTTTTTTTTTTCTCCTTTCCAGCTGCATGTAGTTACAGGAACTTGTTAGTGGACCTCAGGGATCTGAATGCAGCATGCCAGAGCTGGTTCCTACCAATTATTATGTTGAGTGATGAAACTGCCTTGTATCATTTCATTTGTGCATATGAACAGCAGGTGAACGTTATAGTTTATGATTTCCAATTATAAATCAAACAGACTGAATTCTCAGTTCTCTTCATAAGGGCTGTGAAAGCAGTGAAGTGTGAGGGACTTACTGTTTCTGGTGAAAAAGACTTGGAGATTAGATTTTATTGATGTGGGGTTTTCCCCCTCATCTCCTTCTCCTGCTTAGCTTTTAAGACCCAAATTGAAAAATAATTAGAGAAAGAACTGAATGGAAAGCAACTAAAGCACCCAATTACTGAGACTGTATTTAGGGATAAAAACCACAGGCAGAGAAGGTGGCTTAGTGCTCTCTACAGCCACTCAAAGGAAGGCTCTGGAGGACATGGAGCATCTTGCAGGCACACAGAGAAAGGACAAAAAGCCATGGTCACGAGTAGCAAAAAAGGAAAATCTGATTAAACAGGAAGATAAAAAGATGACCAAGCAGACAGTCAAAACTAGGACCAGGTTGCACAGAGAGATTCTCCATTCTTGGAGATAATCCAGCCTTGGCTGTGCAAAGCCCAGCTGTGTGATCCAAGCTGTCCCTGCTTGGAGTTTGGAGGCAGAGAGGAGGGAAGATTGCACTAGAGACCTCCACAAGGCTCTTCTGACCTACATCACTCTGTCAGTTCATGATTCTATCCTACACTTTCAGCATTTATGTTTCTCCCATGTTTTAGATTTGAGGGAATAACTCAGAAGGGGAATTTTATTCTAGTCCTGTGTTAGCCTGAGCATATATGCTAATTTCTTCTAATTATATAGTATCTTATTCTTCTTCTCCATGCAATTGTGTCTAGTAAGTGCTATGAGACTTGTCACTGAGTGGGTGTAAGTCATATCAGATTAGGTTCCTTACGTGCATGCATCTCACACTAGGCTATTTTTAGAAGATTTTTTAATCCTATTGACTGGGGATCAGCAAGGACCAATTTGAATTGAGCTCTGTTGCCACTGACAAGAGTGAGGAAAAAAAAGAGCAATATTCAGCTCTTACTTTTACCTAGTTTTTCAGAGAGTTATAACATTCTGAGATGTACATTCACTGCCTACAAGAGTCACATACTAATGAGATCCCAAGGTATAGCTAGCAGCAGAGGCATCCAGGAATGGAATACTGTGCTTCATTATGTCTTACACAAATCTGTGGTGCATAATGCTGATTAAAAAAAGGAGATCTGTGGATTTTTGAGGGAAGTAGAGTCAGGCTGATTGTTTTCCCCTTTGTGCAGCCTTTACTTTACCATACAGAAAGAGCTCTGCAGCATTTANTGCCTAAGCTCATGCTCTCTGGGCAACTTGCCCCTGGCTGTGGCAAGAGAGGAGCCCCGAAGAGGAGATGCAAGGACTCCCTGAAACAACAGCTCAGCCTTGGCCACATTGCTGCCCTGAACTGCTCTCCTCTGGCCTCCACTCAGCAGCTCTGCACACACACTAGCTTGAATGCAGCTGATGCTTTGGAGCAGGCACGCAGGATCACTCTGGAGGAGAAAAGACAGTGCAGAAAGAATCGTGTCTTGCAGCTTCTAGCTCCTGAGGAGTCCTTGTGCTGTGCCTTTGGCAACTGCTCTGGTCTGTCCCAAATTGGCCTTTGCAGCCAGCAGTGCTTGGGAAGAGCCTGGATGGAGCCCTCCTGGAGCTGCCTTCACCAAGCCTGCCCATGAGGATGACTTTACCTAATACTAGATGTGCAGAACAGTTCAAGGGTCAAAACAGAGTGGGGAAAAAATCTCTTTAAAATGTGCAGCACCATTAAAATATAATGATAAAAAAAAGGCATAAGAAGTATTTAATAAAATCCTGACATTTGGAAGTCTTCTCTGCTCATCGATTTTTTAACAGGCCTGCTTAAAGCAGTGAAATGACACTAAAATGAGGAGAGGTGGGGGTTTTGTTTGGGTTTTTTTGGTTTTGTTTTGTTTTTCAGTAAGAAGGAGTTAGCAGCAAGCTGTAAGGTTTTGTCAAAGATTTACAAGTGCATAATTAATACCATCTGGTGTTTCAGAAAAGACTAATCTGGTTTAGGATGAACTATGAAAATCACAGGTCAGTGTCAAGAAAATGTGTTTCTAGGTTATCAAAGCTGTAAAGATAAGATACTGAACTTCTCCTCTCACTCTGGGGAGGGTTATGCGTGTCATTGTGTATTTGCTTCTTTTAACAGTTCTTTGTGCACAGGAATACCAGAAATTGTCCTGAAAATGGCACTTCTAACTGCTTTTTATTTATAATCATATTCTTTTCTGGATGCTTTTCCTTTTATTTGAATCTAGTTTAACTTTGGGAATGCTTTTCCCTGTGTTATTGCCATAGGTCTGTGAAGGACTTATTGCCATGAGCCCAGATGAAATAAATAGCAGGGAGGCAGCTCATGTGAATTAGGAACTGCTCGTGTTTCATGCTCTGAAACTCCTTCCTTCCTTCTTCCCTCCCTTCCTTCCTTCCTTCCTCCCTCCCTCCCTTCCTCCCTTCCTTCCTTCCTTTGTCCTGTCCTTCCTTCTTCACTTCCTTCCTCTGTCCCTCCTTTCCTTCCTCCCTTACTTCCTGCCTCCCTTCCTTCCTTCTTTCCTTCTTCCCTCCCTCCCTTGCTTTCTCCCTTCCTTACTGATTTCCTTCCTCCCTTTCTTCTTTCTTCCCTTCCTTCCTCCCTCCCTCACTTCCTTCCTCCCTTCGTTTCCTTCCTTCCTCCCTCCCTCCGTCCCTGTCCCTCTTTCCTTCCTTCCTCCCTTCCTTCCTTTCCTCCCTCCCTCCCTCCCTTCCTTCCTTCCTTTCTTCCTTCTTCGCTTCCTTCCTTCCTCTCTTCCTTCCTTCTCTCCCTCCCTTTTCATTCTGTTTTTATGTTTTGCTTTTAACTCACCATATTTACCCATTTCTAAGGCACCTCACATGTTTTTATTTCTCTTAAAGCACCACATTAATCTCTGATTTTATAGGTAGACTTTTGGGATGGGAGGGGGGAAATGTTTCATTGATATTATCTCTTGTCACCACTCAGATGAGCTATTGCTTAATTTCTCCTCATGCAATTCTTGAGAATAACCATGGGAAATATTATTACTGAGTATTTGCTGAAACATTGGTAACATGTCGGAGGAAAAGCAAAATCTCTTGGATTTCAGCTGAAAAGCCTCTTCCTTACATCAAAATAGCTATGCTTGAGTGACCTAGCTCATGAGGAATTCAAGGGAAAATTCTCCATCTCCCCAAAGATGACTGCTAAACAAATCCATGCCTGCAGCCTTTTCATCCCACCTCCCTTGCCAATGGAAGCAATGGATCTGGAGCTGAACAGAGCTGCTCAGTGCTCTGCTGCTCCTAGCCAAGATATTGCCTCTATCCATGAGCAGCCACTGGAAAGCTTTAGGAAGAAAGAGGAGCATTTAAAGAGGTGAACTTCTTTCCATTTTATTGCTCTGTCCATCTGTGTAGATTACAAAGCATGTGCAATGTATAAAGATAACAAGTTCTACGTTTCAATTATGGATGTCTACAAGAAATATTGATATTTGTTTTGTTGTCAAGCAATGCCAAATGCCATTTGGAACAATAAGTTCCCCTCACAAGGCTAGGATGTCTAAACAACACTTGAGTAGCTGCTTCTATTGAATTACACTACCATTAATCATCACCACTAATACAATAAAAACACTGCCAATAGGATAAAACAGTTTTGCTATTGAATTAATGAGAGTGGAAAAACAGAGTAATGTAGTTAATTGTCCACAGAAAAGCTTTACCTTTCTTTTGTACTTACTATCAGTCAAGGAAGAGGTACTAAAAGTACAGGTAGGACACTAGTTAACTGTTTCATGTTGGTCATGTACAAATACAAGTCATGAGGAAGCAAAAAAGGTGTCTGCAGAATGATCCTCATACCTGCAAGTGATTCTCTTCACCTGAGCTTGAGCTGAAGCTCCTGATTTAATAGGATCTGAAGTTTATAGTAGTGTTAAATTGAATTGCCTTCTTCCTGGAGAAGGATTAAAACAGTGCTGGTCCTTTCATGACAAGCAATCTGTTTCTTAATATTGGTATTAATAGCTCAAAACAAAAGAGCAAACCAAACCAACCCCAAAAAGCCACAAGCCGCCTGAACCCACAACCCCCCACATGCAAGGCACTATCCCAAATTGCCTTCTTCCCATGGATTGTATCCTGATGTTCCATTTTATGTCTCCAGTGGGGAATATTTAACTAAGTTAGAGGGGAAGCAAGGTTTTCTTGGGCTCCTTTTTGTTTAAAGAGAACATCAGAGGGAAAGATAAAGTTTGCACAATATCACAGAGCTGTATTGGGGATTGATTTATTTTACTATTGTAGGTTCTGTTAAACCTCATAAAGCAAAGTTTATTGTAAGAAAGATCAAATCTGATCTGTGCTTTAGCCTAATGAGAAGTAAGATATTGCAGAAGGAAACAGCACTGATTAGAACCATAAGTCATCTAATGTTATTCTTGCACAGAAGACATTTCTGATCTTTTGGAAGCTTAGTATCATTTAAAATGCAAAAGATGGAAGGTAATTAGGAAAACTATTGGGTTTTATTGCCTCTATTGTATTAATATCCTGTAAAATGTTAATTGTTCTACAAGATTAGCACTGATGATTTATAACTCTTCTGAATTCTGCTTTAAAAACATTGATTTTATATGGACAGAAAGTGCTATGGAAGATAGAAATGTTAAATTGCTCCTACTGAACAGTACTAAAAATAGCCAGAGAAGAATTACAGTCTTACTTATCAATGCAATCCACCTTTTTTTCTGTTCCTTAACATATAGGCATATATTAAACCCTTTTTTTTTCCTCAGCCTGGGGCATTTTTACACTCCTGATAGGCCATATCATGTGCATCAATTCTCTCAGGCATTATTCCCACTGGTAAAACCACCAGGGAACAATCCACTTGAAAGTTAGTGTTAAATATTTGTTGTGCTATACTAACACTCAATGATTTGTGGTTTTATTAAGTAAATGTCAAGGGAAGAGCAATATTAAAGCAATAGATTTATCCTTGAATTATTAATCTTCCTTGAAAAGAAGAGTGCTAAAGAATTCATATGTATGCATTGCCAGCAAGGTATAAGCTTCATTCCATGTGCTTTGCAAATGATTCATTAGAGTATGAAGCAAATGCTTCCCTTCACACCACTGAAGGATTAAGGTCTGCAAGATCTTTGTGAACTGCTGCAGCTCAACTTGCTTGTCAGGGCTCCAGCACTTCTACTGCCCTTCTGCTGCTTTTATCGAGGCAAAATCTGCCAGTTCAAGCTGGAGAGCTGCAATACCCACTCTAATCTTTCTTTCTAAAAATTAAATAACCAGGAGACCTCAGTAGAAAATCAGAAAAAAAGGGGGAAAAAAAGCCTAGTGCTTAAATGCTTACGTTTGTCTGTTTAGTGCCACTCGGAGAGCTTTAAAAAGTCTTGCTAACACTTGCAGGCAGAATGATCCTGAGAGTGTTTTACAACACAACTGGTATTTAATTAGCCCCAACTCTGTGCTAGAAAGGCATATTTGTATACCCAGAGCACCTTTCCATCCCAAAGTATGCATATTAGTGTTTGTATCACCATCTCATTCTCAGTGGTACATGCTCTGTTTGGGACAGGGGGAAGGCAATCAACTGGCAAGGACTCTGCTGAGAACACAGTGCAAAAATATCCTCCTAAAAATGGCAAAATCCACTCTTGCTGCTGTTTGAAATATGCTTTAATGTATGCACATGTCAACATCTGTGGCTAGCTGTGCTCAAAGCCTGGGTGGTTTATGGATGTCTGCTTGCACACCAGAGAGGGGCAAGCAGCAGCACAGTGGGAGAGTGCTACCTGCCTGCCTCACAAACTCACCCATTGCCAGGCTGACAGGAACAAAGGGCCAGCTGCAATGAATCTAAGCTGTGCTTCCAGAAGAGAAAGGGCTGCTTGTATTTAAAAAACACACCAAACTCAGACACACTGGAATACTCTCTTCTTTGCACTCCAGTTTTTCAGATTAAGAATCAGGAAACTGAGCTATCTTAGCTGTTAGATATGGGAAGCATGGAATTGAATCATAGAATTATTAAGGTTGGAAGAGACCTCCGAGATCATCAAGGCCAACCATACCTATCACTACCATGCTACTAAACCATGGCACTAAGAAACATCTAAATGTTTCTTAAACCCCTCCAGGGATGATGACTCCATCCCTGAGCAGCCTCTTCTAAGATTTAACAACCCTTCCAGGAAAGAAATTCCTCCTTATGTCTAATTTAAACCTCCCCTGCTGCAACTTGAGGCCATTTCCTCTTGTCCTCTCATTGTTAACCCAGGAGAAGAGACATCTCCCCATTCACACCAAGAGACATCTCCCCATNCAGGCTAGGATTCTAGGATTTCTACAAGGATGTGCACCATGGCTGTGGGCAAGAATGGAAAGTTAGTCCAAAGATAATCCCAAGTGGATTCTCTGCATGAATATTTCTCTCCTCCACTAAACTAAGTGAAGTAGGCACTTTTGCACCACTGACTGTCAGCTTATTGTCATATTTCTGCAAAATTGTTAACTTCAGATCTAGGAGCTGCTGGCCATCTAGAAATACATTCTATAGTAAAGAAAAATAATATTAATTTGCATCAAAATAATACGTGGAAGGATTTTCCAACCCAAAATGTTAAATAAAGATTTTTTTCTCTCTTTCAAACTTTAGATTTATTTGGGGAGGGGGATGCTTGTCCTGCACAAAATTGTTCCTCCAGAATATACTTTGCCTCCTTTCAGCTGAGGAACTGAGCTTGCTTTCTGTGTTAAATAACCTAGGAATATTTATTACCTCAAGCAAGGAATTAGTATATGATCTTAATTATAAAATTCTCTTAGATAAAACCTGTCAAGCTCTCAATAATTGGATGCAGCTACCAATGTCTCTGATTAGCAAAGTAAATATAATTAAAATGACTATAGTCTCTAAATTTAATTATCTCCTCATGAACATTCCTTTCCCTCTCCCAACATAATTTTAAGAGAACTTAGCATGTATATTAGGGGTTCCTCTGGCTATATAAAATACCACAATAGGTAGGAAAACATTGACTGCTTAAAAAGTAAAGTGCTTTCATTAGACTTGTGGAATGGTGGGAAGAGTGGAGATTAACATGAAGTACTGCTGGAGAACTTTATTCACCTGTTTCTTTTGCCCCCCAAATTTCCCATCAGATTTTTGGCCTTTGCTTATAACACCAACTGGAGAACCAAGCTATAGGCTTGACTATTTCTGTGAGTGATGGAGAAGCCTGTAGCACTTTTGTTTTCAGATACAGTTTTATATTTAGAAGACAAACAAGCTACTAGTGTGGAGATAAATTAGTGGCATATTTATGGTTTTATATCCTTGAACTCTGAGGTACCTGCAAAAGCAAGTCTATTGCAGCTATGCAACTTGCATTTCCCTGGTTTTATGCCATTCTCCTAAGTACTTCTAGATCAAAAAGGCACTTCCAGGAATATCCTTGAGGTACTGGGAAGCCCAGTGTACTGGAGCTGAACTTTATTCCCAGAATGATCAGCAATCTGTCAGTGGCAAGGTTTCCTGGAATGAGATCAAAACTCCTGCCTCTAAGGGCTGAAGGAATGGTGTTACTGGAAGTGTTACTGAAGATGCACTTTGTGAGCCTTTCTAACAACTAATGGTGTGAAACAAGGCTGTGTTCTTGCACCAACTCTACTCACACTCTTTGTCAGCATGATGCTCCAAAGGGCCAGGGCAGAATTGGATGAACAGGATGGGATCTCCATTAGATATCCTACTGATGGAAGCCTATTTAACCTAAGGGGTTTGCAGGCCCATACTAAGCCCATAAAGCATCTTGTCCAGGAGCTGCTTTATGCTGCTGACACTGCCCTTGTTGCCCAGACACAAGGAGCTCTGCAGCGTTTAACATCCTGCTTTGCAGCCACTGCTCAGCTTTTGGGGCTGCAAGTTAGCTTAAAGAAAACACAAGTTTTACATCAACCTGCACCTCAGGAAGTTTTTCACCATCCTCATATCATCATTGGCGATTCAGAACTTAAATCAGTCCAACAGTTTAATTCCCTAGGCAGTTTAATTCACTGTACAAAGAGCCCACTAATTTTACTGGTTGCCTTTAACTTCATTGTTTCACAGATTCATTTTTGGGTTTGGCTTCTTTGCACCTTCTCTAACTGATGTGATGTCTCTCACATGGTGGAGTAGAAGCATGCAGAATAAACACAATCTGTGCATCACTTTGTTTTCTTCATTCTTTTCCCTTTCCATTTCTAAAAGAATAGACATTTTCACTGTTAAGGTATACTCTTAGTTTTCTGTGCCTGGTGACAGTCTGTAGGAGTGAAGCATTACCCACATTAGAGGAAGATCAGGTTAAGAATCACTTAGGGAAGATGAGCATACACAACTCCATGGCACCAGCTAAGGTGAATCCAAGAGTGCTGAGGGAGTTGTTTAATACAGCTATGAGTCTACTTTTTATCATTTCAAAAGTCTATGATGACTGAAAAAGGTTCCTTGACGTAGAGATAAAGGTAGACATGAAGAAAGGAAAGCAGAAAATCACCAACCTATCTTCAGTCTCTAGTATTGTTAAGAAACAAATCTTCCTAGCCACTCTGGTCGTGCACATGAGGGACTAGATAACCCATTCCCCTCCCCAGCTGTGGCTCCTTGCCCTCCCCCGCAATGCCCACTCTGTCTCCGCAGCTGTGGCTCCTTGCCCTCCCCCCCAATGCCCACTCTGTCTCCGCAGCTGTGGCTCTTTGCCCTCCCGCCCCTGCCCTTTATCTGGCGCAGCGCTGGCAGCAGCTCTAGCTGCGCCCAGCCGGGCTGAGGGAGGCACAGACTCCTCTTGGCATCTCCGGTGAGTTCCCCACGGGTGCACCTTGCTTGGCAGGGGGGGAGAAAGGCCGGGGGGCCTGCTGGCCCCCCAGCCTGTTAGGCAGGTAGGAGCAGCATTGTTGGCCACTTGTGGGATTGGTGAAGGGGAATAGTGGTGTTGGTGGAGGGGCAGGAGCTGCCTGGGGATGTGCTGATGGGATCTGCTCTCCTGGCCAAGCAGAGAGGTTTGCTTTTGGCAGGCTGGCTGCACAAGGACCAGACGTTGGAGCTGCAGAATGCACACTGCTGCTGGAAGCTGCTTGGCAATGCTCTTACCTCCAGAGGTATTTTCCTCTTCCAGCTTGCTGCTTGCCTTCCTTCTCCATGCAGGAGGTGAGTGGTTGGATGGGAGGTGGCTAGGTGCCAGCAGGCTGTCTCCATCCCTGGGGGTAGCCAGGATGTGCTGCACAGCTCCACATGGGATATTTGGGATGTCCCACCAGGTAGCTGGGCTAAAACATTCCCTTGCTTTCAGGAAGGGAAAGCCTAAAAACCTGAGGTGGAAATGCTGGTTTCTTCTTGCCCTGAGAGAATTCAGAGGGAAGTACTGAGACAGCATAAACTGTAGAGGGAAATGTTAGTTCACACTTGCAATGGGCAAGTGTTTGGCTTCACATGTAGATACCTGAATTTGCTTTCTCAATGTGTGAGTCAACTCTCCTTCACCTCAATGTCTACAGATGGAGGAGAGAACTCTCATCACCAATGAGAGTTTGCTGTTTGAACTGAAATACCCAGTAGGTATTGAGGAGAACATGAACACTGAGAGGAGAAGGATTTGCCATCTGACTTATTTTTGTTGTCCTTCTTTTCTGTGATCATAGTTTGCAATGAAATGATCTTTTTCTTCATTTTTGTTTCTTACAGGTACCACAGGATCATAATTGAACAGCTTTGGACCCACTTTTGCCCTCTGTGTTGTAACAATGAGAATAAATGCTCAAATCCAGCAGGGTATTTCTCTGACTGCTGAGATTTAGGCAGATATTTGAGAAGTGTGCTGAAGCAAAGTGTGTTGTGTTCACTTTATTAGAGCTGTAGTACTGTAAAGGAGGACTAAAGCAGCCACAAATGAAGCTCTAAATGACAAACACATGCCTCTGGAATAGGAAAGGAGAAAATGTGTGGATTTTTCACGATGGCAAGTAATTTGCAATATGATTTTTATATCATTACAAGTCATATAATGCTTTCCCAATTGTGCAGTAAGAGATGATCACCAGACTAATTAATCAGAAATATTCCCCTCCCTCTGTTTTGGCAATAAATTTAGATAATAATGTCAATCCTTAACTGAATGTGGAGGAAACTTTATTTGATTTGACCTTCATTAGGTTTGATAAAGGTGTATCAATCTTGAGGCACCAAAAAATTGGTGTGTGTTGCAGACATCATTGTCATTCTACAGGATCTCCTGCAAGATTCAATGGAATGTCAAGAATAGGATTGGGTAGGTATTGTGATAATAAAGCTCATGATGAATTGTACCCTGCTGTTCCATCTACTCCTCACATTAAATATATGAGATAATACTGAATATTAAAGAGTATGGCCATAAATGCTAAAGAAAAATCCCTCTACCTGGATTCTGTGCTGTGACATCTTGAGGTAACCTGGACTTTGTGTGGTTTATTGGCTGGCTTGATGGAAAGCAATTTGCATTATTGCTATTACTGATTGGATGAATAAATTAATAACAGTGTTAATATGATAATGATGGCATATTTTAAACTAATAGTCTAATCTCACTATTTTAGTAATTGTAACTTCTGTTATTCTTTCATTTTCATAATATAGCAAGCCTGTTTCAGTGGTTGAAGCCATCTGCTTGTTGAATCTGTTATTTTCAAGCTCTATTAATTTCTTTCTCTTTGCTGTTTGCATTATAAAACGTTCCTGAGGAGAATCTCCTATTCATTCATGTATTTTTCTCATTATTATTAGCATTTATGGTATAGCTCTGATGCAACAGCACTTAAAAAATGCTAGGCTCCTTCAAAGCCTAAAGCTAGCCCAGAATATTAAAGTTAGCTTGAACTCCTATCTGGTCTGAAGGGTGTAAAATCAACAAAGATGCTGAAAGGGGAGATGATTATAGGAAAGGGGTAAAATAATAAAGCATGCAATAAGATGCAAGTATCAGGAGATAGAAGTAGGCAAATACTTTCTTGGTTCTCCTCTCTGGTCGCTTAACTCCATTTCTTTTTGTTTTACTGTTAACATGTGCTGTAATATCCATGATACAGTGTCCATAGAAGGCTAAGCCTGCTCCATTTATCCATTGCCCTTTTCTCCTGCAACTAACTAAAATACATTACTTTATGAAGTAAATAAGAGTTTTCTCAAAATCAAATTTGAATTAAGGAACTACTGTGTCAAGGTTTGAAATCTAGAAAGATTCTATGAAACTAGGGAAGAAAAACAAACTAAATTTTCCAGATGATATGGAAAAAATGTTTTCTATTACTATAGTGAGTTATGGTACAGAAGTGAGTGATTTCACTAGCTTCTCTTGAGCTGTATGAGGAAAAAAAAGCATTTAATTGTGGATAGCTGAGAAAATACCAAATCTGCAATCAAAGGGAAAACAAGAAGGACAAAAGGCAATATAAAAAACAAAAGCAACTTCAACACTGTGCCCCAAAGAGGATGGAAAGGGATAGTGAACATGATGTGGTCAGAAGAAGGACTGGGACAGAACCTGGAGCACTCAGCAGCTCCACTTGGGTTGAGTATTGGAAAGATTAATGGGAAGGATATTGTGCTAGGGAAGAGAGGAGATGAATGAAGATTCTGTTAAGATAAAAAGGTTGGTCTTAAAAGTATTGTGAAATGAAAAATAAAAGGACTCATGTTTTAAATATATCCCATGTACAAGATCCTTGAGAACATCTCTAGCATCACAATGAGCCAACCTGGTTAATATTTGGGGATGATGCATCTCTCCCTTGAAGCTGACAAATTAGGTTTGATGAATCACAAAATACAACATCCCCCCCCTATTTTATCCACAAACTGCAGAGAAAGCAAAGAGTAGGCATATTTGGAATGACTAAGGGATTCAGAGTAGAGTTTAAAATGAATGAGGCATCTCAGTGAAATGTCAAAATGAAGCTAAATGTGAGCTATTGACTTCAGAACTGCATTTAATTAATGAGAGAACTGAAATAATTCAGCCAGCAGGTATACACTTGGTAACATGTAGCAAAATCCTTTGGATAAAAGGAGAGATGAAAAGATTTAGATCCACATGAAAAAGGGAAGAGTAAAGAATTGAAAAGTTCCTAAATTATCATGATAATTTAGGAAATTAAAAGAAAAAAATTCATGATACAATAACTCTTCTTCCTCCTCTGAAATATCTTGCATTTTATTATTCCTGTAATGTTTTAATAACACTGCATGGCCCTAAGAAACAACTTAATATGCTTACCATGCCAAGCTTTGATTACTTGCTACACTTGTCACTCCATTCTTTAATTTAGCAGAGATATAAAAAGGAAAGAATGCATCAGAAGAATATTTTTGGCATCAGATTGTGAACAACACATTCTCTTGCCATGCAGACATGGAGCACAACTGAGCATCCTTCTCCTTAGCTGTGAGCAAATCTCACTCCCCAAAATAAGCAGCACACCCTTTGAGAATATAACAGCTCAGGAAGCACTTGGAAAGAGTAACACCTGACTTAAATTTAGAGAATAAACATCCTTGAATGAAGGGATAAGTTTAAAATCTGATTTTAAAGTGTTATTATCCATTTTCTCTCAGCTGACTCTATGAGAACTTAGGTAGTGATAAGTAGATATAGTAAGTAAAAGTAATTGAGATTAATCTATCCTGAAAGGGTAGGATTAAGTGTTAAGCATTATTAACATAATAAATAATCCCAAATGACTAACTATCATAAATTATCAATTTCTAGATGTTGCCTCCACAACAATGCAGTTGCCATTCTAGAATATCTTGTATTTTCAGTTTTAATCTAAAGTTCTGAATGCCCCTGGATTTTGGATGTTGTAGACAGTCAGCTAGAGTTTATTAATCATTGGGGATCACACCTCTTGTATTGTACACATGGAAAAACAGCTATTTTCAGCCTTGATTATGTTTCATTCCCCTCCTATCAACTTCATACTGTTCATTGGTGCCACTTGTAATGGCACTATTGTTCTCCAAATACCACGTCCTTTTCCATTCTCTGGGCTATTTCTCTCTTCATGAAGGTGTTTTATTTCTAGCCAGTCTTTTCTATTACATTATTAGAGTTTTATTACATTATTAGAGTTCTGTAAAGGTCCAAGTCTGCCCCTGCTGCTGAGCAGTTTCACTTGGAGTTGAGATCCACAAGTTCACTCCAGCAACTTGTGTGCCTTGCAGGTTTGATCCTTTTGGCATCTTCTTTCATCTTCCTCCTTGCTGCTGTAAAGCAGAGTAGGGTCAGCTCCTTTTTTATACTTCACTTTCATTTGCAGAGTGTAGAAAGATCTGCAGAAAAACACCTGAATAATGCAGGAGCAAAGCTCTCCTCTTGCACATCATCCTAGAGGTTCTAGAGTAAGGAGGATCTGAACACTGCATACTATCATTTAGTATGGTAAATATCATTTAGTATGGTAGAGAAATGCAGATTAAAGAATTTAAGCTAGTCTGAGTTGGAGAGGGCCCACATCTAGTTTTGAAAGACTCTATAAACTTTATTCTTCATCTTCTCTGCTCACAGAGATAAACTTGCATACCTACTCCTTTCCAAGAGATGCCTCACATTTCAGAGTTTGGATTCTAAAGAGAGGTTTGATGTTATTTATTAGCAAATGAATAGGCTTAGATGAACAGGATGTTTGAGGGGGAAAAAAATCTCCCCACACTCAAAAAAACAATAATCCCTGAATGTTTTGAGATGTGATTAAGGACTAATAACTTGTGACACCTCGTGTAAGTTTGGGTTTCACATTACTCATAGTTTGTGTTCAATATAGCTCATCTTTTACTCAGGAAATCATGATCATGCCTGAGGTTTTGTTCATTTCTCTGTAGGAAACTTTGCCTTTGGTTTATAAAGAACACGTACTCCACAGAGGCAATAAAAATGGGAATTATTTGGCTGTGTACTCAAAAGAGGGAATACTTTATGTTTTCACTGCATTTCCAAAACGTTCCCAGCAACTTTATCATGCCTAGGAAATGCCTGATGGTGTACATTGTGATGGAAAATTTCCATATGGAGAAGCACTACAAGGAAAATGAGGAGTGTTTTAGGAATACTCTTTCTAGAAGGTAGATTTGAAGAGGTGCAGTTTGCTAGTGCTAGGAAACATGGATAGCATTTGGAAACTGGGTTAGGTGCATGGTGCTCAGGGCTCTTTCCAACAGGGCTTATGCCATAAATCCACAGGCTTCCCTGTATCCTTGTATGCACTGTGCTCTTAAACTAATGGATCAATGTGCAAGTAGAAGGGCAGTGCCAACACCTCACTACGTGTTTGAATTGCTTACTGATGGCTTACAAAGGTAAAAACAAATTATCCCAAGGTTATTTGGTACTCGTAGAGTCTCTTTAGTAGATGTTCAGATGCTTGTGTTTGCTTTTCTTGGAGAAGCACTTCTTTCTGTGTAGTAGCTCAGGCTAAATGAGTGGATTCTCAGTGTCAACTGTTTTTGTTTGCTGTCTTAACCACTTCCATGGAGCTAGGCAGCTGAGAGACAAAGAGAAGCTACTTTAAAATCTGCTACAGTTAAACATTTGCACAATGCTCTGCTTTTCATGTTTATCTTTGACCTTAGCAGTAACCAAGTACATCATTCTCCATCTCATTTAAAATGAAACATCCAAGAGATGGGAAGAGGGCTCCAATAAGTCAAAGTTACATGCATGACCTACTTAAAGAGCCAGGGGGAGGGATGTAAGCAAAAAAAGAGTGTGACTTTCTCTTGTGGCTTCAGGTTGTTTTATCACCACCTTAAAAATCAGCTGGCAATTGATGCAGATTATAAATCCTAGGTGTAATATACTATCTTGAAGAAATACTAAGCATTTGAGTAAGAGCATCCTTTCCTTACTCCAGTTTTCTGCAGTGTGAAGATCTGTAAAGAAGTCAAATGCGTATACATGCGTATATATGTATATATATATGCGTATGTATATATATATGCGTATATATATGTATATATATATGCGTGTATATATATATGCGTGTATATATGTATATATGTGTGTATATATATGCACATATATGTATATATATGCACATATATATGTGTGTATATATGTATACATGCATATATATGTGTATATATGTGTGTATATGCATATATATGTATATATATGCACATATATATGTGTGTATATATATATGCATGTGTATATATATGTATATATATATGCATATATATATATATATAACATATGTGAATATGTGTATATTACGTATAAGGCAAACAAAGTATACATCATATTTGAGAGTCATTTCTTTCCCGTATGTGAAAATAGCTACAGAAATAATAAGGCAAGTTGCAGGCACACTCCCTAAAAGAAACTGTATACTAATGCCCCCAAATAACACATTGCTTTGCTTTGCTTTGCTTTGGGTTTTGTTCTGTATGGCAAGGCAAATTCATTTTAACTTTAAGTGGATGCTCATCACTACTCAGCAATGTTTAACTCCGTGTTTAAGGTCAACTAGATCCCTCCAATTGTATCATATAATTATACAGTAGGGAGAAGCTTTTCATTTTTAGCAAGTAAATAGATGCTGGGAAGCCTGAAAGCACTTTTTGTTCTTTTTTTTTCAACAACTACCTAACTGAAGGTGTCTGTGCTAACTGCTGAGAAAGCTCCCAACTTACTCCTCACCACAGAATCACCTGCTAACAGTAATAATATTTATTACACCATTATGTAAATTTTCCTTTTGGGGGAATTTCAAGGATTTATAGAAAAATATTTTTATCCTGAGAAGGCAGTTGAAAATGATGGAGAAAAGCACAAGGACAAGACATAGACTTTCAACAAGAAAAAGCCATAATGCACTGGTCATTTTTCTCTTCATCTCTCTCAGACTGATTGATTTTTTTGGTCTTTGTAATACATATCAGCACCTCTACTTACCTGTCCTGTCCTTTTACCTCTCCCATTACTCTATTCATGGTATAAATTGTGAATATTGACCTTTTTCACCTCCCACTATGCACCATCATATTTCTGCTTGGTCCAACTGAAGTGTTTCACCTAGAGATGGAGAAAGGACATTGAGACAGAGCAGTGGGGAGTTTCCTGTGGGTGAAAAGCAGCAGCTTTGCTGATGCTGGAGTGTTCAACAGCCCCTTTTCTTCTCCTTTTCACAGTAAATGGAAAGCTCTAGTTCCTCATGGAGAGTTACACTTAATTAAACAATCCTTCAGCTCACATTCAGAGGGTAAATATAACTAGGGCTGCTTCTCACACAAGGGTCTTAGCTAGTCTAAATTCAAAGGATGTACTATGGTTCCCAACAGGTGGAACTAACTGGAAGGGAACATATGGGATGAAATGAATCTAATAAAAATAAACACATTTCCTGCAGTGTTACTGACTTGTAACAGCATCAGATGACATGAATATTTGCAAGGGTTCAAGAGAGACTGGGAAAATATGCCAGATCTAATTTGGTAGGTTTGTCATTTTCAAAATTAGATGTTAGGTTTCAGTTGGAAATAAATAATGCAGAGCCAAGTTGTCAGGAGTTTAATTTGTTGCCAGATCCAGCACCTAACTTGGGAACTTTAGTGTCTGCTGAGCATTTCCATGCATTTGGTCATCAGAAGGACATGACTTCTAGACTAGGTTTGGCTATCAAACAACTCCCAAGAATAAATAAAACTTTGGCAACACAGTGAAAACTTATCATGAAAGAATGGTTCTGATTCTATAGGATGGGAAATTCTGGCTTTTTTTTCCCCTTCTATACCTTCCTTTTTTTTATATTATAACTGCATAAATTCCTTTGTTTCTGCAAAAGAATGATCAGGCATGGTAGATGTTGCTGTTTCTCTCTCCTAACTTTTCACTCAGAAACAAGAGTGCAAAACACTCTTGTGGAGATACTTTCAGGGATTATTTTAAGAGGAAAAAAAAACAAACAGTACATGAGATGTGCAATAGTGAAATAAAGGATAAAATATGTTACTCCAGCCACATAACTACTTGAATGTCAATTAGATCAACTCTGTGCTGTGGCATAGGAAGGGATTGATCTATCTAGAAGAGATGTCCCTGCTGTCACACATCTCAGCAGTGGCACTTGGGCCCAAGGAGGATACCAAAGAAGTGCCTGCTATTTTAAATAGTTGGAAATAAAATGTATACCCTAAAGATCAAGGTGAGGAACCTTTGAAAGTGTTGTTTTATATAGAAGAAATGATAGGTAAAGCCATGGGTCAAAAATCAAAGAGATTACTACTGGTGTATTTCAAGGATTACACAACCACAAGTCATTAAATTCAGAAAATCATGGTGATATATTTTGAGTGGCTCCACGCCACAATTTCTCAACCCTTTCTGAGCTGAAATCCAAGGGAAACATCATGTTTTATTAGCTCCAGTGATCCATACCTTTAAACCATCAATTTGATCATTAGAGAGGCTGCTGAGAATTGGTTGCAGACAAATATAGGTCACAGCAATCTGCTCTACAGGCAAATGCCAGGGTGCATTTGTGCTTCTTGCAGCAAGTCATGCCTCTGATGTAAGGCAAAAATTGCTAGTGCTGCAGAATGGGCACAAGTGCTGCTTTGGCTTAAACCAAGAGTTCAGCTGGTCCAGTTTGCTGTGCTGAAAAATAAGTAACAGTCAATCTCTTTGAGAAAAACCCAAGAAATTCTGTAATGCTCAATTGCTCAATATAATCCTCACCTCAGGCACTTGAGAGTTTGACTTAATGCCCTGAAGCACAAAGATCTGCATGCTGTGTATTTTTAATTAATTTTATGCAGCAGTGGATAATTTTAACATGTTGATACATTTTTAATACGTTATTGAATAAAGAAGTGTTTGCATCCTGTTATTTTGTGGCTAAGTGCTGATTTAAGTGTTCATACAACACAAGTCCCATCTCTTGTTGTAGACTTAATTTAGGCAAAAGAGTAGCTTAAAGCCTTGGGCATGGCAAAAACATATGTAGCCTCGTGGAACTTGTAGGCAGGCTGGAAGAGAAGGATGTGTAAGGTTGTCTTTTTATAACACTGACATCTTCTGTGATGCTAATTTAGGTTTCAACTCTCATCGTGTGATCTGGCAGACAGAGTGGAGCAGGCAAGATCATAGAGCTGGCAAAATACTCTTCAGTTGTGTGAAAGAAGCTGCTCTTCATTATGTTGGAGACAATAACAAGGGAGGAAACACATTGAGCAAGAGAATCCAGCTCTTTGCTTGAATAAATTTGTATTTCTTGTTTTTTTTATGTTGGAGACAATAATTTCTTCATTATTTACTTCAACATGCAGAGTTCAAATTGCTCACTGTGGCTCTAAAGCAGCTAAAGAGCCTGTCCAAAGCTGTAGGGAAAAGCACCCTGTGCCTAGCAGATTAAGGACAAACTAAACCTTTGTACAGCTGCAGGGAAGGACAACACAGGAAGCACAAGAAGCTTTCCTTCCACTTATCCTCACAGCATCCTCGCCCTGTGCCTCTCTGCACTGCCTAAGCTTACCCAGATGGCACAGGCAAAGTCTACAGCAGCTGGAAATGGCTAGTGCTGCAGAAATTTGGGGAAGCTAGCCATTAGGAAAACAGCTCCTATGTTTTGCTGGGTTTTAGAAAGTCTCTGCCAGATATTTGTGTGAGGAAAGGCTTTCTGTAAGAAACCCACCATCTCTTTCCCAAGCCAGGGAAAGTGGATTTTTAGTGTGTGTTTGCCTGAGACAGGTAAACAGAGAGTGCTTGAAGGAGAGTGCCTCAGGCTGGCTGATGCTGAAGATTAAAGACAGACCCAAATTGCTCATTATTACATATCAGGGTCATAAAAAGGAGAAGTAGAATAACAAGAATACAGATTGAAACAGATGAGTCTTAAAGTCTTGATAGCTACAGAATGTTAGGGATTGGAAGGGACCTCTAGGGATCATAGAGCAGGTTGAGAGGTCTCCAGAGCAGAAGACTTTCCAGCCTCTCTGGACAACCTGTTCCAGTGCTCTGTCACCCTTAAAGGAAAGGACTTTTTCCTTATGTTTAGGTGGAACCTCCTGTGTTGCAGTTTGTGCCCATTACTCCTTCTCCAATCACTAGACACCACTGAAAAGAGACTGGCCCCATCCTCTTGATGCTTACTCTCCAGATATTTATAACATCTCACTGAAGACATTTGAGGGAAAATTTTGCCAAATGTACCTAAATTCAGCGAGTTAAAAAAAACATAAAAATCTGTGGAAGAGGGTTGGAAATATTGGGAAAAGTACTGATGGAATATCTAGTGCTAATTCCTTCTCCTGAACTGATGTCTGGCTTGTGTGGTCTTGGACGTGACTGCACATCAACAATTTGCACTAGGAGTTATTTAAGCTGCATGCCTAGTGGCTTATTTCTTGAAATTAGAAAGGACAACCTTTGCCCTTCATTATTTTGTTCCTAAATTCTGTGAAATGGTTATGATATAAAAAATAAAGATGATTGGGCTGCTGTTGTACGTCCAACAAATAAACTCATCAACAACTAATTGTCATCAGAGTCTCCCTTAAAACATCTTGGTGCATGAAGTCATTAAAAACATAAATAGTCTGAGCTGAAGAGAACTTTTCAAAGTTTCAGAGCATTTCCAATCCCTTTGATCAAAGAGAAAAGAAAATTCATTTGTGAGCCTAAAGAACTAGTGATGGCAATTATAGGAAAATTAATATCTGCTTCTTCCTCTCCTCAGAAAATAATAGCTTCTTTCAAAAGCATTAGAATAAAATAGAAAATAGTTAGGTAATTCTGTACACAATGTTCCCACTAAATAACTTATTATCCAGGAGCATCTGAGATGAACTCCTGGATAAATTCAAGTAGATGAAGAGATCTTTCAGACACTGATTGGATAACCCTTGTTGAACTCTCTTCCATAAATCCTGCTAAAAGGTCTTTTCATTTTCTCAGCAGTGCCACAAAAAAGATCCTATCTTCCTCCTAAATAAAACCTACCACTTAAAGAAGCTGTATGACTTTGGGAAAGCAGAGTTGGAAACAAATTCTCCTTAGCTTTTACATTTCATTTCACGTGGACATCAATGTGGCAATAACTCACCTCCAGGAGCATCCTACTCATACAAAGAGCTTTTCTTCTGAATTCTAGATATACATTATATACATCTATGTGTGTAAGAAACTACTGCTTAACAATCTTTATTTCTTTAAGCGTGCAGGCTTCATCTTTGTATATATTTAGGTAATTTAAAGAAATAATTATCATTTTAGAGCTAGCTAACAAAAGAGCCTTTATGCTTCCAAGACATTGTAAGGACATTATTAAAACACTCTTGACTTACCTCAACCAAAAGTGCAATCCCACAAGGCTCTTCCTTGTCTTTCTATCAAATAAACAATTTATAGAGTAAGTGTTCCTAGACTGGCAGCTAGTCTTAGTAGGCTATTGTAAAAATGACACCAAAACTCCCCAAGTCAACAACAAAACCCACAAATAAATTGGCTAGATATTATTATTATACTCCATCATTTACAAATCTCTCCAGTTTTTGATAGTTGAACTTCACTGGGTTATTTTAAGCCCTTGTGCCCTGCTTTGATTTCTTCCAATATGTTGTAAAATCTCCACTATATTAAGAGAAGTAAAAGTTGTAAGGGCATATAACTGATATTACATAGCAATATTAGTGCAATTCCTGCATCTTTTCAATCAAACAAGGAATACAGAGATAAACTTTAGAGGTTGTTAGCGTCTAAGTAGAGAAAATAGACTTCTAGGTTTGAAGTTGGCAGTGTGCATTTTATAGCTGTAAAATTGGTTGGTATTTAAAAACTTTGATTTTAGTTTAGCAATTAGCAGGTATTTTCAAAGCTAAGTAAGTTCTTAACGTGGGACACTCCATGGAAATAGTGTACAATGCAGAAGCAGGATACACACTCTTCATTCTATTCTAGGTTGATGTATGTGCCATTCTAACACATCTCTGTACCAAACACAAATCAAAGTCTACAACCTTCATCATTTTATTGATGGGGAGCAAAAAAAAAAACCTGCACATAGTAGAATATGTAGATTTTTCTTTGTAAACCTGCACATAAATTAGTTCAATTCCTATTAAAGTGTTGCTTCATCAATCAGTAACGCCCCAGAGGCCAGTTATGACTGGTACAGAAATTCATCTTTAGAGCACAGTAATGTTTCATCATTATATTTGTGTCATGATTACCCTGACAGGTTAATTTCAGAGATAAGTTATTGAGTATTCAGGCATATTTGTCAAACAGGCAAATGAAAAACACTGTGTATATTCATTTTCTGAAACAAGACATGACTATTGAAGAGTTGGCAAGGACTGGAGTTGAAAATACTTGCTGCACTCTGTGCCAGGGAGAGAAATAAAAAGCAAAAGTGAGCTTTGACTGAAAGCAGTAACCAAAGTTACTCCAAGGCCTGGATTACACTTGTGCTCTTCTAGCCTTTTGAGTTCTAGAAAAATCATCCAAACCAGTGCACATCTATCTGTCTGGAAGCTTGAGGTTGCACATGACAACCAAGGTGACAGCAAAAAGCAGTGGACAGACAATAAAATGAGAAGATTGCATGCAAATTGCTTCCATCCTCCAAAAGTCACAGCTTTATCTCCCATTCCATCCTCCTGAAATCCTGATTCCACTGGCTGTGATGAAGCTTATTTCTCATAGCTGGCTTCTCTGGAGCTGTTGGGAATGACTTAAAATACTGCAAGCATACATTCATTAGACACACCTGGAAATCATGGGAATGCATATTTTCTTTCTTTTTGCTGAGAATGTGTCAACAAACATCTCTTTGGACAGGATTTGGGGAAGTGTGTGTGCATGGTTGCCTGCAGAGTCAGGGCAGCTTGGGGAGAGAAAACACAGGGAAGGGAGTCAGCTGGATTAGCTCCTGTCAACATTATTGGCATGGGGGACCTTTTTCTTCTTTCTTATCAGGTTTTTAGGTTGTTTATCTTTATGCTACTACATTTCCAGTTCTTTTCCCCCCTGATCATAGTTTGAAAAGTAAGCACTCTGCCATTTTGCCTTGATGCTTGATTGGAGTTGCATTGCACTAGCCCAGGCAGGATGGGCTGATAGCAACCATGCTATAACACTCTTTCCTGTCCCATTGGTGCTGTGAGGTAGAGAGGAAAACACTTCTCAGTGTCATGTCTTCCTTCATATACACACACACATAAAAGACACAAGAAACAAATGCTCCACTTGTGAAATGAGGCCTTAAACAGGGCAGTATATTGATGCAGGATGTAATTTATGTTCTGTGCCCATCCCTTGCTTTGTGTATGTGCTGTAATCAGCAAAAGGTGCAACAATACATTTTGTTCCTGCTTGGAAGAGCAGAAAAGTGGCTCCCACAGCACATTACTGCAATATGCCCTCAACAGCCTTACAGGAGGAAGCAGGCATTTTTATTCAGAGGGTGATGTGTCTATTCCTTCATTCTTTATCATTACTTCTGTCTATTACAGGAGCCCTGGCAATGTATTGGATGCCCTTATCCCTATTCTTTTATATATATAGTGAGAAAACAATCCTGCCCTGTAACAGAAAGGTCAGGATTTAGCATTATAACTGGTGCTATAATTTTACCCTAATTCCACAGCTAACAAGAGAATCAGCTGCTTTGTGTGTTCCCTGCAAAATTGCAGAAAGCAAGATGGATTGACTTTAGGAAAGGATTAATAATTGGATGATGAGTGCTTCTTTTTCATGGGCTGTGGTACAGTCCTTTCGTGTTTGGATCAACATTCAATTTAAAATAGATTTCTCTGTAGCATTTGCAGGTCAGTGAGCAAAAGCTTTCCTCCTGGAAATACAGGAGCAACTTTTCCATTTCCTGTAATGTATATAGATCTTCATGGTGAAATAACTACTGAGCAGCTTCAGCAGCACAGAAAAACTGCATCTGAGGCATTTTTTTTTGACATCATAAGAGAAGAAGAGTGAATTGGGCTAATTTGCAGAAGATTCATGGGAAATGGTATGAATGTGATTAATTTGGAGTTGCGTGGGGATGATTTCTGAATATGACTGTATAAATGTGTCTGAATGTTGTAAAAGGATTGACCTGCACAGGGCAATAGTTAATGCTCTCCTGTACTGAATTAATTCAGTGGAAGTCTGCTCACCTGCAGGAAGGTAAGTGGGCAGGAGCCCAGAGAACTCCCTCAGCAAGCAGAACCATTCACTTGAATGGTGTGATGCTACCAAGTTATCTCTAAAGGTCTAATCAGGCTCACAAAAACCAGCAAGGTTTAGGCCAACACTGGCATGTTCTGTGAGAGGGAGGAATGAAGGTGATGCCATCTGTCAGGCACTGGCAGCTCTGCAGCAGGAGCAGGGAGGNAAACATCAAAAAGGATCCAATCTGGGCTGCTCCACAGCAGCAACAAGAAAAATGGGAGACTAGTGGGCAAGATAAATGCAGGAGGCATGATTGCTTTGCTTTTGCTCTCTGTGCCTCCAAACACACACATTTGAATAGAACTTAGCACTGGCAAAATTGCTGCTGGAAAACTGTTCCCCATTTTAGTGTCCTACAGCAAGCAAGGTATGGCAATGTTGAACACAGCTCAAACAAGAAGTAGAAGGTGATTAAACACTGGACATAAACCCTGTGATATGGAATTGTTTTTACTGATATATGAAGTGTGTTAAGGGTGAGTGTCAGGAGGAGAGAGCCAGGCTCTTCTCAATGGCATCCAATGGTAGGACAAGAGGAAATGGGAGCAAGCTGGAGCACAGGAGGTTTAGTATTAAGCTGAGGAGGAACTTGTTTGCAGTGCAGGTGCCAGAGCACTGGCCCAGGCTGCCCAGGAGCCTGTGGAGTCTCCTTGTCTGGAGCCATTGCAGAGCTGCCTGGACACATTGCTGTGTGAGCTGCTCTAGGTGATCCTGCTCTGGCAGGGGGGTTGCACTAGATGAGCTTTCTAGGGCCCTTCCAACCCCTGACATCCTGGGATACTGTGATCCCATTACTACTGACATATGCTACTCATGAAGAAGGAAGAACTGACTTGTTGGGGATGTGATCAAGAGTAGCAGTCTTGGCTGAACTGCCAGTTCTGAGCTGCCAATCTTTGTCCAAAATCCTGCCTGTGCAGCTGGAATATCAGTGAGCTGGCCACAGTTATTCAGGATGAAGCCAGCCTTTGATCTTGCACTTCTTGTGCCAACACTTGTGGACTTTTAAAATATAGTAGGAATTGTTTGTTCTTAAACAATTTATTCTTTTGATGACAAGCTATTACTATGAAACATTCAAAGTGAGTTTTTAATTGACAGAAACAAAACTTAAAACCAATTTGTCTCTTTGTTTGACCTCCATATAATGCTTAAGCAATGAGAAATGACAGGGTGTGAGTAATGAAGCTATAATTCACACCTTGTGCACGACTTGGTACAACACTGGAGACTGAGTGTTGTTAAATTCACAGAGTGTGAAATATTATATCATAATTCAACAACCAGTCAGCTTTTAATTTAACAGGAAAAAAAAATGATAATTAGAACAAGGTACAACAACAAGCAAAACTTCACACTGCCTGCTTGGTAATTTTGTGTACTACATCAAAAAAACAGAGGAGTTTCTTGGTATGTATTACTCATACAGAAAAGATAATCAACATTTTCCTGTAGGTTTCAGAAGTGTTTCTCTGACTGCTGATTTAAGCCTTCAACTCAAAGAGAGGATAAAAAGCTGTACAAGTTCCTTGTTTGTTTGGGGTTTTGAACTTAACCTTCACAAATAATTTATTAAACTACTTCTTTGCCTTCTTTGTGATCTTCGTTCGCAAAGCCAAGTCACGATGATGATGATGATGATGATGGTGATGATGATGATGATGATGATGATGATATATGATGATATATGATGATATATGATGATGATGATGATATATGATGATGATGATGATATATGATGATGATATATGATATATGATGATGATGATGATCTTTGCCTTTAGTTTAGTCCAGAATAATATTCTCCATGACGTTTCTGTGTAAGAAACATTATTGTCTGGTAATGCTTACTTGTTTTTCAAGGAGATGTGTTAACTTAGGTGCATGGTTTCTGGCTAAATTTCAGGATACTCTTGAGAAGATCATCTTGAATTCCCTGAATCACCAGGAGATACAGATGAAGATCTCTACAGGGACAGCCTTTCTGCCTAAGCATTCAAACATAAGCAGGCACAACCTTTTGTAGAGGTTTTCCAAAGCATCTTCTGGTCTCCAGTGACTATTGACATTTTAGTCAAGAGCACAGCTCTGCTCCACTAGCATCTCCATTGTGGGCAGAAGAGCACTGCTGGAGCCATAATGGCTACTCAAGCAACCTCACTAAAAGTAGGTACTAGAACTGGAGTGAATACATCAGTGCACAGCCATACATTTTTTACCTAGCCAGGCATTAATAAAATGATATGTTTATTGACTAAACCTCTCAGCCTCATCTGAAATGTGCCATAGTCTTTCACTTTGTACAGCTCCAAACCCATAAATGACTATTGGTATTATACTTCTCTGTACTCCTCAGCAAGGTAATTATTTTTCTCTCGTGGAGAAGAGCTGCAGGGAAAAGAAATTACAAGAGAACTAATCAAGTGAATTTTGCCAGTAGAATTTCACCAGGAGAAGACATTACTGCATACAAAAGGACAAGGATCAGGGCTGCAGACTTGATCTCAGAGAGTATATTGGACTCTTCTCCTTGGAATGACTTTGTACAAAGCAGACTTGTGCTTTGTCAGAATGTTTGGGGATTTATTTGAAGCATATGAAATATGACTAGCTTAGGTTTTACTCTTCTCAGGAAACATATAGCTGGAGAAGTACCGTGGCCTAAAGTGCAACAAGGTGTAGGCATCAAGAGATAGCTGACCCTACATCTTACTATATTCTGTTTAGCTTTACTTAATTTGCCTTTTTCTTTAAGAGTAAGGAAATATAATTGCCACTCCTTTAAATATTTCTTTGTGATGTCAAGCCACAGTAACATAAATTATAATTAAGATTGAAAAAATGGAAGAGATTTACCAATTCAACTAGGTAAGACACACACCAGTCATTTGAATGAATGAGCTACTTGTTCATTAGGAGTTAGTTTCTTCTCCATCTATCAATAGCTCCTGTACCTTTCATGAAGTAATTACCTCAAACTCATACATCCATTCAGGATATTTATGACATTTCCCAGCTCCATTACATTCATGGTAGCAGAGATGCTGAAGAGCAGAGTCAACATGAGTTTCATTTGACTTTTCCTACTAAAGCAGTAAAATACTAACTTTTAAGCAAATATGTTAAAATACTACCAACCACCTCATTTTCAGGAAGAAATTTCTTATTGAAACAGAAGGGAAGCAAAATGGAACCAAAGAAATAAAAAGGAGTTGGTGCTGCTTGCTTAGAGGAACAATTTCCATCAAATGGTGGGGCACAGAGCTACCTAGTTGCCTTGAACTAAGCCTTTGGAAGCCATAATGCAGTTCTGTGTTACCACTAGAAATTGGGGTAAAATCAACCTATATTGTTCTCATTATAAAGTTTTGTCTTCCATAATGTCCTGGAATTCAGAGAAGATGAACATTCTCTAAAGCCTTCTTTTGTTTCCCATAACCACAGGTTGGTTTTGTAGCTTGGAATTTGCAAGAGAAATATACTTCTCCTCTAACCCCCAGGTTTCTCCAAGTTGGATGAAAGTTCTTTTGGCCATTTTGCCTGTTTGAAGACAAAGTAGATAACCTAGTTTCCAGGAGTTACTCTTCACACTCTTCTATGCACAGGGAGAACTGAAAAGCCTTTTGAGAAGAATTTGGATCTTTCCTCTTTCTCATTGAGTAGCTAGGTATTCAAAACGCTGCTTTTAGTATGAAGAACACATAAAAGGCTCTAAAGCAACTCTTTCACATTAAAACCTTCTCAGAATGTCTTATTGCATCAGGGGATCCTCTCTATCTTATAAGCTTTGATATAGAATGACAAGGATGAGGGAAATGTAATTTAGCTTCAGAACTCTGGTCTTTCACAGATGAATAGTCTCTGCATTCAGACTTGTGAAGCTGAGCTCTGACATGACTCAGAGTCTGAAACCTGTGCACAATGCTTATGCTGTCTGCACACATCCACTAAAGGAATGCATTCCCACCAGCATTTCCTTCTGCTAATCCTCTGGATTACTAGGTGAACAGAGCTCAAGAGTGAAGCAAACAAGAATGAAGATGGGGAGGGTAGAGGTAACCCTCTCAAGACAGCTGCTAAGGTTAAGTAAGAAGGGGTTTTGTCTTCCCAAAGGCTTCTGCACAACCCTTATGGGGAATCTGAAAAGGAGTTCTCTTGAGGGAAGAAATGTTAAGGAACAGAATTAAGCAAGGAAACACAGGACTAGTCTCTGAAAGTCATCAGAATTTGTGATGCTTACACAAGGAAACAGTATTTCCAATCATATCTTGAATTCTAGCTCAAAAGATCGTGCTAATTAAAAAAAAAGCAAGTTATGAAGGCCAATGTTTAATCATATTTTAGATTTAGAAGGCTGTGCTCTTCCCAACTTGTCTTAACTGGAGAAACATAACCATAAATTCAATTTAGGAAAGGATGCTCAGAGGCTGCAGTCTGACATGGTGAACTTGAACAGTGTAAACTTCCTGAAGCATACTCCCTTGGCCTTTTAGAGCAGAGAACTGGGATTTTCCAGTGTGGAATCAAGTCTGAGACAAAGAAAACGAGGGGGAATGCATGATTATTTCTAAAAATAATGGTGATGACATAGTACTGGAGTTGAACTACAAAATCCACTGCTCACCTGGCAGAATCTGCACAGAAATACTCTGGCTTGCCTCATACACCTTTATTAAAGTCAGTGCTCAGTATAGCTGGATGAGAAGCTAGGGCAGATGCTTCAATATCCTGATATTACCCAGGTGTCACATCCATCTAGAAATGAGAGATGTCTAGGACAGCTGCACGTGGCATGATGTGAGAAACCTCAGTGTAAGAAGGGGTAAAGAAGGTGGTTTTGTTTTCATTTTATGGCCTGTCATTTCTCTCTAACAGTAAATGTGCAATGTGGTGCTTGTACAGAGAGAAGTTAGAGATTTTCTTGCTGTCACTGAAGTGTGATGCAGGCTAATTCATGCTGAGTTCCTGCCTTCCACAGCTGAACTTCTTCAGCTTAATATTGGGTTAGGTGTGTCTCCAAAGTGCCTGCCATGAAAAGCTTGCCAAGGATGCATTCTTCCTTTTGTTGTCAATAGACTATGAATCATAATTTGATTTAAGATTGGAATGGAATTAGAAATCTTCAAAAGGGCCTCTAGAAGGGATTGGGAGTGTCAGATCTCTTCTGTTGTTGTAGTTGTGCTAATTATATAGGGTAGAGCAGCTTTAGACAATAAAGGGTTGATGGCAGGAAAAGAATCATGAGGTCTTTGGAAGAAAATATAGAGAGTTTTCATTGTCGAGTTCATTTGGAGCAAGCTTTGCCTTTGGTGGGGTTTTTATTTTTCTTTGTAATTGCCTTGGTCCAAAATAAAAAGGAATAGCATAGGAAAATGGGAGTCATACTGCATTCTTCTCATGTAAAATATATTTGATTTGAAGCTAGTCTTTCAAGAAGTTGTCAGGAGAGCTGCATTTCCCTTCCAAAATCCATGATAGCTCATGTTAAAGAGACACAAAGAATGACAGTTTTCATCTCCTAGAACTTCTTTCCTGTGGCAGTGTATTCTGATAGTAGGAAATCATCCTTGATAACATTGGTTTTAAATGGATAAAAAGAGAAAGAAGGGAAAGAGAGAGAAGAAAGCAAGCAAGAAAGCAATCAAGCATGAAAACTACCCTAAAAATCTAAGGCCTTCCTTTGTTCTTAGATGCTCTGCAAGAGACAAATTCTATGCAAGTAGGCTATTATTTAGATTCTTCTGGATTTGAGGAGAGTGCATGGAGATCAGTTAGATCCCAAGGAGAGATGTGCTGGGCTCAAGGCTCTGTAGATCAGGTTTGTAACAGAGAAAAACTTAGGAGTTGTGCCTTTTGGGGCAGAAATTTGGTATCAGGGTCATATTGGAACAAAGTGAGCAGAGGTTACATATAACATTTTCAGGAGTTTGACCTGAATCTCTCTCTTTTCCAGATGAAAAGTAAAATAAGCAATGATCTCACTACCCAATCCTTCCATATAACAAGAAATTTCAGGTAAATCATTGGTGTTGTTTGGGAATTATTATACGAAGATTTAGCAATTCCTCTAAACTAAACTACATCTCTTTGTGATCATCAACATATTCAATATGTTCTGCTTTTGAGATATTCTGTATTGTGAAAGATTTCTTTACAACGTGCAAGCAGCTTTCCCTGGGTGATTCACAGATCTTTTAGGGAATAGAAGCATTATATGAAACCATATTTAGAAATGGCACTTGTAATGAATAAATCCTGAAAGTTTTCACAGAACTTACTCTATAAATCACTTTGACATTTGAGATGAGGATCATTATTTGATTCCCTTTTGTGAAAAAAAAAAAGAAGAAGAATCCAGAGAGTTGCTTTTAGCATGAGAAAGATAAAACATATCTGGGAGCAATTTTAATAGTGGTGTGGACACAGTGGGGAGAAAAAAAAACATCTTCAGTGTGTTTTTAACTTTAGTTTTATCACTATGGAAATGACCTTGTAATTTAGACTGTGTAAAACTTGAAACCATGGCTGCTTCTGCTTACATATTCATCTTAGTCTTATTGATGTCACAGATCTAATACATGTATTTAATGCAGATGGCATGGAGCAGAGTGTCTTGAATGAGTTCACTGGGTTTATTTTTCTACAAAGCCTTAGCCAGGATTAATGCAATAACCTCTTATTTTCCAATGAGAATATAGCCATGACAGCTCTGTCTTTGCAAAATTGTTGTTATGAGCCCACTCTAAGTAGTGGTTATTAAAGCAAATTTAAGTAATATTCCTTTCAGCAGCTTCACACAGATCATAGTACAGGAGATCAGGAAGGTTAAAAAAGAATATGCCACAAAGTCTCTTTAATGGATTCCAAGGAACACATCATTTATCTTTACTCTCCATCCTCTGCTTCTTGCTCACACTCTTGCTCAACAGCTTCTCTGGAGCATTTCTCTTAGATTGCACTTGCCTCAGGCCAGAGTGGGAATAACTCATCATTCCAGAGCTCCCAAAGCTCCTCCTCAGGAGGAAGAAAAACCCTCCAGGAATCACATCAATATAACAGGTCCTCTCTGGAGCTTTTGTAGTAGCTTAACTCTAGGTTCCTATGGCAGAGTGAAACTTGAAGAGCCAAATCTTTATTGCTCCTGAAGTGTCGAAGCATCTTAGCAAAACTTTGTAGTCTTCCCAGATCTATAAACCTCCCTGAATTTGTGTTTCATTCTGGGTAGCCAACCAGCAATTTTCTGTCCTAAAATACAAATAGCAAATGTATCCTTTTTGGACTTATTTGCTTGAGAAGCTGGGTTGTGAAGCAAAAGCCTAAAATATGAAGGTACAGATGGGCTGCCCGTGGGCTTCTGAATTTTCCATGAGAAGCAGGTAGACTTTGCTGAGTTTGTCTTGTGTTTTCTTAAGGTATAAGCAAGGAGAGGAAAGCAAATGTTTAACCTTGGAAAATGTCTATTTTGGAATCATTATCTTTTTCCTCTGAACATTATCCAGTGGCTATAAAAGGTAATTTCTGTCAATAAATAGCTGTGCTTTCCTCAAATGTGATGCAGCTAAAGCACATAAGAATTTATCTTCCTCTGTTGTTGGATCTCACTGAGGTTTTTAAGATTCCTGTCACAACTGCAATGCATATGTTGATGTTTGATATTCATGTGATTATGCAAATATACCACACTATGAAATCTCTAAGTAGTACTGCTGCTAATACTTTGCTTTCTGAAAGCCTACATCAGTATGAATATGACCCAGGAGGAGTGTGGAGTTCAAGATGCAGTAGAAGCAGTCAGTGTTTACATCTTCTGACTGATTTAAATAACTGGACATTTTAGATAATCATGGGGAAATGTTCTACTTTCTGGATCATTTTAGTTTTACTTCAGAATTGCTTATTTACATGAGTTGGTGTTAGCTGACTGAAATAAAAAATCAGCCTCAGCTAAAAGATTAGCTGTTTGTGCTAACAGAGCCAGGACCTCTGCCTGTGTGCCATGGCTAACAGTTTCCCTTCCCCACATGGATTCTGCTTTCCATGAAAATAAAACACATACTTGCAGCAATAGAATTTTCCAAAGAGCACTCTTCCAGAATAAAAGTGATGGTGAATACAAAGAGTGTTTAGAGACTCAAGTTTTCTTTCTGGCTGCTAATATCTATTGATTTTTTGTTATGCTGAGGACTCAGTGATGAGACTTAGTAGATTTAATTGTAAACACTGCCTTGTACTTGTCATTCTCTTCCACCTGAGGATGGAGTCAGGTAGGGCAGGAAGAGATAAGAAACAGAGAGCTTATCTAGACATCTCTCAGCTGATACAGACAACTGGCATTTACACTTTAGGCATCAGATAGTGGATATTTCCAACTAGCTTTTGAGGCCACTCTGTCTATACTGGGCACCTCTATTCTACACTGCCTAAACCTTCATCTACAATTACCATCAACATACAGAAAGAGGAAAGTGTCTCTAACTTTAGGCATGCTTGCCAGATGTTTATTTCTCTTTATGTGACCAAAATTGTCAGAGATGCCCATGAATGTTTATCCTCAACTGCTAGGAGAGGTAAAACTTCAGCTGTAGGCAGAACACATTGCTCCTGCAATGTATGTAGATATATATCTACATATCTGTAGATGCCAAAGGCTATGGAAATATGAATGAATTCAGATGAAGCATCGTGTGATGTGGGGGGAAAGAGGCAAGGGTACAGTTGATGCTACAGTCCATTCTATAGCAGTGATTTGGTGCAAGCATGGTTTACAAATGTCCTTCTTTGCCACTTAGGGTTGTTTGCCCAGCAAACATATCTTTTGAACTAGTTCCTTCAGTAAAATATCTATGATTTCAGTTGGCTGCTGACAGCACTTTCTCAGTGCATTTTATTCTGTTTTTATTTTCTTCTCCTTTCCCCCACAAGATAAAACCCACATCCCTTTGTCAAGAAGACTTGCTGTCAGGAATCTACTGCCCAGGTGCCAGGAGTGGCAAATAAGTGAAGAGCAAACAGCAGGGCTAATCAAGTACTGGAAGTTAATACATTTCATAATGGTGACAGAGTGACAGATAATGTTGCCTTTCAGGGAGTCAGAATGGACTGAGCTCTGCTGAGTTTCTTGGGATCATAGAGTTGTTCAGGTTGGAAAAGACTTTCAGGATCATCAGGTCCAAACTTGAACCTAGCACTGCCAAATGCACCAGTAATCAATGGCACTGAGTAGCACACAAGCTTGTGGCAATGTATGGATAAGCACAGGGAATTTTCCTCTTCAGGAACACTTAACCCATTCCCACAGCTTCTTAACCAAGTCCTAAGCCTTTGATACTTTGCTGACAGGCTTCTAAGCCAGGTACATCTCTCTCTGCCATGTTAATTTCCCAAACACAAGGTTCCTCTGCTAGCTTGGAAAGAGAGGACACCATTGGAGGTCCTCTACATGGACTTTGTTAGCATCTACCTCTGATTTATTGTACAGTCCATTCCTGAAATATTTACACTATCTATTTTGCAATTAGCATGGAGGAAGTCATGAAATTGATCCTAGTAATTATCAGGATAAATCTCTGTTAGTCCAAAGCAAGGGTTTCAGAAGGAAGGAATAATTGCCAGCTAGGTGCTTCCTTAATCACTGTATTAAAGTACCATGTAGACAAGGCTGCAGAATATGGAATTATAGAATCATTAAGGTTGGAAAAGACCTCTCAGATCATCAAGTGCAACCATAAACCTAACACTGCCAAGTCCACCACTAAACCATATCCCTAAGCACCACATCTACACGGTTTTTGAACACTTCTAGAAGGACCATACTTCCACAGCAGTATCATGAAGGAGCTCTAGACTGTTCATTCCTGTTTGCAGAGTTAGGAAATGCAGATTTAATTCCTACAGAGAAATAAGGAAAGCTGTCTTTAAAAATACAGCCCGTAATTCTTTATGGTTTTGACCTTCAGCTCTTTTTTTTGCCTCAGTTCTACCACTTCAAATGTTGTGAGAATGAATACAATAAAGCTAATGAGACACTCAGATGTTGTCATGATGTGCTCTTACTTATGGACTGCTAAAATGGATAGGTTAAGATTAAATGCTTCTCTACTTCTTAATGATGTAATTAGAAAGCTCTTACATTTAAATGGAACACCACTCAAAGTGCCTGTCTCTGGCTTTGTGTGTGACCTAGAAGGCATATAACTATAAAGAGGACTAAGAACCCATTGAATAAAAACACAAATAAGAAGAAATCAAACAATGCTGTAAATACAAATATAATATAATATAT
>VWZO01016063.1:434982-447026 GCA_013396975.1 Bucco capensis
AGGAAACCAGGAATAGGTACTCATTAGAATAGAGCACAAAGAGAAAAAGCACAATTTTCATCTCTTGCTCTCTTCAGGTCAAAACTGGATTTTTCGCCCCCTGGAAAATGTTCATCTCTCAAACACAAGTTACTTGTTTAAGACAGAAGTAAATGAAATTTTATATCCTGTGCCCTAGTTGCATTTCCCACTGCCAAATCCAAGCAGCACCAAAATTGTCCTGTAGACTAAGAAAAGATTATCACGTCAGCTCTGAATAATGAAACTATTTTTGCTTCTTGTATTGCAGAGATACTCACTAGCTTCCTCTCAACTGTTTTCAATGTCATCTCTGAAACTAGCAAAATAGAGTCTACTTGAAATAATATCATTATTTTTTCTATTTTCCTTGTAGGTACTGAAAAGTTTTTTTTAAGGAACTGCTTCGTGAACGTTATCCTTTTACTCACCTCTATGGTACTCTGAGATTTCCTTCTTTTAATGATTTGACCATAACTAGATGTTATATAGAACAAACTGCTCTTGGCTTTCAGACTTTAAACAATTTAGTGGGATTTAATCAGTTGTCACTCTTTTTTCTCTACTAGAACACATCCATTGCTGCTAAGCCTCAGGAACCATAACAACAAAATCGAATGAATTTCCTTTCTTTCGTCACATAGCCTAAACTATTATGTGTTTATTAGTATTACACATACTAAACTAGTATGCGTACTAAATGATATCCTAATCCACTGTAGCTACAACTTATCCCTTTGTTTATGTTTTTAACTACACAGAAATTCAAGATCTGAAAGTTTGGTAAGATAAACCCCATCCAAAATCTAAACTAGAGGGAAAATATCTCTAGAGAGAAAATTTCTTTCTCCAAACACATGAGGCTCTGAGATCAGGCACAAAACCCAAACTAGGAAACCAGTCTGAGTTTGATTTTACTCTCTGATGAAGAGAGTAGCTTAAAAAACCTTGTAATTTCTACTCATTTCTTTAGCTGCCCTTTACGTTTAAAATTATCCTTCAGTGTTGTATAATCAGGTGTTTTAAGGAACTGCTCATCATTCCAAAGGTTATAATGAATAAACCCTAAAGCCCTAATCCTGACAGTAGCCACACTCCCCTAAAGCATCCTCTTAATGTCAGTCCCAGTTTAAATAACAGTAATTTCTGAGTAAGCAGCACCAGGCATGCTCACATCTGAATTGCTTAATGAACAACTACAACTTTGCCATGACATCAGTTGAATAATTGCATGTGCCAGCAAAGTGGGAATTAAGATATCAATTTTCATGTTTGCAAAAATGCTGCCAAAGAATTCAGGGTAAGATATAAATGTACTTTACACAAGCACTTAGGTTGCCACTACCCTTTAAGCATCGTGGTAGCTCTAGCTCGTAGGTGTCTTGTGGATATGACCCCAAACTCCTACCCTTCTCTAGCATTAATCTGTGGGTCTTCAAACTTACTCATAGAGGTATAATTAAAACAGTTCTAATGACAGCTATTAAGCATCATTTGATCCAGTTGTGGGGGTGTGCATGAGCGTGTTGCCTTCAAATGTCACACAGGGAACAATTCCCATGTTCTACAAAGAGCAGATGAATGTTGCCCACTCTCTGTCCTACCTCCCACCTGGACCATCCCACTCTGGGGGTACTGCTGTCTATAGTCCAGCAGCCCAAGCTTTGGCAAAGCCCTGATGAGTATCCTCAGCTTACACCTCTACAGAAATTGTTGGGTTGTGAGAAACGCTAAAGGGAAAGTTCATACGGTGACACCAGGCAAAGTAAGAGAGATGTAAGTGTTGGAATTTTTCAAGGAAAAAACACCACTGTGGAAAGATACAGAATTATGAAGGAAATGGAAAGCCCAATAATTATATAGGAAATAATATCTCACCACTTGTTGTTGTATTTTTTCCTCCCCACCCCCTGAGAAGGGGTGAGAGTGAGTGCAAGGCTGCACCGGTTGCTTCGTTGCTGCCTGGGGAGGTCTAAACCACAACAGTGGCTAAAATGCATCTAAAGAAAAATCATCCTGATAAGAAGGGTTAACAAAGTACCTTTTTTTGTTTTTAGGCTGTTTTGTGATAACAAGTTATGTGAGTCATTTAATCAGACTTTAGATACGTGTAGTGTAGACATCTTCAGTGGTCAAACCTGAGCTAATCATTCCCTTTTGAGCCAAGGGAGAGAAATAAGCAATTTCAGGGTGCAATTCAACTGACCTATTTTAAACATCAAACTTAGGAGAAATCAATAGTGCCTTAGAAGTACCTCCTTTTCTCACTATTGACTAAAAAGGGGCCTTAGAGGATTAGCATGGGTGTAGAAATATCCTTTGAAGACATCTGCTTTCAGTGAGATGACCTCCGCTCAGTTAATCTGAGTTTGTATGGGTTGCCAAAATCAGCACAAGACATTCAGAGATTCAGTGTAAAATGACCAAAGCTTATTTCCAGACAGGTGATCTTTAATTTTTAATAGATATTTCCTTATCTTAAAGCTTTCTTAAACAGCCAAGTCTAGTAATAAAATCAGTAGTTTGAGCATCACACAGTTTTACCTATTAGTACCTCAGGAAATTACATATTTTCACTCAGCCCATACAAAGAAAGAATTCTGAACTGCTCTCCATCTTATGTTATCACCTTTTCAAACAAAGCTAGCACCTAACTTTAGAGGTTTTACTTCTTCACTTCCCCTCCTCTTCCTGCTGTTTGAGTCCCCAGCACCATGCTCTCAACATTCAACCAGATAAGGGATGAATCCGAGAGGAGGTTTGCAATACCAAGGAATCACACCCTGGAGGTAAACATCTGCTGGCTAAATATGTAACATATCACAGGTATATCTAATGGTAATTAACAGCATAAACTGTGTTCATGTGTAAAATGAAGGGGTTTTTTGTGTATATAACAGTTAAGCTACATCCTCTAAACGAGAGAAGAGAAGTAATGAGAAGTAAGAGAGAAGTAAGGAATGTTTTGTCTCCTTGAGCTGAGATCATTCTGAACTTCTGGAGTTTGGCTAAAGGACCTAAGCAGTTTTACAAGCATCTCCTACAGGTTCTGCAATGCAGTTTATTGCTTCACAATGAAGTGGAATAAAAAATGAATGCATTTTGATTCGTGACCTCCCAAGAACAATTTTCATGGGACTGTGATGAAAACTCATTCTTTTCCATTCTGTGTGAAGAAAATATTGAGCTGGGACAGCTAGAAGCTTTGTTCTCTGTTCAATTTGAGTACTTTGCTATGTTTTCTTTCAAAGGAATCCATTAAGAGTTAAAAGTTCTTTTAATGACCCGTGCAATATTGTGAATTTTATCAAGATACTAAATAACAGTTACTGCAGAGCTAAAAATACAACAGGTGGCATAAGTGAATAAGCTTTCCTTTGAAGCAAAATTCCTCACCAATTGTGGAGTGGCTACATCCTACTGCCACTGAGACATGGAGCAGGAAAGCACAAAGGAAGAAAACAGCTAGCTCACACAAGCTCACTTCACTGAGCTTTAAATACTTGACTAACCTCCCAACAAATCACACCTCACTGTTCAACATCTGCATTACATTTTGCTATCCTGAAGTGTTTTAATTACAAAAGAGGCATAATCTCCTGCAGGAGTCCTGCTTGTAACTGCTAATGAGCAAGAGGCAATAAACTAGCCTTTATAAATCAATATGTGAGGAATTAAATATGATTGTTTGGACTTGGTTGGCTGCATAGCTAATGGAACTCTAAAAGACATGATTAATATGAAAGGTGTTTTAGAAAGGTTAATTAGTTTATTTTTTTTAAATTATCTGCTGAGATGATGTGGTGGCTAAAAAAAAAAAGTAATAATCCTACATCACTAATTAGCCAGTGATTTTTTTCTGAAGATGCAGAATAAATCTATTTTTGGCCAGCAACTCTATCTATTTGTTATTCAACAAGGGGTTTAAGATGACACTTGGAAAAATCTCTTCTTCAGTTATCAGTGTAGAATGGTTCTGTGCAGTAAGAATTTCAGGGGAGGATTATTGGGTTTTAATCCTGTTAGAAGCCAGTGAACTTAGTTTTGGTTTCATGCAAAAGAGTTAGAGAAATCCTAGCCCTTGACAAGTCCAAGCATCCCAATCACTAAGCCATGGCCCTGAGGAGAGCATCTCAAAGAGCATCCCCTCCAGCCATGGTGACTCCAGCATACCTATTCCAAGACTTAACAACCCCTTCAGTGAAGAAATTCCTCCTTACATCCAATCTAAAGCTCTCCTGGAGCAACTTGAGGCCATAAATGGATCCGAGATCTCCTCCCCAGATAGATGAGTTCACAGTTGTGGAAGCCTAGCTAGGAGATGATTTGAAGGCTGGTAAGAATCTAAGCTTGGGCAGAAGGATGGAGAAGAACCTGTGAGATTCACCCAAATCTTGGCTGTATGAATATATTAGATACTCCTAGTAAAAAGGATTCTCTCTGTTATAAATTTAAGCAACGTTAAGTTAGTATTTTTGTCTCCAGAAGAAAAAAAATAAGGGTGAGAAATGCCTCAGATGGCTCTAGCATATGGCAGTTAGTGAGTTAGTTAGAGGGGTTGTGAGTGCTAGCAAAGAGCTGTGAAAACATCAGAGTACAAAAATGTGACCTTTAAAAGGCAGATAATTCAGGGGACACAAATTTCATTTTCATTGAACAATGGTATAAATCTTGTCTTTTATTCATTCCACTCCCTGGAAACACACATAAAGCAATGCATCAGAGTTATTATTTATAGCTTTTGTGAACTGTGCTGATCACTAACTAAAAAGACAAGAAGCAAATAAAATGATTCTGCAGAGCAGAAGAACAGAAGCAGGGTAATAACAGAAGGAATCAGGCAGCAGTTTGCTATTTGTTAGAACTAATTCAAATATTTAAGTAGATTTGATTTGTACTGGAAATGAAAGTGCATTTGGATCCTTTGAGGCTAGGCTGTTTCTGAATAAGATCTTGTCTTCCCACACAAAAAATTTTCTTTGACATTTGGAAAAAAAATAAAGATTTGAATCAATTCTTCTTTAGCTTCTTTCTAACACTTGTTGGAAATATAGATTTCTTGTTTCTCTTGTCTCTGCCACCAACACAATTTAGCAACATCAATTCCTTAATCCGAGCTCATTTGTTATATTTTTTTGTTTTAATTTTCAGTCACCTCTTCCATTTCTCACTCCCTTTCCCTTTGCACTATTTGCTTTAGAGTGATGTTATTTCCATCCATCACTGGCTATGCATTTTCAATTTTCCTCTCAGCTTCTCACAATCTAGGGCCATGACTCTCCAATTCAATCTCCCTAGAAATATTTATTAGTTGAATGGCATCCAACCATTTACTAACACTCACAAAAGGTTGCTTGTAGGGGCTTTTTGGTTTGTGGGTTTTTTTTTTTTCCCTGTTTTCTTTTGGGTGGTCTTTTGTTTGTTTTGTTTTTCTTTGTTGGTTTTGAGTTGTTTTTTCCCCCCCTGTTTAATGGAAAGCCTGAAACTGGCTGAAGTTTCAGTCTCTATCTTTCAGTGAGGGGACTTAAAGCAAAGTTTTTTCCCTCAGCTAGTGGAAACTTATAAATCAGTTAATGTCATTAGGTTTTTCTGTTGTTCTTTGCTTTTTTGCTTTTTGATTTTACCCATCTTTCCAAACTTTTCCTTAGTTCCTTGCTGAGAAAAGACATCTTGTGCAGCTTTTTATTGCAGGATGTCATTTGTTTTGATCAGATATTCTTTATGACTAGATTGGGTGTGGAGATTTTGTTTATTTATTTGGAGCAGATGTAGTTTCTAAGTGCAGTTCTGTGCTGTATTAAAGGTCTCGTCCCTATCCTCTTCCCCTGCCTCATAATAAGATCAGGGATGAACATTCCTTAAGCTTCGAAGAGGAAATAATTCTTGTCTAAGGAACTAATTTCTCCTGTTCATATAATGACATTAAGTATTGACTGATGGGCACACTTCAGACTAAATCTCCATCTCCAAATAATTATTTTAAGGTGTGAAGGATAGAACAGTCACCTTTGCCATTTTGAAGGGTTAATGAACAAATCCCAAAGTCTTTGCAATGGTTGACTGGGATCTTATGGCAAAGAGATGAGTGATGGTAAACACACACATAGTAAACAGTTATTTTTGGTCTGCTGGATCCCATATGATGAGTTTAGCGTGCTGACAAAGAAAAACACTTCTGATATACTCCATTGTAAGTTAAAAATGTGCTTTGTCCTGTCTTTTAGCTGCATTGCTCGTTGTTTGAGTGCAGTCTGACAGGTGAGATCATTTCCTATCCAGTGCAATGCCAAAGGATGCTAACTAGAACAACTCAGGACTTTTAATGCCTTTCACCTAGGAATGCTCCCTGCTTAAGGGTTACAAGAGCAGAAATCCCTTCCCACACTACCAAAAACCACCAGGCACAAACCCAGCCCTTCCATCATCTTACATTTTGATTCAACAAGCAGTTGTCACTGCCAGAGAAAAGAAATCTCCTTGTGTATTCATTTTACCATCTGTACAACAATTAAATATGTAGAGATGAAAACAAACAAACCAAAAAATCCCCATTTTCCAAGGGATTCCAGCAATAAGGTATAACACTAAAGCCTTCAGCAGGCAGTGCAAGAAGCATGGTAACTCACAGAGAGAACCTCTAGGATATTATTCATGATGGATCTACTTTGTCAGGGAATTAAACTCATGACCCAAGTATTGGAAAGTGCTGGGCTTACCTATTGAGCCACAGGAAAAAAATCTCATTTGCTGTCAGGAGCAGTCCTTTGAAACTCAGCTGGGAAAGCTTTCAGCCAAAGGGCCTTCACCTTGAAAGGCCAAAAGATTAAAGTGAGGATACTATTAAATGGAAAAATCAATGCCAACTAGTTAAATAAAAAAGGAAACTCTCAAATGAAGATAAATAATTGGCCAAATTCATCCCTTGGGTATCTCTGTTTTCTTCATTAGAGACACAGTAGGGCTAGGTTTGTCCCTGGGTACAGAAGAGAAGCAACTCCTCATCACTTCTGTGGAGTATAAAATGGCAAAGAGTCACCTGGGCAAGCAGGGAGCTTAAAACTTGCTTCCTAAATGCAGATTGCTAAAAGAGAGCTGAATTATCCCTGGTTTAATCTGAAGAAACATGAAGCAAGGAAGCTTGCTTGTTGCATCAGAAATTACTGCTTCTTGGAGCTTCAAGTCAAAGAAGCTGTAAGATGAGAAGAAATGGCTAAGGTAATAAATCAAATAGTGATCACATTCAAGTAAATTCAGGGTTTTTCTAAGAAAACAAAGACTAAACATAATATATATATATATATCAATAAGTAAAGCTGCAAAATAATGGAATAAAAGAGACAGGAAAAAAGGCAACGGCTAACAGGAGGCACAGAGATTAAACACACATGAGAAACATTTACTACACTTGCAGCTCCAAATAAACTACATAAGAAAAAGGAATAAAGCCAGAATTCTTTCAAAACACTAAAAACATGATAAAGAAATAAATAGATGTGCATAAGCAGACAAAAGAATATCTCAAGAAGAAAAATAACTGTGTAAATCTGTACAGCAAGTTAAATTTAAAATGAGTATGGAATATCTAAGAATATTTCAGAAAAGTTCCAGAGACCTAAAAGCTAATATTTTTTTTCCAGAGCTATGAAAAATAAGAATGTTTTCAGGAGGTTGAAAAGAGGCAATCCAACTTAAAAGAGCAGGAATACAAGGACATTGCAATAGATCTAAATGAAGTATTTCCATCAATGGTCCTTCTAGAGGAGATCTCAGGTGTTCTCACAGGAGATGAAGTGTTGAGGAAAGGTCTCAAACTGAGTTCTGAAAAGAATAAGTCACAAAAAAACAATGCATAAGCTGAATAGAATCAGATCACCAGCACAAAAGGTATTTATTCAAGAACTACAAAAAATTGACAATCCCAAATTGCTGAACTTCAGTAGTAAAAGACTAGAATGTGATGATATTCTTGGAAGAGAATACCAGGACTAACAAACTCTTCAACATATTCATAAATGATCAAGACAAAGGAAGTGATAAGTGAAGCACTAAAATTTATAACTGGTAGAAAATCATTGAAGCAAAGACTGAAGTGAATAATTCTTTAAGGATATCTTTTCAATGGTATTTAGCAGCCACAACAACAAATAAAAAGCTGTGTATTGCTAGGAACAGAACAGGAAAGAAACCAGAAAATGAAATTAGGATGCTGTATAAATGGATGATGTGTTCATCTACTGGGTGGAAAATTCTGGTTGTCCAGTCTGGAGAGACAGAGTGGAATTAGAAATGAGACAGAGCAGGATGATGGGCTGGAAAAGAGGTGAACACATCTTCAATCTGGGACAGAATAGTATAAACCATTAAAACTATTCATATATGGTGTTTTTTGTGTATATATATGGTATAAACCCATAGATTGTAGGAGAGTACTGAGTTCATTGCTTTTCACAACATGCAAGGGAGCCAAAGGGCTTGTCATGAGCTGCTCCAAAGCAAAGGAAAGGATATCTTTTTTTTTCCACACAGTTTATTTAAGATGAGGAGTTGAAAAACAAATATGTCAAAAGGCACTTAGGCAGCCTAATAAAAGAAATGCCCATCTGTGGCTTGTCTAGATGCAGAGATTTACAGAGTCCTTAAACCACTAACAGCTGAGACTTGGGAGAGCATAGCAGAGAAGCTTTAATGTATACATCTGCTGCATCTTCCACTCCATGGCCCAGATCCAAGCAGGCTAACTTTAGGCACTGGAGTTGGCTTCAGTCCCTGTAAATGTTCTTGCACAGGAGTTTTGAATTGAATTCTGGAAGTATATACTCTTTCTCTCATACTACAGGAAGCCTGAAGTTCTTTAGGTTGTACTTTAATGATGCACAACATTTGGCACATGTAACTTCTTTATAGTCGCACCTTCTCTCCCAATACTTTGCTATTCATTCCTGCTTCCATAGTGAGGCAGACCTCAGCTGGGCTCTAAGCAAACATTTGTGATTTGGGCTTGGAAATCAAATCAAGAGAGTGATTGGGCTTGAAAGACATTCACACTTCTTCCTTTGGCTTGATATTCCCAGCAGTTCCACAGCCTTGTTCACAACTCATCCCATCAAACACTAGCATGAGGAAAGGAGGTTAGTTCCAGCATGGTGCTGGAAAGAGCCAGCTTGCAAATATCTTTGTTCAGTACTGCCTCCCAGGATAAAACCACAGCCTCTAACACCTCAGATGGATGAGATGAATAATGAATTCAAAGCTTTTCCTAAGTATTCACCGTGTTCAGATGTAGGATTCATTCAAGCTAGAGCACAAAAATGTCTGGTCTTATTCCTTATGGGTACTCTCAGGTAAGTGTTCAACTAATAAAATTGAAGTTTAAGGGTCTGTAATGAAATTCTTGGAGCTGGCTGTGCTTGAGATTTAATGGCTTTGTTCTACAGGCAACATATGGAGAGGATAGGAGACAGCAAAAGACCAATATTATTTAGAGGGAAAAGCTCAGGCTGCGTCTCATTTGTAACAGGTGGAAGATGTGGGAGAGGGAACATCAGGAGCATTGTTCTTCTGGGGAGTCTTAACAGTCTGACATGTCAAATGGAGATCCTGACTTGCTGCAAGTGTCTGGGCTGCTTTATTTTTAATTGTCTTAATTTATAATTGGTTTTGTTTCTGATTATTACATGGTTAGGGAGAAAAGGACTTCTCCAGACTCATTTAGGGTTGTGTGTATACGTTTTGTCCAAGGTTGTTTCCTCAGTTATGTCTACATTCTGTGAACACTAGTGATTTTCAAGAACAAATTACTATTCAGCTGCAAATTAGCTTTATAAGAATTCAGTTACCCAAATATCCAAGCATAATCCTGAACAATTATCTGCTACTACAAGTATTCCTCATCAAAGAGAAAACACTAATTATCTACAAATATCCTGGACAGGCCATTTCCAGAAACATCTCTGAGTTATTGTCACAGCTACTGAGACTTTCTTTTAGGAAACAAATAGCTTTATTTTATTGCTGTGCAAGATGATTCTCCCACTACACTGTGTCAACTTACATTTGGTTCCAGTGCAGACTTTGATGTGATATTACCTGGCAGAAGCCAATAGCAAGTGATGAGTAGGAGAGGTGAATCTTTTCCCATGCTAGGAACAACTTCTATTATTCAGCACTGGAAAAATCATAATTGTCTGCTTGTTCTGACATCTCTATGAATTTAATATAAAGACAGCAATAAGTAACAACTGGATTTTAATCCAAAGTAATAATTCACACTCTGATATTCCCAGGAGCTGTATTTTTTCACAAGCTGGCAATTATTCATGATCAATTCACAAAATGTAGAGTTTGGAATGATTCTGGGTAGTTTTTATGCCACTTTCTTCCCCCTTGTATAGCAGGGAGCTCTTTTCTTCACTTGTGTGCAATGCATTTGTATTGTACAGGGTATATTCTCCCCTCAGTAGGCCTGGTAACTAAAGGAGTTTTTGTAAGAGGATCAACATCTGGCCTGAAGTTTGGAAAAGAAATGAAACACATTAAGAAATCAACCAATGAAAGACTGAAAAAAAAAGAATTAAACTCAATTTTAATACTTTTATACATGTGGTAATTGAGAGGCAATGTTTAAGATTAATGGAATAGGAGCTAAAACTCATATTTTTCTATGTTTGGCAGCAGGGCAAAATGTTTCATGTGTAGCAATGTGTTTGCAAAGGTTACTACAAATGTTAACCTTCCTGACCTTTAAAAACCCAGACCTTTGCCAACAGTAAGAGATGTTCAGTGACCAATTTATCCCTCAAGAATTTCAACATAGTGTGGATGTGTTTCTGCAAGGGTAGCTTATCTAACAAACACACCAGCACCAACCTGCACTGGAGAATAAAACATATCTAGGGTAAAGAAGTGCATTATGCTCACAGCCTTGATTTCCACTTGTGCTCTTGCACCGCTGAGAATCCCTAGGATTTCAGTGACAGGGACAACCATGTAAAAGATAATCAGAACATAAAGAATTATTAGAATCAGACTCTTCCCCATGTCTTGAGCCTGGGCAATATTCTTTTTGTATTCTTCTTACAGCAGAAGCTGTCCAAAAGGTTCCTGAAAGTTAGGTGAGCACAGAAAGACTATAGGATGTAGTGATGATACTGTTAGCTGCCCTAGGAAAGGCTAACTTGTGGAAGAACTGTGTCACTTGTGAGTTTTGCAGGAATGGAAACATGCACAGAGTCCTCCAGAAGGGATATATTTTCTAAGTTCAAAATTGTGTTATTTGAACATAAATTTCCCAGTAAAAAGGCAAAAAAAAGTTATCATTACCTAGGAGAAAACCTTGACTGTTTTGCTGTGAGCAAACAGCAAGTATTCAGAGCCTAGGATGAAAAGCCCTTTTAGGAGTGATTTCAGCACACTGAGAGTATTCCCTGGTCAAACAGTCCCTGAATCTAGGCACTTACTAGTGAAAAACACTAGTCTGCCTTGCCTTGTAAAAGGATTCCATGAAAGACAAAGTTAACAAGTATTTCTCTAGTGATATATTTCCACAAAGCAGCTCCTCTTTGCTGCATGGTGCAGAATTAACTGTGAGCTGTGCCAACAGCAGCTAGCTCTGTGCCTGGCAAGCTATAATGCTTACTGAGCAGGTAGGCACATTACATGAGAATCAGCATGGCCAAGTCAGATATGGCAATGCACTTTGTGAGCCCTTTCTAATAACTAATGGTGTGAAACAAGGCTGTGTTCTTGCACCAACTCTACTCACACTCTTTGTCAGCATGATGCTCCAAAGGGCCAGGGCAGAATTGGATGACCAGGATGGGATCTCCATTAGATATCCTACTGATGGAAGCCTATTTAACCTAAGGGGTTTGCAGGCCCATACTAAGCCCATAAAGCATCTTGTCCAGGAGCTGCTTTATGCTGCTGACGCTGCCCTTGTTGCCCAGACACAAGGAGCTCTGCAGCGTTTAACGTCCTGCTTTGCAGCCACTGCTCAGCTTTTGGGGATGCAAGTTAGCTTAAAGAAA
>VWZO01016068.1:0-16061 GCA_013396975.1 Bucco capensis
ATATAAAGAATACATATATACTCTCTATATAAAAAGAATACATATATACTCCATATATATATATATAAAGAATACATATATACTATATACAAAGAATACATATATATATATATATATAAAGAAAGAGATTCAAACCACCCCTAAATGTACAGATTTTGTTCCTGCTTTCAGGCTGTAACCTTGTTTTTCCTCCACCATGTGCCATTCACCCATATTAGAGCCCAGAAAAGCCAAGGCAAGCCACACAGTGTTGTGTGCAAAGTTGGTGTGTCACAGGCACTGTCCCATCCCCCAGGTGACAGCTCGAGCCCTTGAAACTGCAGCATGATTTCAGCTTCCAAGCATTCCACCACCCACTGCTGGACACTAGGTTACCCACTTAGAGGTTTCTAATAAAAGCAAATCTTCCTTAAGTGGCTCTTACTGGATTTCTCCTTCCAAGCCCAGGGATAAGCAGGATTCTGGCCTTTAAAAAGCTCTGCAGGGGGTTGAATTGGAAAGTGCCAAGTGAGGGATGGCATGGCCAAAGCTCTGCTCTGCTCTCATTCCAGCACTGCTAACAAGCAGAGGGGATGTGAGCTCAGAGCACTCATCACCTCCAGCACAGACACACTGAAACCCTCCCCAGAGCCTCAAGAGCTTCTGCTCATCCCTCTCCAGGTGCCACAGGAGCTGGGCTCTGGCAGCATCAGCTGAGCTTCCAGCACCGGGAATGCTTTGTGTCGCAAACAAGGACTCTCAGCAATTGGCTAGAGAAAAGTCTGTGTTTATTTTCTTTTAAAAAGGAACTGAAGTACAACTTGAAGAAATCATCTGTTCATTACATGGAGATAACAGAGCTGGAGACTGACTTCTTGCCAGAGTGTTCCTTCACATGCACCTTAGAGGTTTGCTACATCCACCTCAGCACAATATTGACACTAAAAAGGCTCACTGGTAAACCTCTTGAGACATTGACATCATGAGAAGCCCTGAAGAGTCACTGGATTGCACCAAGAGAGATGGAGGCTGGTGAAAGAGTAAGGCACAGCACTGGGGAGAGGGAACAGGAGCTCTTCTGGAGCAGGGCACACTTACTGAGCCCTCCTAAGCCTAGCTGGAAGGACTCTACCTGGATTCAAGTCACTGCATCTGCTGAGTACAGGGATAATGGTCACCTAGGCAAGGACAATGGTCATTTCTCCAGGGACAATGCCCACCTAGCTAAGGACAATGGTCATTCCTCCATGGACAGTGCCCACCTAGCCAAGGACAATGGTCATTCCTCCAGGGACAATGGTTACCTAGCTAAGGACAATGTTCATTCCTCCAGGGACAATGCCCACCTAGCCAAGGACAGTGGTCATTCCTCCAGGGACAATGCCCACCTAGCCAAGGACAGTGGTCATTCCTCCAGGGACAATGCCCACCTAGCCAAGGACAATGGTCATTCCTCCAGGGACAATGCCCACCTAGCCAAGACTGCTCTGATGCCCCAAAGATTTCACATCTTATGGTGGAAGTCAAAAATCATCCCAGCATCACTGGAGTTTTAGAACACCCAATGGGTAGTTCAAAGCTTTACATTTACCCAAACAGCTCTCCAATTAATTCAGAAAAGCCAATCAAGTGGTAGCTGTGCTAAGCACTCCATAGGAAAGCATCTCCTAAGTGCAGCTCCCCTGCAGCCCCAGGCTTTGTTCCCTCCAGTCTTCCAGCACAATTTGGACTCTCAGCTGAGGACTGCAGAGAAGTGCTGCAGATCTTTCCATATTATTTTGGCTCTCCACCTCCCCAGCAGCATTAAACTTTGGCAGGCAGGGGATTTGGATCAATCCTTTCAGCAGAGACCTCTGGGTGCAGAATCAGCCTTTCACTTGTATGGGCAGGATTAGGAAGACCTTGCTGAGATCATCATGTGTAGGTTTCACAGCCACAACAGCTATTAGTAATAAAGAAGGAGAAAAAAAAAACACAACAGAAGAGGATTGTAGTGTGCAGCAAATCTCCCTTTCAAGAGGAGCCTGGGTTCATTCTGGAGGTAGTTGGAAAGAGGATGAGCAATGCAAAGAAGCTCTACTGATAAACTGCTGCTGGCAAAGCTTTCAGCTCCATCAAATCATAACAGGTTAAGTGATTTCAGACTGAGCAACACACTCACTCTGCCACAAAAGTCACCTTCAAGCTTTCCAGTTGGTCTGCTGTGAATTGTGAGGACAGCTAGAGTTCCTGTGCAAGCTGGGTGGGAAGGATAAAAATCTCTAGAGGAGAATCTGTGTTGCAGGCAGAAGATCTCCAGGCTCAGGTCACTGCTGTGAAATAAACTCCACACTCAGCACTTGGGGTTAGTAAGAGCAAACCTGGGGGTTAGTAAGAGCAAACCTGGGGGTTAGTAAGAGCAAAGCTACAAAGAACTCAGAGCAGCCTGGGTGGCATCTGGCTGGGGCAGCAACTTCTGCAGAAGTCACAGTCCTGGAGAGTTCAATGGCAAATCAAGTTGCTTCCTGTCTCTTGCCCAAGCAGGAATGATTTGGAGCCCAGAGTCAAAGCAATGCCTACCTGCCAGGTGTGATAAAACCATGGCTAAACCACACAGCTAGCAATGCTGCCAACAAATGGAGAATGTTCATTGCAATGCCCAGGCTAAGAGTGCAGTAAACCAGAGGGAAATGACCAAGTGCCATGTGCCACCTGCTGTCACCATCACCTCTTCCAGCTCTCCATCTGTGCCTGTGGGCAGCTCCTAGCCTAGCTCAGCAAGTCAAGTGCTTGCACAGATGATTCCAGCTCTCCCCCAGAGAGGAGATTTCCCAAACTCTCCCACTTTTTTTCTTTCTAAAAGGCCCTAATATTCCCAAACTCTCCCAGAAAGAAAATGGGGCTTAGTGCTTGCAAACAAGAGCACAGCATTCCCAGCTGTGTTCCTGGGGTTGTGAAGAAGTTCTTTCCAACAGAGCAAAAACCTGCTGAGGCTGCTTCCTTCTCCTTCTCACCTACCATAGCTCTACAGGCAGGAGCCCCAAATTAAGCAGTGAACTATGCACTTGCTTGCCAACCAGAGCAATCCCAAGCAAGATCCAGTCTTCCCACAGCTCCAAATGGGCACCTTGTGCAGCCAGCTCCTGCTGAACACACTTGCTGGATACAAAGCAACCCAATTCCTTCCTCTGCAGCTCCACAGCCTCAGCCTGCAGTGGGAGAGCTGTGTGCTCAGCTCCATCACAAGTTGCCTCACAGCAACCACTTCCCAGAAGTCACAGCTGAAAGGGTTGGGGTTTTTTTCCCTACATTTAGCATTTAAAGAGAGGGAAAATGGTTCAGAAGCAAGACACTGCTCTGTTTTTCCCAAGAGAAGAACTGTTTGTGCAACTCTGAGCACAGCAACACTCCACTATCTTCTGCCAGGCTCCAGGCATCATCATCACTTCAGGGTCTCTATAAAGTGCTTTCCTATGCATCTCTCTTAAGATGCTAATCCCTCCTGGAAGCTTGTTTCTCCTCCCTTGCCAGCTAGATTTTTGCCAATGCATAGAGTGAAGGGCTGAGGAGGAAAGGTGAATGTTTCTGGCTGCTGGAAGAGACTCTACTAAAAATCAGTGGTAGCTTCTAGCCCTTCCCTGCTTCTCCATTCCAAGAGAACTGCAGTGAGCTGAGCAGAACAAACCCCAGCAGCCCTGCAGGGCACTGACCCTTGAGCATACCACACAGCCACTGCTGCTGGAGCTGCAGGGACAAAGGCTAGACTGGTATTTTTATGTTATTACTGAGCTTATTGAATGTACCCTTGTAAAACAAAAGAGCTCAGGAAAGCTACAGGCACATGAACCTCAGTTTAAACAACAGCCCTGGAAAATGTGGAGCTTTGGCTCTGTCTTTTTGCCATCTGACCCAAGCCTTCTCCAGCCAGCAGTTCCCCAGTGCTGTAATTAGACAGAACAGAGGAGAAAATGCAGCTTCATCTTCTCAGAGGGAGGGTTTGGGACTCAAAATTCACCCTGAGAATGCCTTGGCTTCTACACTGAGAGTCTCCTCATTCTCCCATTACAAACCTGCTGCAGAGAAACTCATGAAACTGAAAGCCTTCTCTTCAATAAAAGCTCTGAGCTGTATTTCAGGTCCTGCTCAGGCACCTGGCAAGAGATCAGATGCTTTGGGGAAGGGATTGGGGCCATGTGGCTGCAAGAAGCACCAAGCCAGACAAGTTGTGCTCTTGTTGTCCCTGGAGCTCACCCCAACTTCTCCTGCTCTCACAAGATAAAGGGAGAGGAAATACAAGCTCAGAGAGATGTCAAGACTGAGGAGATGTGGGCAGCTCTCTCTCTCTCTAAGACCTGAAGGAATACAAGTAGAAATAAAGCAATTCTTCCCATAAGATGTTTTGATTTGGGTGCCCAGTGCTGGCACCTGAGCAATGTTTCCTCTGCTTGGAGTTCAGAGCACAGTTAGCTGTGTCCTCTCCCATTTTCTCTGATAGGGGTGGCATGTTTGCTCTTTACAAGAGCTCCAGGGAATTCAAGGGAATTCCCTCTACACACACACACAAAAAAGGCATTTTTAAAAGGACCAGAATCTCAAACATGTACATAAACCAACACTTTAACTTCAACATTTTTGGCTTGGGGAAGAACACAGGAAAACAAATACACACACACACACATTCCCCTGGCAGAATGGAAGATTTCCAGCTGAGCTCCAAAGAAACAAGGAATTGACTCATTAGCCCTGAACAAACTAGCCCACACTTGTGATGCCAGAATTCCAGCATGGTGAAGGTTGGCAGGACCTCTGGGCAGCATCCAGCCCAACTGCTAAAGCAAGGTCAGCCAGAGCAGGCTGCCCAGGAGATGGATCAGCCTTCATCTTGAATTCCCTCACCAGCTTTCCATAGATTTATAAGGGAAATAGCAAAGGTTCAGAAGTTAGTGGTTTTTATTTAGATATCTTCCTGTGTTTCAGGACATTTCTATTCTCCTTTGGAAAAATAAAATATTCGAGATGCTAAAATCCCAACACCAAATTCCTTTGGTGCCTACAACCCATGAGAGGTTTAAAAATCTCAGGATAGAGAAGGGAAAGGCAGTGCAGAGAAACAAAATGCTTCCAAGAGAAGCTAGCAATTTGCCAGTTAAGTTCCTAATGCATGACATGAACACATTTGTGCTTCTGACCATAGGTGTAAAAACTCTCCCCAGGATAAAAAGAGTTCAGTTGGAGATTAACTGAAAACACATCTTTTTAAATCTATTTCTCTTGCTGTCTTAAGCAAAAGAATCTGTTAAACCATCCTGAGAGGCAAGAGTTTGATGTCTAGAACAGCATTATTAGCTAGCTCATCTGCCACTGAACTCAACAGCTACCCCAGTCAGGTAACATGCACCACACTGTGAATGACACAACTGGATCAAAGTTAGCCCTTTGAATTTGTCCTTTTGGACCAACCTTTTTCTGGTCAAGATTTAGCCTCTAAAAGAAAGGAAATCCATTAAAAAAACAACCAACTTCTGCATTTACCTTCCTTCCACAAACAATTAAAATACAGGTAGGTACCCTGGGAATCCAGAACCCTCTACTAGCTGACCAGCTTGGGGAGCACATTACAGAGAGGTATAGTGCTGTTGGAGTCAGCTGTCAAATTAGCCCTCAGCTTGTTTGCTACCCCAACAACAGGAGGCAACTTGGAACCAATGGCTGGGAAAGAGCTTGTATAGCTGGAAATCCTTTTATTGGAGGTTTTGTCAGTGCTGGCTGCTTTGGGGATTCGTTTACAGATCCACGGGTGCCTGAGAGCTTGACTCGGGGTCAGGCGTGTGGCAGGATCCCAGCTGAGGCATTCCTTGAGGAACTCGATGAACAAGGGATCCTCACAGCCCTTGAGAGCCGTGGGCCAGTCCTTGTTGCCCGGAGCCCCTCGGAGCTTGCCGCGGCGGGAGCGGCTGCCGCTCAGGCTCACCCTGCCGTCCGCCTGCGTGCTCACCGTGCAGTAGCGAGGGTGACCCTTCGACGTGATGAAGTTCTTGGCTCGCTTGGATTGATCCAAAAGCTTCTGAGGTGGCATGCCGAGGAGTTCCATCATACAAGCCAGTTGGTCTCCCTCATCCTCTCCAGGGAAAAGAGGGTATCCAGTCAATAGCTCCACCAGGATACAGCCAAAACTCCACATATCTATAGGCATCCCGTAGCGACTTCCCAGAATCACCTCCGGCGCCCGATAAAATCGGGACTGGATATAGGTGTAGACTCTTTGGTGCTCAAAACAGCTGGACCCAAAATCTATCACCTTGATTCCACTCCTCCCTTGCTGCTTGAGGAGGATATTTTCTGGTTTCAAGTCACAGTGTATGATTTTGTTCCTGTAAAGGGCATCCAAACACTGCAGGATGGAGTGCGCAAACTTGCGCACCAGCTGGATGCTGAAGCCCTGAAACTTATTCCTTTTAATCAGCTCATACAGGTTCATACTCAAGAGTTCAAAGGTCATACAGATGTGGTTCCTAAAGGTGAAGCTCTCCAGCATGTGGATAACATTCATGCTGCCTGTTTTATCCTGCTTCTTCAGGTGCTCCAGAATCCTGATCTCCTCAGCTGCTTGTCGGTGGAATCTCTTTTCATTGCGAACCATCTTTAAGGCTAAGTGTTGGTGGAGTTTGTGATCATAGACTTTAGCAACCTGGCCAAAACTGCCCTTGCCAATGATTTTGAGCACTTCATACCTGTAAGCAAGGTGGTCATGGGGCACGTGAATGTAGCTGCCTTGGTCATCATCATAACCTCCATTGTTGGGACCACCGATCACTCCTTGCCTCTTCTTGGCAGCTGGACCCACAAAGTAGATCTCAGAGAAGTTGAAGATCTCTTGCTGCTCATAAGCAGATAACTGATGTTTGTACTGTTTGACAGCTTGCTCTGGAGCTTGGGAAATGGCTTTGTGTACTCTTGAGGAACTACCACCACCAGCTTTAGAAGTGCTTATGCTCTCTATGCTTCTGTCTTTAGTGAGGGAAGGAAGAGCTCTCTCTGAAGCAGTGATTCCTGCAGAACGAAGAGCACTGCTCCTCCTGTTGCCAGAGTCCTCAAATAATTGCTCCACCTTGACCTGACTTCCAGTCAGTGGGTGATCCTTCATTGGGACTTTGTTGCTAGAAACCTACAGATGGGGAAAAACAGTCATCAAAAAGCTTTACTTTATCTTTTAAAGCACAGACTGAGAATAAAAATCAACATCATGTCAAACAAACCCAGAAACATCGACAGGTTTTGCATTTCTATTAGGGATAAAGACAAAAAGCTGGACCTAAACTAACTCCAGCTACAAGCACAGTCAATAGAAAGGTACACAGAGAGAATGCACTCACTGAACCAAGCACAAATGTAGTGTACTTTAAAGTGCATCAAGGGTAAATCTAAGCAGCCAGACACTCACCCAAGGACACATCACCTATCTCTACTATGCATGTAGTCAGCTACCAGCTCAGGGGGAACAGCTATGTTTAGCTTCAAACGTGGGTGCAGCAGACACAACCCAGGACACATGCAACCTGCACCTGCCTGAGACATGCAACACAACAGGACTGTGCAGAGAAGTGGCAGGGATCTTGCAAAGCCAAAGGAAGACAAAGAAAGCAGAGAAGGTGATATAAGGCTGGTGGAACCAAGCTGAGCGAGGAGCAAAAGGGCAAAAGAAGATAAACCATGCTTAAAAAAAATAACAATCAGTGAGTTTTCTTTGAAGTGGAAAATACTATCAGAGCCTCAGCTCCCTCTGAAATCATGACAGCTGCACAACTATCTTAAGAGAGACTTGGAAACTCTCAATAACGGAGACTACCCCTTAGTCCAACTTAGCTGACAGTAGTCTGTAACCACTGCCTGCTACTGCCATCTGTTAAGATATTTACATCTGAAATGAACCCACAGAAGGTGAGAAAAGCACTGGGAAACTTTTCAAGCTTGTCACTTGTACAATTTAGGAAATGCTGAACTCCCTGGAGTACAATTCCTTACTAGAGCTGCAGCTCTTCCCCTCTCCTCCTCACTGAGGCTCCATGCTGCTAGACAGCAGAGAGCTCTTGTCCTCCCCTCTGCAGCTCTGAAGCAGCCATGGCTTGAGCAGCAACATCTGTTTTCCATTTTGTCCTTTAATCTAAAAATAAAGATTGGAGGCCCATGCCAAACCCAATCCCTGAAAACCAAAATAACTTCACAGGAATCAAAGGGGGAGAAAAAAAAAATAAATATAAATAAACCTGCAGCTCCCCAGCAAGAAAAGCAAATTCCTTTGCAGTTACACACAGTCCAACATCTCACACAGGCAGGCAGTAAGGGAAGTGAATGTTCTCACCAACAACAACTACAGGCATCTCTTTCAAGAGCCTGATTGTTGGTGCTGCCTTGAAATGGTAGCTCCTGCTCCAGAGTCCCCCCCCCAAAAGGGACATTTCCTGGAGAAGTCAGTCCTTATCAGTGGTGACAGGAGGCCATCAGATATATTCTACTCCCATCCGTGTGCTATCAGCCCCAAAATGCAGTGTGCTGGAAGGGTCACACCTTCCCTCAAAGTCTTAGCTACAAAAACAAAGCCCAAGCCTGGTCACTTGGACTAACCACCACCTCTTTCTTGGAGTCTGCCTGAAGCTCTGAGATAAGAAGAACAGGGTTTCAGAGCTGCCTCAAAGACTATCAAGCCCAGCAGGCAAGTTTACAAACAAACAGAACACAAGCAGAGAACAAGGTTCACACTTGTTTGTTTACTGAAGTTTTCCAGGAAGGGCAAGAGAGAACCAAAGCCAAACAAGGCTGTCCTGGAGCAAAGTCTTGTTTTGAGCTCTGCAATGCCCATTTGTTATTGTTAGAAGGTGGCTTGCAGCTGTATGCACAAACAGAAGCAGCTCTGGATCACTCTGATTCACAAGAGACACAAGTGCACTTCTGCTGGGCTAGCAGAGCTCCTACTGCATCCCTGACTTCACCACCAACACTGGGTCCTTTGGAATCCCTAACTAAACAGGGAATCAAGGATTCCATTTCTCCTGGAGCTATTTCCTAATGAAGAAACTCTATCTTTGGATCTCAGACCTGACTCAAGAGCCTTCCAGTAGCAAGGACTACATTTCCAGCCTTCCAGGACTCCCAAACTCATTTGGCACATGACGATGAGACACAAATATAGATCAATGTTCACTTGAACTCAGGAGAGCTGCACATCAAGTCAGATGACTTGTAGGCAACACCAGCTTGCTTTCAACAGCTTGCTTTGACAGATCACAGGCAGCACAGGTTTTGTGTTGTTTGTTCAAGTGCTTTTAGCAGCCAAGAAATGAGACTGATGACACGAGTGGCACCCTGGGGAGGATTTTCACATCCTGACAAGAGTTCATTTGAATTGAGAAGGAAACACTTAGCCCAGCTCCTACACAACTGGTTCTGCAAAAGTGCATCAAATGACTTTCTGAATACTGAATTAAACCCATGTATTCTCAAAGCAGAGATATTGATGTTCTCCTCTAGCCAGGATGAAGAGCTCTGCTCTTTGCAGCTGCCCCTTCTTCTCAATTCCCATGTAACAAGAGGGAAATCAAATATCACTGAGTTCCAGACACTTTCCCATCAAAACTGAGCATTATCCTTGCTTTCTTCCTCTCAGTTCCTGCTTGCAAGAGAGCACTGAGGTTGGGTTGTTTTCTTTTGATGTCTCATCATAGCAAAACTACGTATTGTATAATCCTTAATCTTGCTTTAAGAAGTTAACAGGCTTGATGGAGGAAATACAAATGAAGGACACAGCAGTGAAACAAAATATTCAGAGTTAAATACAACTGGATATATTTGTATCCATTCTACTGCTCTCTGTTCAGTTTGAAGCAAGTGAAAGTTACACCAGGACTCAAAACACCTCAGTGTGAAAGTTGCACACCCTTGAAACAAGGAAAACAAAAGCCTAATTTGCTACCCTTCAAACTCTTCCTGCTCAACAAATCACTGAACAGCTTCTGCTCTCCCTCAGTGTTGTCCACAAGGGAAAACCCAGACCCATGCTACTGAGTTTGCTCAGTGAATGGCACAGAGCAGGCTCACGACAAAGATCTGTCACAATCAACTGCCCCAAAGAGAGGATTTCCAACTGCACCTTCCTCACTCAAATGTCTCTTTTCACTTCTTAGAGAGCTCAAGCTCCTTTGCTTCTGCCAGAACTCAACAGGAGCCAAAATACATTTAAAACCCATATAAAGGTCAGGTCACTGCAGAGCTAAACATGAGCACTCAGTCAAATTGATGTAAGGAAAGATCTGCTGAGGAAACACAGCTCTTAGGAAGAAACACATTAACACAATCCATCAAGAGCTATTTTGCTAGCAAACAAAGTGGCAGATAATGCCAAAGTTTTCAGAGAAAGATCCATTTGGAAGATGCTTGGCAGCCATGCAAACCCACCCTGCTCCTTCTGCTGTGCTGAAGGGCTTATCTCCTGGAATTTTCATGGGGGAAGCTAAGATGGAAATGTGCAAGAGCTAGAGCAAAGCAGGTGTGGATGTACACGCTCATCAACACACAAGGTGACATGGCACAACACCTCAACCCTCTGTAGAACAACTTTCCTGATTAAAACATGAGCTGAGGGTAACAGGAGTTGTGAGGCTGCCTAGCAAGTTCTACACTGAACACAACACCACATCATTCTTATGCTTGGTAAAAGCAATAATGTTAATAAGCTCCTACCAAGCTGCAAGATCCCACTTGGTTAACTCACTCTCTACAGGGAGATAGCTAACTCCCTGATGGTTCTCCCTGTCACCCAAACACAATGGGAAGCACCCAGATGACTTCCAAATACTCACATTAGATCTTCCAAGGGGAGGAAGTCCTGAAGGGCTGTGTTCTTCATTTGTAGACTCTTGGTACCTAATCTGATCTATCCTCATATAGGAGTCATACAATCCATCTCCAAACCTGGCTGGAAACGTTTCACACACAAACCAGTTAGTCACAACAATTCACATCACAAAGAGACAGAAATGCTGAAATCTGTCTCACTTGGCACATTTTAGTCTCTAAGATCATCAGTTCTTGTTCGTTTATTAAGTGATCTTTAGAATTTAACTATAGTTTAATACCATGACAGAATGCAAAGCCTCAATTTCTGACACTTTCAGTTTAGAGCTTCTTTATTCTTTCCCACCCCATCAACTTCCTCCCTCCAAACATATCCTTAAGAAACACTAACCAACCTAGTGCCCATTTTCCCTTAAGCTGGATAATCCTGAACTAGCCTCCCTGGCAACCCCAGAAACGGAGCCCTACCTTTTAAAGTAGGTTAGCCCCTAAAAATGCTCAGTGGGAATCACAGAATTATTAAGGTTGGTAAAGACCTCTAAGATCATCGAGTCCAACCATCGACTTAACCAGATTTAACTATCCTTATCCATGAGAAAGGGGAAAGAACCGTGTGGGTTTGCACCCTAACTGTTGGGAAAAGCTTTGAAAGAACTTAAAAACAGCAACGTTTCCAGCGACCAACTCCTCACCGGGACTCGGCACACACCAAAGAGGAGAAGCGGGGCCAGGCGAGCTGCCCACCGCTGGCTCCCTAGCCCAGCCCCAGCTCCTCTCCCCACGGGACCCACGCCCGCGCAGCCCTGTCCCACCCAGCCAGGCCCTGCCACCCCGATCCCCAGCACCCCTCACCTGCTCCGAGAGGCGCCTCCGGTTTCCTACCCAGCAGCATGGTGCCGGTGTGGGGATGGCCCCCATCCCCCGCCGGGCCGGGCCCCGCTCCGCTGCTGCTGGTGCCGTTACCGGTCCCGCCTGCCCGCGTTCCGCCGTCCAGCGAGAGGCTCTGCTTGCAGCTCCGCTTCCAGCTCCGCTCAGCCTGTGGCCAGCCGCCACTGGCCGTTGTCGTTGCCACGGGAACGTCCCTCCCGGAGCCTGCGCAGTGCTGCTGAGGGAAAGGGGAGGGAGGAGGAGCGAAAGGAGGCCTCGCTGCAGGCCTCCCCGGTAAACCGGAGCTGGAGAGCGGCACAGCGGCTTCCTCCTCAATAAATCCGTTACGTGTTCACATGCCTATCGCAGCTCTCTGTGGGTTTCATTGCTCGTTTCTCGCCCCCTCGGTGCGTGTCTCACGGTGCCTCCCCTCCCTTCCCCTCGGGACCCCTCACAGAACAAAGCCCAAACGTTAGGGAGGAGGAAAAAATGCTCCATGAGGGAAAACTCAACCGCTCCCACCGGCTCGGCAGCTCCGGGGGCTGCCGGTGATGGTGTGGAGGTGGCTGAGGGAGCATGGAGTGGGGGGTGACCCTCGGGGCTCACCCCGCGCCCCGGACACAAGGGCCGGTGGGCGCAGAGAAAGGGAAGGGGAAGCGGACCGGTGACCCCCTCCTCAGGGCTCATATCGCGCCGGACCCAGGGGGCGGTGGGGAGCGGAGCGGGTCGGACAGCTCGGTGTAAGCGAGGCGGTGAGGAGGTGGTTTCCACCCGGACTCTTTTGTACCGCGGGATAGCGCCATGGCGGCTGCTGCGGCCTAACGGGAGCGAGGTGGTGGCCGTGGGGGTGGCAGCGACCCCCGACCGGACCCGCTATGTTCTCCAAGGCGTTCCGGGTGAGATCCAACACTGCCATCAAGGGCTCCGACCGGTGAGTGCCGGGCCGGGGCTGCACGGGTGAGATCCCCGCCGGGTGAGGCCCTGGAGGCTGCGCTCCGCTGCGAGGAGAGGCTCCGTCCCGCCTCCCTCCGCTATCGGCCTAGAGTCGCCCCGCTTCGGGCACGGTGCCGGGCAGGAGGCGGTGGGGGCTCCGGAGGTGTCCCCCGGCTCTGTCCCCTCCGAGATGCGGGCTGAGGGCAGCTGGGGTTTCAGGAGCAGCCTGGGGCAGCTCAGCCTGCGTTGGTGATCAAGGTGAATTCGTGATCTGAATGCCAAAGGCACTGCTGCCGTAATTAAACTAGAGAGCTCAGTGAGTTATCTCGAGGCCTAGCTGATCCTCCTTTTATATTCTTAAGGGGGAGTGAGGCTAGGCTGACTTGCCAAGCTCTAAAGAGTCCCTTGGTGCTTCTGCAGCAGACCACACAAACCTACCCTGTGCATGGCACTATGCTTTAAACATTGTTTTGCTTAAAACTGTGCTTTAAACATTGGTGAGAGGGAAATTTGGCAGCATCTGTGCTGGAGCTGGAGGGCTCTGTGAGTGTCAGGCCAGGCTGGGCCCATCTGACACTGCCAGATGTGTGCTTAGATGCTCAGAGCAGTAAAGGAATGACAGCAGAAAAGAGAGGCAAAGACAGCACCAGGAGCTGTGAGCAGATCATTATGGAAGAAGAATATGAGCAGGGCAAGCATAGCAGGACTTTTCCCACTATAAACCTGAGCATAAATGCTTGGAATGATCCTCTGTGGAAAAGTGGGACTCTGATGAACAGCCAACAAAACAGCAACTACTGATGTAGGATTTCTTTTGAGGGATGTTCTGGACAGCTTTGTAACACATTTGTGATTCTCTCATTACAGGAGAAAACTACGAACTGATGTGGCAGCAGCTTTTCCTACCCTTAGTGCTGAACAATTGGCTGAGTTTATTCCAAACAAGGAAGAGCTTAATGTCATCAAAATATACTCTCACAAAGGGGAGGCAGTCACTGTTTACACCAATAACAGGAACCCAATCCTGTTTGAAATTGAGAAAGCTCTGTATCCAACAGGTATGGGGAGCAGACTGGAATCATCCTCCCTCTTGACTTACTGGGCACTAACCTTTCCCCAGGAGATTTCCTTCTGCCTGTCTTAAGCAGTTATCCTATCACTATATTATCAGAACACTTCATAATCTGAGTGCATTTTTTAAGGCTACATGATGGAGAATCAGTGGCATGTCTGGATTCTTCCTGCAATAAGGAAATTGATATGTCAGAGGTTAGTTACCAGGTTTAGCATCTTAGCCCCTTTTCTCTTTTATTCCCAGCAAGATGTCTGCTTCCAGGCAGCTCTGGAATTAGGCAATCAGTTGTTCCAATATTCTATGCTTTTATTTTCCCTATACACAGCAGTATTTTGGCTCCAAGTGTCCTTGAGTTAAGGAAAGCAATGCAACTATTTCTCTGTATCCTTTATACTAATTCACAGAGGGTTGAAATAGCTAGCAATTTATTGTTCTCCATCACATCTACTAATTATTGTAGCTTAATTCTGACCTCAGATCTCTTGATCACCTGAGTAACAAGAGAATGTTTAGTTGTGTGCTGCTTAGCCTTAGAAGCAACAGCTAGAGAAGTTTGGAATGCTCAATCTCTCCCTCTGGTTCTCTTTTGGGACAGTGTACACCCTGTGGCTCTACCCAGATCTTCTCCCTGCTTTTTCCACATGGCCTCCTGTGCTCCAGAAATTAGCAGGAGGAGCAGGTAAGAGAACTAGAGCTTTAGTCACAAAAAGGAGTTGCTCTCAGGGCTTTTTCTTGTTTTGATGTTCAGTTTCTCCGTGGTAAAAATGTACCTGAAACAAAAAAAGTATCAAGAGTAAGTAGTCAGAAGTAATTCATGGCCATGTCCTAATAAGGGAAATAAATCAGCTGTGAAAGAGTTTGGGAATGAAATGAAGTAGGTTAAGCTGTTTAAATGCAGTGACTTGTTCCATGTGGGAGTCTCAGCTCTGGAATTAGCTGCTGAGGATGCTCAGCAGCTCAAGTGAGGCATTGCTCTGCCTTTTGTATAGCTTCCCTTGAGCAGTTCCTGTGCTGTCATCCTGCTTGCTGCCCAGTCTGAGCTGAACTAGCTTCCCCTGTGCCTAAGAAGGGAGTTGATGTTGGAACCCAGAGTGGTAATCACTGTCAAATAAACTGTGGAGAGTGCAGCTGAGGTTGGATTTCAATTCCTGGCTTACTGGCTCTGCCACCTCATTATGGATCAGGACTAACAAGGGAGGACTCTTGTTTTCTGGCACCTGCTTTGGATGCAGCTCAGGCTCAGGAGAAGCAGGGCTTTATAGACTTTAAATTGCTGAACTGCTCAACCAGAAACAGATCAAACTGCAGCCTTGCTCTGCAAATGGAAGTGTGCATGGAAGAGCTGGCTTTTGTCCATCACACAGCATCTAGAGTAGAACCCAAATCCCTCTGCTGACTTTGATTTTGGGCAGTGTGGCTGGGATAGCCATCAGAGCAAGCCTTGCTGCTGCCTCAGTGACCTAGTTTCTGGGGGAAAAAAGGAGAGATCTTGTTCATGGGGGAAGGACATTGCTGCAAGAGGCCTGCAGGTCATTCATCTCCCAGGGCAACCAGGCTACCTCTGGCTAGGAGCCAGAGACAAGAGGCTGGCCACTGACACAATGGCCAACAAAGGCAAGACAGGAGAGAGGTAGAGCCACACCTCCCAAAGAAGAGGAAAGGCAGGAGACTATCCAGGGCTGCAGACATGGAGAGAGGGAGCAGATTCAGGGAGCAGTCAGGTGCAAAGAGGAGAAGCAAGACAGTGCTGTTTGTGATGTCTGTTCCATGCATTCAGAGTTGGGATTAGTCAGTCTGGAGAAGAGAAGGCTCCCAGGAGACCTTCTTGTGGCCTTCCAGCATCTGCAGGGGCTACAAGGGAGCTGGGGAGGGACTTGTTAGGCTGTCAGGCAGGGATAGGACTAGGGGAATGGATCCAAACTAGAAGAGGGGAGATTTAGATTAGATGTTAGGCAGAAGTTGTTCCCCAGGAGGGTGCTGAGCCACTGTGCCAGGTTGCCCAGAGAGGTGGTGGCAGCCCCAGCCCTGGCAGTTTTGGGGCTGGGAGCAAGCTGCTCTAGTGCCAGGTGTCCCTGCCCATGGCAGGCACAGGGCTTGGACCTAAAGGAGCTTTNTTGATCCTTCTCCTCAGATCTGATGCTGCCAGGAGTCGTGATGCCATCTTCTGGCCTTCCTCAAGTGGAGCAAGGCACACTCTGTGCTGTCACCCTCCTGGGAAACAGGTAGGGAGGAGCCTTCCCTCCTCTGTCCTTCCACATCACCTTCATTTCCTGTGGAGTGTCTCCAGGAAGAGCCTGAGGAAACCCAGGCAGGATTGTGCTCATTCATTTTAGCCTGGAGAAGAGAAGACTTTGGGGAGACCTACTAGTGACCTTCCAGT
>VWZO01016074.1:0-11844 GCA_013396975.1 Bucco capensis
ATGGCCCATCTCACAATATGCACAACTAATGGTAGGAAGCCTCTTTCCTACCCATCTCCTCGATCAGGAAGGAAGGTGCTCAAGGTGGGTTTTTTGCTCATTTGGGTTTTTTTTAAGCAAAATAAAACAAAAATACCCCACACAACACTGTTTTGGAATCAGGAGTGCTTCTACAAAACTTTTGAAGAGATAGAGATCCACACATTTAGCTGTTCTTTCCAGACTAAAACAGTATCCCCCTCTTCTACCTCTAGAAAAGTGTGCCATTTTGCAACACGAAACCTGGTTAAGCATACATTTAGCTTTGCCTTGCTAATTGTGGGGTTTGCTTTCAAAGAAATTACCCTGAGCCTTAGGAAATTTAGTAATACTTCAACAGTCCCTGATGTAAAGGAAGTCTGTAGTCCACATTATAATTGTTAGTATTTCTGCTTTGTCGCACTTTCAAAGTGACTCTCAACCTACTCAGTTGTCCTGGGTTAAAATGATGAACACCTAGATTAACACAGGTTGTCCCCCTCATGGGTCTCAATCTAAGCACAGCATCAGTTTACCCTATCTACTTCTACCTATTTAAGACTTGGCAAATAGGCATTCAAGGCAGGATTGAGGATTACGTATTGCTGATGTATCCACCATATACTTAAAGGCATCATTTTAAACTGTGAATCAACTGAAGATAAGAAACCAGTTAGAAGGAAGACTTTAATACACAAGCTGTGAAAAACGTGGGCTTCTCAGGGCTGCACGTGCCACAGAACATGCAAAAACCTGTTCATTACAAACCAAAATATGCTTCTGGTGTTGCTCAAATCAACCTGTATGCCTCCCACAACAATGACTTATGTCTTAGTGCAGTTTCCATAACATTAGCTAAGAATTTTAATATAACTTCTTTTCCTGGTGTAACTACAGGTCTTTGTGTGTAGCAGGTACTAAGGAAGAAGTATTTAGGGAGCCTGCTATGATACCTGGATAACAGGGCTTGCTCTGGTGACCTGAAATAGTTTCCTCTTGGACATCTGGCTGCTGTATCCCTGAATGAATCCTTAACATTTCTAGCCACTGCCTGTAGGACTAATATTATTTTTTACAGACTTGATCCAGAGCTCAGTGGAAATTTTCCAGCATAAAAATGCCACAACTTCAGGCCATGCCCATGTAAACGTAACAGTTCACTTATAGATTGTGCATGCTCTAGATCTTCTCCTGCAGTCTGAATAAATGGAATGTTTTGGTGGTGTTTTAGTCCAAACTTCTAAGCAACGATTGAATAAAAATGGCAAACAATGCCCCATGTGAAACAAACCAGATATGAGAAAAAAATCAATTATTTAACTGGAGGAATATCACAAAGTGTCTGTTTTAAGACTAACTATAAGAAGTTGTTCCCTGTTGATACACGTAAATCTAGCAAACAGTAACCAAGCAGCCAAAGAAAAACAAAAAAGGCAAAACTGTTACTAAGATGCCTACATAATTCTAAAAAAAAAACTGGAGGGAAACAAAGAAACAAAGCCACATTGTGCAGTACAGCACTATATTTTAAGACTTCATTTTTCATGAAGACTAAGTTGCTATTTGCTCTTTATTTTCCAGAATTCCAGTTCAGGTAAGGACTCCACCATGTGCAGTACTTCACAGAATGCAGATTGTGTTCCAAAGGTCTTTCAGCCTTAGAAAACTGTAAAGCATCTGTCTTATCCCTTAATTTAAACCACCGAAGTGCCAATGTGTTTTGGAGTGCCACTTTAAAAAGGAAAGTGGGTTAGGTAGGCAATTGCTATTACCTGTTCACTCATTCCCACTGCTCACAAAGAAAGCTTAGATGTTTTAACAGAAAACAGAAGGCCTAAACAGAGAGAAGACAACAGCAGCAGCACTGCCATAGTGATGGGCATGGTTCTCCCCACGTCTCCCTCATGGAGGGAGGGATGGTGGGCACCTGGTGCGTGAAGGGGTGAGGGCAGCAATAGCTATGAACTGCCCTGAACAGCCCAGCTTTCTGCCACCTAGTTGTTTTGATGACACCTTTGAGTTTGTGCCAGCAAATACTCACACAGATAACCTTTTCTGAGGACACTAGCAAATAAAGTATTGGGAGATTTATATGTAAATTTGGAGATAATTGATTCATTCTTTACTGCTGGTTCACAACTGAAATCTCTCTAGTTGGCACTATCAGTTTCTGCATGTCATATGAGAAGTTTTTCTAGTTAACCAATAAGAAACTTCTGGCAGAACACTCTGCCTGGAAATCAAGAATACTATAAGCGAACTAATAACTCTATTCAATCCCAAAAATACATCCAATAGCTGAAATTACCTTTTTGGGGAAGAGAAAGGGGCAGTTTCCAACAGAAGAGCTAACTGTTTCTTGTGACACTTCTGATGAGAGACATTGGTTCCTATCTTTGAAGAAAATCAAAGGGCTAAGGATCTAAACAGTTCCTGTGCTAAGGAAAACCATAGAAGTTTGCTTTCTTTCCTAATCTCCATGTCTTTCATAAATCCAAACAGGAAATACACCTTCTAAATGCAGAACCTGCTGAATTTGCGCTCAGCAATGGAGTTAGGCTCCATTAATTAACCCTTACAGGACATTTCATCACACTCTAACAGTTTAAAGCACAAAAGTATATTTCAGAATTCAACTGCATAATTCCAATGTTGTTCTCTCAATAGAACAAATAATATAAACATGTCCACAAACTGATCAGTCATTTATGTTATTTCAAACCGGTCCTAGGGTGTTGTGTAAGGAAAACATGCAACAGTCACCTGCCAATATGGATTTCATTAACAACAAAATCCTTTGCAATAGTCGTTAAAGCTAGCCAAATTCTGGAGGGTTACATCAAGGATAAAATTTGACCCCTTTTTTTTAGTCTCCCTGTGTGGATTTACAAACACTAGGCTACCCAAAATCTCTCTACCTTCAAATAATCAGCTAGAAGAGCTGAGGTTTAGTTTTTGAGGTTGTTAAGCAATCAGCCATCAGGGTGAAATGGCTGTCCTGCTGAAAAAGCTACAGGAGAAATAGAGTTGTATCATGTATTCTGGCTGCATGCATTTAAAGATACATTACTAACAACAGATTAATAAAATAGAACATACATAACACTTGTTAATTAAAATGAATGCATAGTTCATGTGATAATTATTCATCTAAATAATAAATTTCAATTCATTAAAGTGAATTGAGGCAAACAAAACAGCGAAGTGGTACACGGAGGGGCCCCTACCTGTCCTCCCATACGTGCGCGAAAAAGGATTCTAGTAGTCCAGTTTTTATAGTTTTTCAGGAACGGGCGTGTTCTTCCAGTAGTTTTTGGCGCCCTTTTCCCTGCTCCGGGGTGTGGTGGTGAAGAGCAAGCGGTGGCTCCAGCAGCCGCAGGGGGGCTGTCGGCGGCTAACTTCCTTGGTTCAGACATTTGCCCTCGGGGTAACCTCCGTTTCAGGCACTGCAGACATTCCCTCCCCGACACACACCCAAATGTACTCCACAAGACATTAAAACATTACATATAGCTTGTGGTTATACAAGGAAAGGTCATATTTTATCATCTCATCACGAATCGGATGTACATACCTCACAGTTCACATGCATCAACACATGAATATTTGCTTTAAGTAGCATGGAGGACAGCAGAACAGATAACAGATGCCAGGTGGCTCTCAGACTCATAAAACAAAACAGTAAATCCTTTGGCCATACTTACAGAACTGGTTAGTGGCCAACTTCTGTCCTTCCTTTTCTTGTTAAAAGTGAAAAAGCAGCAACATTTCTTTGTATTGTTTCTTTAGCTGCTGACAGGAAGAAAGTCATTGGCAGAAACCACAGTTTCCAGTAACTCATATGCCTGTCTCCCTTGCCTAGGTCCCCTGCACCCACAGAGGCTCATTCCCTCCACAACGCAGAGGTACCCCACACACTGCTGCTCAGGCAAGTGCCCAGTCAAAGAGAGGGGCTCAGCTGAGGCCTAATGCTCAAAAAGCACCGTGTCTCCTTTGTCCTGCAGCCTCCTGATTATCTGTTCCACGTGACTCTGTAAGGTGAAAACTGACATCAAGAAAAAGTCACAGCAGCACTTAAAGCTATTCCCTGACTGAGCTGTGTGTTGGTGGATGGAAGATGTTCTTTTCATCACCTAAGTTTCTGCTCAGGTCCCTATTCCCTGATTGCTCCTATTTTTTTTTTTTATTTATTTTTTTTTTGCACCAAGCCATGCACTGATAGAATTCACTCACTTGCATATCATACCAGCCAGAAGAAAGCTGCTTTTTGTTTTTCCACAGGCAGGGAATTTTCCAGCACGTGTTTGTTTAGGAGCAGGAGACATACCAACTTGACCCAGCTACAGCAGTTAGTAACACTAATGACTTATGGATGTTTTCAAGCACAGTGAGCAGGTAAAAAGATTCAATAAATACAACTCAGAGTTCATATCTGCATTATTGAAATGCACAGAAGGGAAAGTGAATTGTTACAAATGAGGGAAAGAAGCAAAGATTCTTTAACATCAGTCTAATCAGTTTATCCCCATTAAGACTGTGCAGTAGTTTGAAGATTGTAAAACTCCATATAGAACAGGTTGGAAGCGTCAGACTTAGGGGTTTTTGGCACACTCCAGGAATGAGCAGCAGTCTGAAAATAGTATGATATTAACTTCTCTTTTGTTTTGCAGGTATTTTCAATCTTGTCTCCAATGCAGAGACACCTTCAGTAACACTTCTCTTATTATAACTTTGTATATTCACCAGAGTGTTGTGGTCAAAATGAACATAAGACACAGAAATCGATGTGTAAAATGGACTGCCCTACATTGGTAGTGGTACTGTTGGTCAGTGGAAACTGGAAACTCCTAGGACAGAAGTGATCACCCCACAACAGAAGCCACTCACAAAGTGCTGACAAGCTCTTTCAAACAACTAATTCCATTAACAGATCAGATAAATGCATCATGATAGTACCCTAGTATAAAATTGTCTTGCAGCAATGTTGCTGTTGCCACAAGTCTCCAGGTTCATGGGGGCAACAAAACTGGCTGCTATGCAAGCAGCAACACCACAAAAATATTCTTCTATTGGAAACTATCCATAAAATAGGAAATTAAAAAGATGTGATAGTATAGTACCTTTGACTTGTAAGTCTTAATTAAAACAATTATCTCTTAAATTATCTCTTAGTTATCTGCTTTGTAGCAAGTTTTGGTTGCTACTAAAACACTTTTCTTCTAAGAGCTTCCTGTAAAGGTAGTTACAGGAATAATGTGTGCTGCTTGGGAAAAGTTTAACTGATTTATCTTCAATTTGAGTTGTTACATAACACTGTTGTTACATCATCCTTACTAAAAAAGTTACCAAAGATCAATAGCATTTTAACCATTTCTTATGCAGCTACTGGAATCTTTTATCTTCATTTAAAACAGCAGGTTATGCTACATCCTTTTACATGTGACAGCTGTTACAATGCAACAAACTGACACATCTATCAGAGGTAAAACATCTGGTTTGTGTATTCCTGAAGAGAAATGTAATGAACCTCATGATGTATACTTTTTAAATGACATTAATAGCACCAGTATTAGATGAACCAGCCACAAATGTTACATTGATGTTTGAAGTCCAAAGCAGAGTTAGAAGTCAAGAAGGGAAATGCTTGCAATTTTCTTGGCAGTTGTGAGGGCAGGAAGGGGTAAGATGAGAATTCAGCACTTAGTAAAACCAAAGCCAATGAACCAAAGCACCCTCGACAGGTATGCAGCAGGGTTTGGGGACCAAAAATTAATGAAAATTAAGGCTGAACCTTTCATAGAGGTCGAGATCTGATTGTTAAACCAGCACTTTTGTCTAGATAGGATCTTTTCAGCCTTATAAAATGAGCAATGGAAATTAATATATCTAATTCCATACTTTGACATATCATTATGTGTTGAAGGAAACAATTGCTTTCAAAAATAAGTATTTTCCTTTATAACAAAACTGACCTTTCTTTTCTTCCAGTGACCAAAGCAAGGCAGCAGTTATTTCCATGGTCTTCATTAGCGGGAGAATTGAGAGCCTTAGGAAAGCAAGTTCTTCCAACTGCTGCTGACTTTAGATTTTGCAGTCTGTATGCCTCTTTTGCTACTCTATGCAAGAGCATACAGTACACAAATGGGTGCACAGTCAAAGATACCTTTTTGGTCAGTGATTAATTCCTCATCTGTTAAACAGGAATACTACAGGCACAGCAGAGAGCTAACTGCATGCTGGTTAGAAGAAGGTCAACAACTAGAGAGGTAACCTTGTGCTTCTTAACAAATACCTGCAAGATCTTGCTACCTCCAATCAAAAGCAAGCCTCCAGCACCCAAGGTAAGCCCCTTGCCTCAAGGCTGATCGCCATCTGCTTCTCTGTACCCCTTTGCCAGGGTGGTAACAGCAGGGCAGGTGCGCAGTCCTGCAGCCACAGCAAGCTCTTTGCCCCTTGCCTGTCTGGCAGCAGACTTTCTGCCCTGTGACTACAGATCAGACTTCTGGGTGTCTCTTCTGTATGTCTACACAGTACTGGGAAGGAAACATTCGCCAGCATCAGGCCATCTCCAGAGGTACTGTCCTCATTCAAAAAGGGAAGAGATATGATGTGCCATCTGTGCATATCACTAACTCAACAGAGGATAACATATTCAAACTGCACACTTGGTAGGTAGGTATGATCTCTTCCACCTCCTTTCTCCTTTCCCAAATGGGGGGTTTATCAAGGTTAGGCCATTTGGAGAGCGCAGGAGGAAAGGTAATTGTGCATTTGCAGCCAGAGCTACACAGTATGTAGGTTCTCTTTGATTAATTTTGCCTTTTCTTCCTTCTCATTCCTGCAAAACATTTGCAGTCTTATGGATTATCCCCAGCCAAGGGGAAGTGGATGTGAATTTTCCCTACTGTCTGTGTTTGCTTAATCCAGAATTTACTGGCTGCCTTCAGAGAGTTTTGCCTGGGTGTTAGTTGCAAACTCTTAACATACTGTAATGTGGCTAATGGGACTGCAGTCCTCGTTTTAGGTAGATGTGACAGCCCAAGACAATGGCAATCAGCCAGAAGGACACAGGACAACTCCCACCTGAGAGGAACACTGTTGTGTGTTTGTGTCCATGTCACGGCCTAATAAACATAAAATAAGTCTGCACCAAATTTGCAGCCTGTCAATCAGATCCTCTTTTCCAGTGAAATCTTTATCTTCTAATCATGTATAAACAGATAATAAACATTAAAACATGATAGGGTAAAATGATCCAGTTCACAGTACCTTCTACAGACTTCAATTTTAAAGAAAACACAAACAAACAGACATGTTTCTTCTCCAGGCAACTCCTGTTCCACCCTGATCTGTCTGAGGCTGTTCTGCTGGGGTGAGGACAAAGCCTGGACCTACTGTTACTCTATCCCAGGGTTTCATAGCATGTGATACTTTCCCTTCAACCAGTTTTGAGTCACTGCCCAAGAAAAATTACTCTTCCTGCTAAAAATTAACAAACCACAAAAGAGAGGCTTGGAGTAGTTGAGCAAGTGTCTTACCCAAATGCCTCTGACAATGTTGTGGTGCTTCAGAAGGTGGCATCGACTGACAGGCTGAGCGCGGATCCAGCAGAGCCAGCACAGGCCCAGAGCAGCTGCAGGCCCTGGCTTTGGGAACAAAAAGCCTCATAGCTTTTGCAAGACTAACACAAGCTCAACAACCCATCTCATTGCCTCCCTTTATGTTTCAACTGTGAAAAGGTAGCATGTTTTCAACTGTGAAAAGGTAGGTGTATTCCTCCATCCTATTTTGATTCTACAAAGCAAATTGAAATTGTTTTTCGGATGGAGAGTATTTTACCAAGGTGGTATCACAATGGGGCATGCAAGTAGCTCTCTTTGTTTGTTTTCCAGGGCACTGTCTTGTTATATGTAGAAAAGATACTCCTACCAATTATGAGAGGTGGAGAAGTCAGTCTTTGCTCTCATGGTGGAGGACATAAACAAGAGGAATCTAAACTCATGCGCTGCAACACTCAAACAGAGCACCTCTGCTAAGTTCATTGTCATTACCTCAGGGTGGCACTCAAAGCCAGGTCTGAGTCTGAGATATACAGGCACAGCTACTGCTATGGCTTTACCTCTCAGCCTTGTACAGCTTTCAAAACCTGACACAACATTCTAATATGATACCATTTTTATTTTCCTCAAGAGGGTTGTAACATTCTACATAGATGGTTTGGCGCTATTGTAGCAATAGAGGGAAAAAATATTAGCACCCTGCAGCATTTAACTATAAAACATGACATCATCTGACACATAGCAGGCTCTTCCATTAGACAATAAGTAACATAAATCTGGGGACTGGCAGCTGTGCCATTGAAGAGCTACTCAGTCAGATTTATTTGTTGACTACTGCATGATCTCCCACGTTGCAACAGCTCTTCATTTCATGGGTTCTTTCTGCAAAATTTATTGAAGAGTTTTTAGCCTGTTGAGGTCAGAAATGAAGAAAGCATAATGAGAAAAGGAAACAGTGGCTTTCTGACCTGCTGGGTTCATTCTGGCTCTTTTTTACAGTCTGTGGCACTCAGTCAGAGAATAATGTTTCCTACTGCCGTAGTGCTGTGGTGCCAGGAAAAACATGGTCCAAAGACAAGGAAGTATCACAGTTAAAATGTGACAGACCTGGGAATGCCAGAGTGTCCAGCTGTAGGGCTATGTTTTCCAACTGAAAACACAAGTCAACATTTACCCACAGATACCACAGGAGGAAAACGAATCATGCCCAATAATGAGAGTCCTAGGACAAGTATTTCATAAACAAATGTTTACCTTTTCTTGGCATCACCAAGATAAAAACATTAATTATAGCTTAAGAAAATACTGGCACCTTTAGTTTAACAATGTCTGTACACCAAACCTTAAATTTACACAATATGAGCTGCAAATGGGAAAACAATGTTTGTTTGCAATCTGAGACACTTTTCGATCATTCAAGTTGGAGCTCAGGTGTTCCTCTTCTGTCCCTAACTGTACCTCTCCCTGCCAATAATGGTGCTCAGGCATTTGATGATAAACACAAAAGAAAGACTGCAGGAACAGGGACAAGAGAGTAATTACCCAGACCCTGTACCAATGCCTTCATCAGCATTACTGTAGAATTACTGTACTTGTTGTATAGGCTTCATGGCTGTCATCTTTTTCCCTGGACACAGGCTGAAGCAACAAGGCAAGAAGAAAGGAAAGGTACTTAAAGTATTTTATATATACATATATGTGTGTGTGTTTATAAAGCCTGAGGTGTAGAATGATGTGGGAAAGGAAGGATTTGTGAAAAGCATATATCTTCACTTTGTGGGCAAGCTTCTTATCCTCTAGACCATTACATAATTGCCCACAAACACACCTATAATGTGATCAAAGGCAAGGCTTTGGTTCCTTGTACAGGCTGTTAAATCTCTGAATGATTCATTATGCCCTTTAGGGAAAAAAGATACTATTTAACCTCCTAATACAGGTGGGTTTTTTTTTAAAAATGAGATTGTTTCTGAACACTTTGCATATGAAAATTGCCATTTATTAAGTTGTCCTGCACAAAATATCTGAAAATAACAGGATATAGCCTGCTTTCTTTCCTTTCCAGGAACCTTACACGCAGTGTTTAGGGCCTGCAAGAAAGAGATGTGCATTTCTTCACACTTAGTTCACTGTGTATTTTAGTGAGATTTATGAAGGTCATTTGATTTTTCACATAGTTCATTACAACACTATGCTCATATTGACAGAGGCTGAAAGCAGAAATTCTGAACTCAGAGAGTTTTATTTCTCATCTGAAACCTATGACAATGTAGTTTTTGTGTTTGTTTTGTTTTTTATTTTTAAACAAATGCTCAACAGCAATTGATTTAATTGGTCTCCAGTTCAGGGTTATGATTAACACCAACTAGGGACTATGAACACTTTCAGTCTTCTGTCTGCACTTAGCTAAGTTCTGTCATTTTAATCACAAATCAGTTGTTTGGGCACTAGGCAGGATAGCACACTTATCAAAGTGTAAAATCAATGTTGGAAGGCTAGAATGACCCTGAGAACCAGCAATATAAAAAACCACACAGGCTTCATGCCAGAGGTGTCCAGTATATGAACAGACAAAAACAAATGTGTGTTAGCATTGGCTGACTACTGCGAGTTCATAGACACTCATCACATAAAACTGCATCTCTTGACAGTACCATCATACTGCAGCGTAAAATTTGTGCTAGGTGCTTTATATATATTGAAATCCCCCAAATCATCTCTGAAAACAATTAATAACAAAGGCAAGGTTGATCTGATTGCTGGACATGGGAATAGTCTGGAACAAAATCTGTATAACAGAGAACACAAATCTTCATCTCAGAATAATAATCATAAAACTGTTCTTACATTTCCTAGTTGTCACTATCTCCAAAACAACCACATTGGCAGAAAGATTATGAAGAATCTGTCAGCCATTATGAAGAAACTGAACATCAGCCTTTTCCTACTAATATCAAACAAAGAGGGAATGGGCAGATACAGCACACATGTATTGTTGAAGTTTTTCCACAACTGTCACCCAAAGCGAGCCAGAGACCTGAAGAACAGTAAAGAAAAAAACCAGTGACTTTTATGTGCAGATATAGACTGGGGAATGGAACTGCTTCTTTTTTTTTCTTTTTACAGGTAGATTAGCAGGTGCATTGTACATAAGAGCTAAACTGACTTTCCTGAGTGCTCATAAACCATTGCTGCCAATGATATCTTTGTAAAATAAGAATAAAAACATATAGGAACAAACAAACAGTCTCCTATTCCTACAAACCTGTAGTGGAGGTGAACAAAAGTCTCCAGGTACTGCAAAATTTAAGTGCACATTCAGCTGGACTCAGTGGATAGTCCCAAGAGAAATCACAGCAATAAGGATGAAATCACCTTCTTACATCATCTGATTTGGGGGCAAGGGAGAGATGCTATATCTCTTAAGATCATTACAGCTAAGCTGGTGCTGTGATGCTGAATTTTCTGGAAAATAGACACTCAGCACAAAATTAATGTAGAAAGATAGAGTTGCCTTTAATTGGAAGCTTCCCCACCATGTGGATTTGGTACCTACCGAGGTAACTCTTTCTCCATTAATTTTGTGCTGAGTGTCTATTTTCCAGAAAATTCAGCATCAGCTGGATGCAGGAGGGAAAAGAACTGACCTGTAAGCTGTGCAATTATCTTGTGATGTCAGAGAGCTGACTTGTTTGTGCTTTCAAGCTACATCGCAATTGGGACATCTGTAGATGTGTTTGCCAGTAGAGCAAAGTTTGCAAGCCCATACTCTACTAAAAGAAAATTTTCAGGTTGTCTCCATGTGTAACTTTTCAGAAACACATGCAGAATTAAAATCAGCAGTATTCCTCATGTGCTTTTCCATTTTAATTGAAGTTTCAAGATAGTTTTCAAGCTATTCTTATTTATTAAGCCTTTCTAGTTCGCTAACCGCAATAGTACATTTGAATAAAAATTGACTGCATAAGGCTTATCATAGAATCATAGAATCCTAGAATGGTTTGGGTTGGAAGGGACCTCTGGAGGTCATCTAGTGCAACCCCCCTGCAGTGGGCAGGGACATCCCCAACTAGAGCAGCTTGCCTAGAGCCCTGTCAAGCCTCACCTGCAATGCCTCCAGGGATGGGAACTCAACCACCTCCCTGGGCAACCTGTTCCAGTGTTCCACCACCCTCACGGTGAGGAACTTCTTCCTAATGTCCAATTTATAACTTGTAACATCCCAACAGAGCCTGGGAGAAGACGACTGATGATTAAGAAGTAAATA
>VWZO01016082.1:6577-23909 GCA_013396975.1 Bucco capensis
TCTAGCTGTGCTTTAGCCTTCCTGACTTCATCTCTACAGCATCAGGCAACATCCTTATACTCTTCCCAAGATCCTTGTCCCTGCTTCCACTGCCTGTGTAGCTCCTTCTTGCTTTTTAATTTGACCACCAGGTCTTGATGCAGCCATGCAGGTCTCTTCCCTTTCTTACCAGAATTCTTACACCTGGGGATTGAGAGCTCTTGTGCTCTATGGAAAGTGTCCTTAAAGATCTGCCAGCTCAGTTCTGCTTTCTTGTCCTTGAGGACCATTTCCCAGGGTATCCTGCTGAGTAACTCTTTAAAGAGTTGGAATTTTGCTTTTTTGAAATCCAGGGTCCTGAATTTGCTTCTTGGTTGATCAGTGACCCTCAGGACTGGGAATTCCACCAGTGCATGATCACTGCAGCCCAGGGCGCCTCCAGTCTTGAGATCCCTGATGTTCAGTTGTATTTACCCCCCACACACACAGGCCCTCATGCAAGCCTGGCCTGTACTCATCCTGTCTCACTTGATCCTCCTATGCTAGTGCTGTACTTGCCGAGGCTGCATCTGGTGGAAAAAAGCAAGCAAATCCCAAAGGGGTTTCTGCTCACCTTGAATTTGACATGTCTCCAGGAGGTGCCTCTGTTTCTTCTATAGGACATCAGGAGACAAGATAGTTTCCTGACAGATGTTAATCTTGAGCATGTACAGTGAAATACCTAATCTAGACTGGGATGTCTCTGCCCACTGCAGGGAGGTTGGACTAGATGGCCTCCAGAGGTCCCTTCCAAGCCAAATGATACTGTGATACTGTGAAATAGGCTGAATTTAGGTGTATGCCCACGCTACCAGATAAAGTTCTAGCTCAAACCCCCTTGTAAGACCAAAGCATATCTCTGTCCACACAAACTCTCTGCTCATCTCTTGGTAGGGAGAAATACTCTGGACACCTTAGCCTATGCTTTCTAGATGGATCTGGGACATATTGCACATCACGGCCATCCCTTACCTCCTGATATTTTCTCCTTTCCAGCCTACTGTAACTCCTGCTCTCCCACCAGCTCCCTGATTGCTTTTTATTACAGCTTCTTTGCCACCTCCTTGTTTCAGCTTTTTCACTTTTTATGCTTTCAGACACTTGGAGATATTTCCCATGTCCTGGCTGATTGTGGACCCACACAGGAGAGAATCAACATATGCACATGTGTTAAAGGCACAGCAAGACTTATTTCTCCTTATAGTTTGATTTCCCCATCTCTGCCAGAGAGATGGCAGTTGGCATTGAGGATGAGCATATACTTGCTCACTCTGACACTGAAATTAGCTCCCAGATCCCCGCCCTTCTCCATTCGCAAATCCCACTATGTCTTTTGAGTGATTACAGCCATAGCAGGAAAGCAGCATCTCAATCAATAAGGCTAATACAAGCGCTCACACCAGGCTCCCTCACTGGGGCACATTAGAGTCTCAGATTAAGCAGTAATCCTCACCACAGCCTGCAAAGATGGATAAAGTCATCATTTCCATTTTAAAGCTGGAGAAGCTAAGGCAGAAAGATTAGCTGCCCTCCCTTGAGGAGCCCAGTTCTCATCCCTGAACTCAAATTAAATGAGTTCCTCCTTTAAGAAGGGAGATGCAGCAGGTTACAGTCATGGGCTGGGTATCACAGTGTGCCTGAGGTAGGCTGGTGGGTAAGATACAAGATAGTTTATTAAATGTAATAAAATCATAGAATTTTCAGGGTTGGAAGGGACCTTAAAGATCATCTAGTTCTAAGCCCCCTGCCATGGGCAGGGATACCTCCCACTAGATCAGGTTACTCAGAGCACCATCCAGCCTGGCCTTAAAAACTTCAAGGGATGGGGCTTCCACCACCTCTTTGGGTAACCCGTTCCCTGTGTCTCACCATCCTCATGATGAAGAGTGTCTTCCTAATATCTAATCTAAATCTACCCTACTCAAGCTTGTGTCCATAATAGGAGGCCTCTAAATCTGCCTTAGGTCCTCTGCTTGCTTTGAGGCCAAAACTCTAGGTTATCCAGATATAGCTTATCCTGGTAATTTATCCAGATATATTAATAAATTTATAGTAATGAATAGTTTATACAGATAAATTAACATTTTTTTCCAAGTCAAAAATTGGGTTTTCAAGCATTTTAACTAACTTTTTGCATGATGCAGGTATCCTCTGTCACCTGTATCTGACTGAGCTAGCAAGGATGCATGAGAAATCCCATTAACCACAAGGTGAGGGCTGAAGGAAGTGGAGATGACACCATCTTCTTCCCTAAGGATCTAGGATTAACTCAGCACAGCCTAATGCCCCTTTTGAGTGCTTTGGGCTGAACCTGTGGCCCTTGTTAACTCTTCATCTGTCAGGTAATGAGATGCGAGCACACCCACAGCATTCTGCCACTCTGCTCTGCTGATACATGCAGGAAATTTTGCCTTTAGTACCATGCAATATACCACCCAGGGCATTTAAATGTTCCAGGCTCTCAGTGGTGATTAGTGAAAGCTTTGAATGGAGTTTATAGTAATGTTGAGTCTCAGTGCAAAGGACCAAGTGCATGGCAGGAGGCTGACAACCAAAGGGACAGTACATGAAATGGGACACTTGAGACACATCCCTTTTCCTGCCACTGGAGAGCAACCAGCACTTCAAATGTGTGGTTTATTTGACTCCTTTCAGATGTTTACATCTCAACTATAGGACAAACCTAGCAACAAGCTGAGACAAGCAAGCTGTCACACACCTCGTGTGGCCCTGCGGTTGTCCTGTGCCTAAATGGGAGTTGGACTTGATGATCCAAGTGGGTCCCTTCCAACTTGGGTTGTTCTGTGATTCTGTGACAATAATCTCTCTGCTAAGAGTGTCTGACCTTGACAAGCTGAATCCTTCTCCTGCATCCACCCCATTGCTGCCACCCAGGTGGGCGATGCTCCCAATGAGCAGAAACATCCAGCACCTTCAGATTTCCAGGGTGGTGTTTTTCAGAGCTCGTCCGTGTATTGAAAATCTTTTTGCATAATAAGTTTTGCACCTGTACCTTCCTAAGAAATACATTGCAAAAGGTCAGCGGTGCCCTCTGATACTCTTTCCACATCCTCCAGCTCCACTTTTAGTTGCATCGTATCAGGGGCCCATTGCTGCTGTTGGATGTGGAGCTGCTCTCCCTATGCCTTCTTACATGAGCTCTTGCACTCACCAGACACGCTTCCCTGACACCCGCCTCTCTGGTCCCCAAAGCAACTCTAAACCATACCTGCTCCCGTGTGGTCAGATGTCCTTTTTCCTCCCCTTAAGACCCACATGAGCATTTCCCCAGGTGGATCAAGCATATGGGCTGGCATATGGGGTGTTAGTGCAGCAGCTCGTGCAGAGCAGTACAGGCTTCCACGTGGTGGGTGCCTTCCCTTGTTACAAACAAGAAACATGTGCTTGAAATGACGACATCTTTGTGATTTGGATGTCTCTACCTGGTTAAGGGGGTTGTTTGTGGTGGCTGCATTGCCTCCCTGATGCTGGGGTTTGCTCTGGTGCTGCTTGTAGGGGCATCAGGAAGGGAGTTTCCTTCCCCAGGGGTATTCAGGGTCATTCCAATGTGTAATTCTCCCTTTTTCTTACTTGGTTGCTTCAGAGTATTGCCAGGTGGGACATGGACATTTATATCTTTTGTTTTTTTTCTGGGGTTGGCAGCCTTCCACCCTTGGAGACAAATCTTTACCACAGACACCTGCTAATGCAGATCCCCTGAACTAGCCATGGCCATGTGGGTCTCTGCTGGCTCCTGCTGATCCCACTGGCTCATCTTAGCATGGTCTCCTTCAAAGAAGTCCCCTCTTGGTTACTTTCTTTTTGCCTCTTGCTCCAAACTTCTTCCTCAGTAGCTGAATGGTGATTTGTGCATTGGCCTACCGTATTGAACAGGGATGCTGGAGGCAAAGAGATGAGAATGCATGGGGATGCTTCCTCCTGACATTAAAATTAACAAACTGATGGAGCCATTGTCGAGGTTGTTCGCTCCATTCACCTGTGCAAAGACAGGGTAGGGGATAGGCTGACAAGACACACTCTGATACCTGTACTGCAAGGCAACCACAAACAAATTTCTGTGCCTTCTTGTGCCTCAGTTTCCCCCCCAAAAAGAGAAAGAATATTGTCTTAGAGCTGATTTCTAATGTGGATAACAGCTAAACACATACGTATGTGTAGGTCTGCCTAGGTATTTGGACATACATTAGGGTTATTTAACCTATCTTAAAGCATATACATATTCAGCTTGGCTATTTCTGTTCCAGAGAAAAAGCATCCTTGAGGTTTGGAGCTACAGTAACATTTTCTGTCATGGGCTTAGCTGACCAAATACAAAGGAGCATGACACCATGCAGCTGGATGAGTAGCACATCTACATATGGGCTGCTGCCCCAGCAGTGGTGATTGGTCTCAGCTTCACTGTTTCTCCATGGGACATCATCTTTCAACTACTACAGAGCCTCTGCTTGCTCTTCACTTGCTTCACCCACCTCTTGTCTTCAAATTTTGATGTGTCACAGCCCAGTAATTGTCATCAAAACCTCCTGGCAATGGCAAAGGCTAGAAATACCCCATAAATGGTGCTTAAACGAGAACCCAGGTTCTAAGAACTCAAGGGCAAAGCCTTAAATAATTCCTAAACAATGCAAAACTCCAGGTAATGTTGCAGAAGTTGCTCCCACTGAGAAAACACTGTCCTTTTTACTATGGAAACTGAATTAACAGCTGTACCTTAAAGGCAGGCAGATTTATAGCTGTTGGTGTAAGGATTTACCAGAGGTTACAAGGGATTTAGCTGACAACCAGGGTCTGTCCTTAAAACCTCAGCCCCTTCCTGGTCTAAGCAAGCCAGTGCCTTGTGTGCTTTGCACTGCCTGCCTGCAAATTGGCAGCCTGAATTTAAGATAACCCCTGAGGCTCAAGCCACTGCATGAACAATTAGGAAGCCGAATCACATTTGTGACATCTCAGCTGATGTCATGTCTGCAGGTATAAAGAAATAAAGTAAAACTTCCAATTATAAAGTGCAGTCCTATCATGATGATGCTGTTTGACTTCTTCCTTTGTATTTGTATGAGCTTTATACAATTGCATAAGATTTATATTTGGCCCTTCTACTTACCTGAACTGGCAATATTATTGCAATATTATTTATTAATGGTACTATGAGAAGAAGGAAATATCATTTAGGGCTGTGCTGGGTGTAAGAGGGTCCAGTTTTGGCTCAACCTTGGGAATAACCTTCTCGAAATTAAGGTCCCCACTTAATGTCACTGAAGGTTGTGGGTGGGATGTCCCCAGCCATACTGGCCTTATTATTTCGTTGAAAACTCAGAATTATAGAATCATTTAGGTTGGAAAAGACCCTTAAGATTGTTGAGTTCAACTGTTAAACTCCATCTTGATGTGCTCGAGGTTTGTATTTCCTCTGCCTGGCAGGTAGATGAGGCTGGGTATGACGGAAGGTGATGGAGGGTCATGCCTGTCCCGTTGCGACTGAGACCCCCAAAACACCTCCAGATATGGGTACTGAAATACCAAGGCCCCGAGCACCATTCCGCTAGCAGAGCTGTCACTAGGGCACCACACGAGGGCACTGCAAGTTTGAGTATGCCAGGATGCTGCAGAAAGATGAGCGGAAAAGCCCCAAATTATGCTCGTATTTTTATTTTCTGCAGACAGATTTCATACTGGGGTACTGGATACCACCAAGACTTGCTCCTCACCCCAAGCACCCTTGAGGTGACAGGCTGGAGTGCTGCCTGTCCCACCGTCATTTGATGTCATAACTTCTCCAACCCCCAGACCCACAGCAACGTTAAGGATACATGAGGCATTCACTGCTTCGGGTTAATAGTTTATTTTCTCCAGAGGTGTAAAATGTGCAGCAGGTACATGTATAGGACTGCTGTTTTCTTAGCCAAGAGGAGTTACAACCAAACAAGAGACCAAAACAAAGAAACCTAACAGTATCCTGACCTAGTGCAACTCATGTAAAATATTGGTTCAACACAGGAAAACAAAGAAAAAAAAAAATGACATTTCCAAGCCACAGATATTTTCTCTCCCTCTGCTGGGGTAGTAGGAATCCTGGAGGTGGGGCTGAGAGGTGGAATGGGGCTGCACTCACTTGGGCTGCACATAGTAGATGTACCTTCTACAAGAAGCGTTTATTCTCATTTCTTGCCTATTTTTTTTGGCTTGGAAAGAAAGTCATGTGTAGATAAAGGAGGTACAGATTATCAGAGATGCCAAAAGGCAATGGCAGACCCTAAAAATTCAGCCATGGGTGACCTGCTGCAAACCAACATTTTCTTATGTATTGGGTTTGGCTGAGATGGAGTTAATGTCCCCATACAGTTTTCAGAAACGCTGTGCCTCAGATTGAAGATAACATGTGATGTTGTGACTGCTATAAGGCTGGCATAGCACCAAAGCGACGGGGTGGACAAGATCCTGNAAAACAAGATGGTTGGAGTCTCCTTCTTTTGCTCTCTTAAAACTTTCCTCTGCAAGCACAGAGTCTTCCAGCTTCAGAGCACCTAGACTGTAAATAAAGCACTAATCCCCTCCAAAATGGATATGAATCTGTCCATGGGGATGTAGCAGGTCCCTCTGGGTTGCAGGCAGGACAGGAGCTGAGCTGAGTTGGGCAGCATTGCAGTATTTGCAGATCCACTGGTGTCACTGAAAACCCTGCTAAGGACCATATATTTGGCGTTATTTTAAGAAATCAGTTGCTTCTTGCTTCCCAAAGTGCAGGCTCTTTCTCTCCTTTTTCTTTTTTTTTGGCATTTTATTTCTCCTGTACAACTGGAGGAAGAGGCTTTTGCATTTCTTGCCAAAGAGTTTCAAGCCAAAGGCAGAGTTGCCCATCCGGCTCCACACTGTTTGTGCACAGGAGATGCTCCTTTTGCATCAACATCTGGTGCAAACAAATGCTGTGTGTGCAGCATCGCCCCAGCTCTGCTTCCCTCATCATGGTCTGGATGATCCAGAAGATAAGAGCAGCTGTTAGGAGCAAGAGTGTGGACATATGTTGCTGTTAACAAGCATTTACTGAAGCTGGTTTCTTTCTGTGATTCCCATGTGTCTGATTAGAACACAGCTTCTCCAAGCAATTTTCAGATTTTTCACCTTACCCCTGCACACTGTTTTTCTAGTTTCTGTTTGGTTTGTGCGTTGTTTTTTTTTAGCATTATAAGCAAACCAAAATGTGATCATAAAATAGGGTTAAAAGCCACAATTTTTTTTTTTTTTAAGTATTTAAACAGCTAAAGAGTAATTAATTTAGCTTTCATTTTGTATTTTTTGTGCTCAGAAACACACTATTCACCCTGGCATGTGAGATGCTTAATGTCTGACCATCCGCCCTGGGAGAAGGATTACTATTTCCATCTCCTCAAATCACATTTCTGGACTACGCCTGCAGGTCCAGACCCCTGCCCAAGCACCTAATGCTCTGCAGCACTCCTCAGAAGTGTAAGGGAAGGAAAATAACTGCTGACTGAGATCCTGGGGTGCTTTCCTGGGGTTGCAGTGGTGTGTACAACTAATAAGCCCATTTCCCAGTACCTGGACTTAGGAGGATGGATTATGGTGCCAGGAATATCTATCCCCATGGTTAACCTTATTGCACTGTAGTGATGGGAAAGTAGTTTAGTCCCAGCTAGTTTTTCCAAACCATGCTGGTAGGCAGTAGATAGGCAGGTGCCGTTGAAGGTGATTCATCCCATCCTTGGGAGGTCCAGTGTAGGCGGAGTGAATCACCCTCCAGCTGTACTTGCCTCCCTCCAGAACCAGCATGACTTCAGAGGAAGGTGGAAATCATATTGCAGGTTAGGACACCCAAAATTAATGTGTCAACTTGTAGGTGTCTCAGTGCACACAGGTTGTCTGTAATTTCCAAAAGGATGAATGACATGTGATGAGTCCCACCATTCATACCTAGGACCTGTTTTCCAGGATTTTGCAACTCTTTCACAAATAACAAGGAAATTCTGCAACTCCATAGTGGCAATACGAATTACAAGGCTCACATTGGTGTCAGCTGTGTTCATAGAATCATAGAATGATTTGAGTGGGAATGAACCTTTTAAGATCACCTAGTCTAACCTCCCTGCAATGAGCAAGGAAATCTTAACTAGAGCAGGTTACTCAGAGCCCCATCCAAAGTCATCTTTAATGTTCCAAGGGATGAGGCCGCTACCACAGAATCACAGAAGGGTTAGCACAGGAAGAGGCCTCTGGGGACCATCTAGTCCAAACTCCCTGCTAAAGCAGGGTCACCTAGAACATGTTGCGTATCCAGGCGTGTTTGAAATGTCTCCAGAGAAGGAGAGTCCACAATATCTCTCGGCAGCCTGTTCCAGTGCTCTGTCACCCTCAGAGTGAAGAAGTTCTTCCTTATGCTCAGCCAGAACTTCTTGTGTTCCAGTTTATGCCAGTTACCTCTTTCTGTGTCACTGGGCACCACTGGTAGAGTATGGCCCCATCCTCTTGACATCTGCCTTTCAGATATTGATAAGCATTGACAAGATTCTCTCTTAGTCTTCTCCTGTCTGGGTTAAACAGCCCCAGGTCTCTCAGCCTTTCCTTGCAGAGAGATGCTGCAGTCCCATCATCATAGCTCTCTCCCCACATAGCAGCGATGACCTCTCTGCGCAACTTTTGCCAGTGTCTCGCCACCCTCAGTGTAAGCAATTTCTTCCTTCTCTCTAGTCCGAGTCTCTCCTCTTTCAGTTTAAAACCATTACGGCTTTTTTTGTTGCCACAAGGCCCNACCATTACGGCTTGTCTTGTTGCAACAGGCCCTGCTAAAAAAGACTGTCCTCATCTCTTACTCTTTAAGGCCCTCTTTAAGTACTGAAAGGCTGCATTAAGGTCTCTCTGGAGCCTTCACTTCTCCAGGCTGAACAACCCCAACTTTCTCAGCCTATCGTCATGGCAGAGATGTTACAGCCCTTGGATCATTTTCACGGCCTCCTCTGGACCTTCTTCAACAGGTCCATATCTTTCCTGTGCTGAGGTCTCCAAAGCTGGACACAGTACTGCAGGTGGAGTCTTACCAGAGCGGAGTCAAAGGGCAGAATCACCTCCCTCAACCTGCTGGTCATNAGTGAAGAAGTTCTTCCTTATGCTCAGCCAGAACTTCTTGTGTTCCAGTTTATGCCAGTTACCTCTTTCTGTGTCACTGGGCACCACTGGTAGAGTCTGGCCCCATCCTCTTGACATCTGCCTTTCAGATATTGATAAGCATTGACAAGATTCTCTCTTAGTCTTCTCCTGTCTGGGTTAAACAGCCCCAGGTCTCTCAGCCTTTCCNGCTTTGGATGCAGCCCAGAGCTCACTGGTACCTGCTGCAGACAGGCCCTTAGGAGCTATGGTGAGAAGATGAGCAAGCAACCATCACACTGTGACTTGGGAGACAGTCCCATGTCCTTTCAGCCTGAGTCTAAGCTAAGCCCAGCTAAGGAGGCTTAGCTGGGTTCCCACATGGATACCTGTGGCCTGGAGTCACCACACAACATCAAAATGGGAAGAAATATGTTTTTCTCTAGCCCTCCCTCCCCATCCCAAAACACGCTGGCTGCCAGAACCTGGCTCCATCCAACCTAACACATTGCAATGTGGGAAAATCAACCTTAACTCATTAATCATCACCAGCATCACAATGCTAACAGCGTTCTCTGATTGGAGCCTGTACCAGCAAGATGCTTAATTGATGTGTGATTTTTTTGGCTTTCCAAAAGGTGCTTTTGGAAAGCACCAAATTTGTGTCTGCAAACATCCACAGACCTGAGGCCACAGGAGTGGCCATGCTGGCCTGAGGAGGAAGGCAGCTCAGCATCTGCAGTGGCTTAGCCTTCTCAGCATGGCCAAAGGCAAGAGAACCAAGTCCTGCTAATAATTATTACTGTTAATAAATACATAAAGGGATCTGGTCTCTTTTTTTCCATCCACTTTTTAGCATCAATGAAAGTTAAGGGTGATTGTCCTGTGAATAACTAAGGCAAACTTGTTTTTATGTGTGTGTGTGTTTCTCTCCATTTTTGTTTTGATTTTTTTTCCATTGTTTTGTACATAAAGCAATCACATAAAAATAGTTATAAATAGAAAAATTGCAAAGGTTTTTCCCCATTAGACAAATAGGGAAAAAAATCCCCAACCAACTCAACAAACAAATTGAGACAGAAAAATCACTTTGCTTCAAGTCCTTGTAGATTATACAGTACTCAGCATCTTTGGATACTTCACAATGACTCCAAATTGTTGACAAAAAAACACCTGAAAACCAGTAATCTGCAAAATGTTGCTTGTGTAAGAAGTTAACACAGATTTTAAAAAAAGTTTGATGCAGTTTTAAGAAGTTTGGTGTTGTTTTTTTGTTTGATTTTTTTCTTTTTCTTTTTTTCTCCGTTCACTTGTTGCATGTGGAGTCTTTGCAGATTTCTTTTTGGAGAAGGAAGCAAGCGTTGGGCAATTTCTTAGTATTGTTCTGCTATAGATTGTTTCAGAGCAGAAGTTCTTCATGTCCTCATGGAGGCTATGGATCCCAGACCCTTTGTGTCCCTCCATGTTCCAGTGGGGAGACCCTCACCTAGCCAGTATGCAAAGCGGCATCATTGATGGGAAACAAAAAAACTAATGAAACTGCAGTCTTCTCATTCCCTTTGATTCTCTTGATGTTGAAAGGTAACAGTAAAAAGAGAAAGAAAAAGCCTTACATTTCCCTGTAAAACCAGCTTCCCAAGGCACCTGCCACAAGTCATCTCAGTGGTGGTGAAACTGGGGTCCCATCATGTCTAAGAGGAGCCATGAGAGGCAGATGGCCATCAAAAGCTTTTATCCTCAGGAGCAGCTGGTGGTTTTAGGGTCTGAAGGAGGCTGATGGGGTGATTCCAGCTAATCTGCCACTTTTTTGGCCTCAGAACAAACAAATCAAGAAGTAGTATTTCTACTTGCATGCAAGTAGGAAGTCTCATCTACAAGAGATCTTTAGTGGACTTCTTGTCCACAAAGATCTCTTGTGATAAACATCCAGGATATTTGCATAGCCAATTTTTTTCCCATTGACATTGTGGATTTGGGGACACTTAACTGTTTTGTAAATTTTTGTTATCAAAATATACATAGGAATTAGGGAGAATTAAGAACAAACTCCCAGATATTTCAGAATGGTCAGTGATGGTGAATTCTGACCCTTTGGTTTGAAATGACTATTTTATTTCAAAATTCCTACATGGCTTATTTTCACAAAGCCAGGGTTTAATAAAATCTCAGAATCAAAACATTTCTAATCCTTTCAAAAATTTTCCTTCACCTTTTCAAGCAACTGACGTACTCAAAACAGGCTTTGGTTCTCCTTCTGAAATTTTAAAATGGACAAAGAACCAAAAGAAGTAAAACCTCTCTTCCACCCAGTTTTTCTCCCAGGTGATTTTCTATCTCTTTTTTTCTTGGTTGTTTTTTTTTTTTTTAGGGTCCAACTCATCCGGCACAGCAGGGCTTTCAGCAGCCCTGCAAACCTAATATACCGCTGAGAAAGGTAATGGCTAGGATCTTCCCTCTCCCAACGTGTCTGCTTGACCATCCCCTGTATCCCCTGTAGAATAAATTTTGTTGCCAGACATGGGAATTCATTAAAAAAAAAAAAGTCCTTTTGACCAAAAGGGTCAAGGAATGTAACGTATCAAAACCAAGTCTGGACAGCTTGTTGGGGTCCAGCAGGCCCCACAGTTGGAAAATGTGGAACATCATCCCCAGAAGTGCCATCTCATGGTGATGGCCATGCCCTGGACTAAGGCAAATGACATTTTCAGGAGTATTAAAGAGAACAGCAGTCCTGGCCTGACCTTCCAGACAGAGCTACGAGGAGCTGGTTCAGGCAGCAAGTGCCCCATGGCCCCAAATCCAAGTGCATCACATAGTCTAAAGTGCTAGTGGCCGTGGGGTGCAGCACCTGCCCATCCCCACCTGCTAACCCCCGGGGTGGCCCCATGCCCCAAGCCTTGTGGCAGGCCATGATGACAAGGGGACAAAGAGCTTCTTAGGAGCCAGATGGTGAGAAAGAGCAGGTGGGGACCCCAAATCGGCCAGCCACCCTGTTGGAAAGGGAGTGGACCCATGGTGGGACTAGATACAGGTTTAGTTGCTGGCCTCTGAGATGGGAGCCACGTGGCCCAGTCCTGCCAAGCCACTGAAGCCTGTGCTCCAGGGATCTGGGAGGGGGAAAAAGGGCTGGGCAGCAAGGTTTTCATTATGGCCCAGAGTGAAGGCAAAGATGTCTGCATTCCTCTCCATGTCCAGCTGGGCTCGTCTGAAGAGTTTCATCTGGGTTTCTTCAAATTGGCTTTCCAGCTCCTGCAGGCTGAAGGAGGTCTTGGTCCCACTCAAAAAGTGGTTGGGGCTGGGGCCGGGAAGGCACATGGCCGCACTGCTGAGGTGACCACTCATCTCCTCCAGCGTTGGCGGCATCATGAAACTCTTCTCCACTGGTGGGCCACCAGGAGTGAAGAGTAAGCCAGCTGCCCTCCATGCCGCTGGCTTGCATCCTCGCCGGGGTCGTGCGATCCGGCAGCTCTGGCGTTTGATGTGGCGATGGAGGTGGTCTGAGCGGGTGAAGCTCTTGTAGCAGAACTCACACTGGTAAGGCCTGATGCCTGTATGGATGCGCATGTGGTTCTTCAGGTCATAGTTGTGCACAAATTTGGCATTGCAGTGGGTGCACAAGTATGGCCGCTCCCCTGTGTGCTTCCGCATGTGGATTTTGAGCTTATCCTGCCTGTAAAAGAAAAGGTGCTTAGTTACATGGCATTGGCTGCAAGGGATGTGGTTGGGAAGGACAGGGAAGGGTGATGGGAAGGTGGGAAACTCATTGTAGGGCTTCTCCCAGTGCATGGAAGCTTTCACAGGCTGGTGTTTGCATCTGCCTTCTCCTTCTTGGGGTGACAACAGCTAAACATCACACACATCCAGCCTTCCACATCAGGAGTCTGCTACCCATCACAGAGAGTTTGAAGTAGCCTAAATTAGAGGAAAAAACCCTCTGGAATAAGTACAGCTAGATTTCTTGGCTGCAAATAAGGAAATTAATTCAGCTCATGGGGGAATGCTGCTTGAGTGTGAGCCTCACAAGGTTCAATGAGGCTAAGTGTAAGGTCCTGCACTTGGGTTGGGGCAATCCCCAGTATCAATAAAAGCTGAAGGATGAAGGGATTGAGAACAGCACTGTAGAGAAGGACTTGGGAGTACTGGTGGATGAAAAGCTGGACATGAACCAGCAATATTTACTCACAGCTGAGAAGGCAAACCATATCTTGGGCTTCATCAAAAGAAGAGTGGCCAGCAGCTAATGGTTTTAAACAAAAAAAGATTTAGACTAGATAGACTGGATTTAGACTAGATAAAAGATTTAGGCTAAACAGAAGATTTAGTCTAAATAGAAGGAAGTCACTTTCTCCAATGAGAGTGGTGAAACCCGGCAGAGGTTGCCTAGAGTGCTGGTAGATGCCCCATCCCCTGGAAACATTCAAAGTCAGGTTGGACAGGGATCTGAGCAACCTGATCTTGTTGAAGATATTTACTCCATAGGAGCTGGACAAGATGACCTTTAAAGGTCCTTTCCAGCTCAAACCATTCTACAAATCTATGAAATGAAGTCCCTCATGGAGTTGATTTTCCTTTCCTTTTATCCTTTCACTGACCACTGGGTGTCTCAGGAGCTTTCATTAGAAGTGGGAGCTTGGTAGACAGTAAGGCAGGCAGAGGTCCAGGCAGTGTTGTCTTCCTTACCACGTTCCCCAGGGTCTGCACACATCCAGCCTCACACACATTATGGAAAAGATTTTTAAATACAGCTATGGGACAGCGTAATACCCATTCCAGTGTCACTTATGGACAAATCTAGTTTGGTTTTTTTTTAAGGGCATTATCTAAAAGCAAGAACATTTTCCCAAGCTAGTAGTCCAATCATTTTTTGTGTGTGTGTTTGTTTGTTTCCTTCTGCAGTCTACAAAAAACATAGCTAAGACATAGGACTATAAAAAGTGAAGCTGATTGTAGCTGAACTTAGCTGAGCATACTGTCTAGGCTCCACCAGCAGAGTTCAAGTAAGTAAACAACAAAGTGGGAGAATTCATATTGGTTTTGAAATGCTTCAGTATGATTCCACAAAGAAAGTAGTAACGTGGCTAAGAATATGTAGAATATATGGAGCCATGTAATTATGATATATAAAATAGGTGAACATGCATACAAAAAAGGAAAAAAAACACCCCAAAAATCTATTGATCCTGGCAGGTCAAGCCCTCAACACTTGCAATGTGCTGCCTTTGCGCTAATTTCTGTCACTCTGCCTGTGTGCATCTTGAAATCGTTTTTGATGATGTGACTAGCTGCATGCTGCTACAAGTTTAGCCCTGGGATGGGCATCCCTGCAAACCAGTCCCTTAGGAGCAAGGATGCAGAGAAGTATGCCTAGCAGGAGAGTCATTCCTTCACCACATGATGCTTTATTGCCTTTAGGAAACCAGTACCAGGCCGGTCCTGCACCCACAGTGGCAGCACAGGTACTGGAGATGTTCTCTGGTTGTGATGAGCTTGAATGAGATTTACAACTTGTGCAGATTTTTAGGGAGATAGATGTCACCAAGCATCTCTTGATCCTAATACCAAATTTAGGGCCAGATCCCAACTTCTCACTCTGATATTTTTAAAAATTATGTATTATCAAGATTTTAATAAGGCCATATTCTCCCTGAAAGGGTCAAAAATCAGTTCTCAGCAGCAGACAAAGCAGTGTGGAAAACTTCATCCCAAATAGTTAAAGTTGTAAGCAGATGAATTCATGGGCTCATGATATGAAGTACTGGGGAATGTTAATAAAAAGCAGAGCTACCAGCCCCACCTATAATATAATTTAAACCTATATATGTAATGTTTAACCTAGCAGGATCACTTTTCCTAATAAACTTGCAGTATGCCAGCACTGTATAACATAAATACAGGGAAAGCTTTTTTCAGGCTATTACCCATCTCTGGCAGCAGACAGGGAGAAACTCAATCCTCCCTGACCCAGCAGTATCTTCACAGAATGGAAGAGAGGTTTTATGGCTCTACCTGGAGAAACTCAGAGGCTAGGAGTACAAGAAGCTCTGCCTCTGGTGAAGCAACGAGGGAAGGATGTGGCAGGGGAAACACGGGCTTTGTGAGATGGGAGCTTGCAAGCTCTCAAAAGGTGAACCACGCTCCGTGTGTGTGAGTAACATTAATGAAATTGCATTAGGAGAGCAATTAGGGCTCTGTGAGCTGTCACAACACAAATAATAGGAACAAATAATGTTAACCTTTCTGGCTGAAACAGTTTCTCCTTGAACACTCTAGGGTTGTCTTGGTAGAAAAGCTGAAATATTTGCAGTTTTGTCCAGCATTTTAGCAGGGTAAAACAGCAGACTAGAAGCTGATCAGCCTTTGTTTAAGGAAAAAATTAATGAGCTATTAAATTAAGTCCTGCTTCCTATGCTCACATGTTCCGGGCAGCCAGGAGTGGCAGATCCAGGTGCATGTGGGGTCCTTTCCATGGGATGTGGGATCCCACTGATCCAAAAGGCAAGGCTCTGATGGTAAGGCTAGGAGACATCCACTGAGAAAAATATATTTTCTCTATTTCCACCAGTAAATTTGCTCCTTCAGAGTTCCTCAAGCTCAGAAATAATGCAAAGGACAGACTGACTCTGAAATCCCATTTTGGAACCTCTGCTTCCCTGTGCCCTCATTCCCAGAGGACCCCAAGGGGAATGGGCTTACATGTCCCTGGTGAAGGCACCACTCACAGCTGTGGGTGCAAGTCTGATGCTTTTGGGAAGCATAAGTTTCCCCCCAAGAGCACAACGTGTAACGTAGCTGGTGCTGTCAGGAAATCCCAGCAGAAATCTATTTCTGTATTTCAATCACTCCACTTTGCTTAAATAAACTTTCCCCTAAAGGAGAGCTCTAATATTAGGGTAACACAGAAAATGGCTAAAAAACCCACCCAAACAAAACACAGCAGCTGTATGCTACTCAAAATACTTCTAAATACATTTAAAAATAAACCAATGTTCTGAAATTTCTACTTAGGTCAGGGTGTTAAAGAAGGAAAAAAACCTTCCAACCTTCAGCTGTGTGGGGTGACACAAATGAATGGCTCCAAGAGGTGCATGTCTGTCTTGTGCTGAGGACTCCACAGCTGGACACAGCACTAAAGGTGAAGTCTCACCAGAGCCCTCCTACTAATCTTTGCAGTGACTGTGAGTCAGTACTAACATCTTTCCATGCCACAGTTTCCCCAAAAGAAGCCAGTGGTGCTACCCTTGCTGGTAAAGGACTTTGGGGGCCTTGTGGGAGGCTTCTTGCAGCATCTCACCCAGGAAAGTACTGAGGACCGCACAATGGGGCTGTTAGCCCCAATTACCAGGCTAAACCTATCCCTCTTCTCTCAGCAAAGCCCACCTGTCCAGAGGTGATGACCCAGCACTAGGGATGCAGCATCAGCAGGAGCTGTATCCAAATTCCTGCAGGCAGGAATTAGCACCAGGCAGTGCCCTTTCCCCTGCAAATACCAGGGTGTGCCAGCTCACGTAGCATACGCCTGCCCAAGGCATGATGCTCCCTGCATTATAATACAGTGTCTGCTGTGTTAATGGAGGGGAGCATGGAAATCTATTTTCAGGTCAAATCCTCATCATCTGCATAACTTCCACTTAGGTATTATCACAGGGACGGGAGAAGAAAAGACAGGCTGAATGCAGGAGCACCCCAGGTGTCTGGCCATTTTCAGGAGCTTGCCTTTGCCTACTGTGCATGTTATTTTCCTCTGGTTTGTGCACTGCAGCCTAATCGGCCTCTCTCTCTGTCACATGCAGTCATGAACTGAAATATCATGCTCTTGTGAGGAAGCTTTATTATTATGGTAAAGATTGTGCTCATTAGATATTAATTATACCCAGGAAGAGCAGGTCCAGGAATCTATTTGTCTCTGCTCACCGATTAAATTTACCCAGCTTGTAGGAGAAGAGTTGCTAGCTATAGCATTGCATTTGCACAGCCTGCTCCAACTTATTCCCATCAATGGGTCTGCTGGGGTGAAGAGAGGTACAAGGGGTGGGAACTTGTACAAGGGATGGATCATGCCTGCCTTGGAGCAACCCATACTGGGGCTTGTCTCACCTAACCTGAGATACCTAAAAGTTAGTTGCCTTTGCTAAACATTACAGGTTGTCTTTGTAGCCAGGGATGACATGTTCACAGTATGTCAGGGGTTTGAAGGGACCTA
>VWZO01016084.1:2522-41522 GCA_013396975.1 Bucco capensis
GAGAATGATCAGGAGGCTGGAACACCTCTCCTATGAGGACAGGCTGAGGGAGCTGGGATTGTTCAGCCTGGAGAAGAGAAGACTTTGGGGGGATCTACTAGTGACTTTCCAGTACCTAAAGGGAACTTCCAAGAAGGCTGGAGAGGGCCTGTTTGCAAAGGCCTGTAGTGAAAGGACAAGGGGCAATGGTCTTAAATTGGAGATGAGTAGATTCAGACTTGATATTAGGAAAAAGTTCCTTACCACAAGGGTGGTGGAACACTGGAACAGGTTGCCCAGGGAGGTGGTTGGGGCCCCACCCCTGGAGGTATTCAAGGTGAGGCTTGACAGGACTCTGGGCAACCTGCTCTAGTTGGGGATGTCCCTGCCCACTGCAGGGGGCTTGGACTAGATGACCTCCAGAGGTCCCTTCCAACACAAATGATTTTGTGATTCTGTGATCTTACCAGCTGTGGCAGTGTTACGCTTGAACAACTGTGTGGCTTTCAAGTTAGGGCTGATTCCTGTCTGGTCAAGGTGGTGTGTGTGGCTTGCTGCAACCTGTGGCTATCGTTGTGGGACCCTGTGGGCTACAGAGTGCTAAAAGACCTTATATACTGGATAGCAGTATTTGTTCAGTATGGCTGAAGATACTCATATATCACAGTTACCTTCTTTTGAGTAAATATCGACTATGTTTATATTGATGAGACACACAATGGCTGGCTGATTTACAGCTAATGATGTAGTTGTTGCAGCGTGGAGCTCAGCACAACCTGCAAAAGCTGTTTGAGAAGCCAGACAGTTGTTCACAGTATTGACCCCTGTCATCTTCCATGCCACACTTCAAGCATTGCATGGGCTGACGGAGCCTATAATAAACTTTTCTGGGAGGTGCACTTTTGTTTCCAGCTGCCAGTGAAGTAGTTAGTAATAAGCTAGAAGGACTGCTCTTTCGTAGGTATCTTCAGCATGGTATCTGTAAATATGTGTAAGCATGCATGATAACGTGGTCAGATATACTTAGAAGTACAGTAAAATGCGAAGCACTGGCATGCATACACACAAACATACAAAAAGGAAATGCTGCATGCAGTCTTTTTCTTTCAAACACTGATATTTTTTAGTTGATGTTTTTCCTTTTATAAGATAGCTATGGGCCATAATGTGCTTGCTTTTCTGTATACATACATCCTCTAGAGGTGTTTCTAAATTTCAGTAAATTTGGATGAAGATTGTGAGATCCATTATATAGATACAGAGCAGAAGTCTTTACATGCTGTTCAAAAGGAAGCAGTTTTTGGTCTGAGATGTGAGAGGCTGAGAAGGCAAAACTATTTTCACCTGTCTTAGGCTTGCCCCAGACTAGAGCTGAAACAGTTAAGTGCAAGGAAGCTGTCAGGTATCTGTAATCCTTCTATCAGGGAGGCATCTTATTAGCATTTTATGCATATATTACTTATAATATTCTTATATTTTCATGAAGTGATTATTATTAAAACTTGCCTGAGTTATGGACCTGGATGCTGGTGCCTTTTAGTACTCCCTCTTAACAGATAATACAATAATAAAATAATTTGAATAAAATATAGCAGAGTTTGCTTGCCTCCACAAAGTGGGTTAGTCATTGAGTTTTACCTTGGATGTTGGTTGTCTTGCTGGAGACAGGTTGGAGTTGGGCATTTTTAACACCAGCCTCTGTTCCTGTGTGCCAGGAGGAATTTTGGCCACTTGGTTGCTGTCAGCATGGCTCTCCTGTCCTTGGGAGCTCCGACATGGTCTAAAAAGGCCAGAGATTTTCCACCATGCTGCAATGTCTGCAAGAAGGTGAAGAAGCCAGGGCAAGGCGATAAGAGAGTATGGTGACACAATGTGATGGTGAAAAAGCCTATGTCGCTTTTGGGTATCCAGTGTTGCTACCTACTGTCAGACTGAAAGGAGGTGATTTTCCATCACAAGCCAAGTGCAGACACACTGCTTACTACAGAAAGCAAAAAGAGGTGAAGAGAAGAGATGAGGGAGAAGTTAAGAAGGAGAAACCATACTAGTTTGTGTCACAGGCAGAGCAGGGTATTGAGTTCATTGCTCTGGCTTGTTAAATGCAATGCAAAATATTGTTTTCCTGTAACTAAAGAAAATGTGTCTGTCTTTTGCTTGTGTGCACTGAGGAAGGCTAGCATTAGATGTGTGTAAAAGCTACAGCCCTCTGTCTGTATTTGGTTGGGGAAAAAAGTAACCCTTTTTGTTGCTGATTTTACTTGGATTTAAATCACTACATGATCACTTGATGGGCAGGCTAATGCGTACTGCTTGGTTTTAACATAATGCTGCTTGTTAGCTGTGCAATGGCCAAAGGAAGGCATTCAAGCATGCAATAAGCACTGGAGCCCTCCATCCTTGGGAACCTGTGTGGGCTGTGCCAGCTAGCTGCTGCCCCACTCAGTGGGCTCCTGGCCTCCCTGTCTCTCGCCTTGGTTTCAGGTCGCAGTGAGTCCCTGGAGCCCACTAAGGCTCCTTCTCCGTGTGTGGAGATCTCCACCTGTTACCAGAGTCATAGTCGTTAACGTGGAGCCCCTCCCACCTGCCCTTGGTTCAGAAATGCTGGGGGCAGCTGGTAGGCTCTTCAGACCCTGCATGGCATTCTGCTGTGCCACAGGGTTGACACTGCTTTCCAGTGTCTTTATTCACTGGAGTGTGTTTTGTGCCTGTGACACAAAGTAGCTCTGGGTCACTCGGGGCACACCTCCTGTCGAGTTTTGAGGGGCTGGGCGGGAGTCTGCTCAGTTGCTGCAATAAGGTGGAAGTGATGGAGCGGCTAATTACAGACCATCTATTCTGGGTCTTTTGCATATTATGCCACTGAAAATTAAATCAGTGTTAAAGCAGCTAGCAATAGGAGAGTTTTAATTGTTTCTTCTTGTCACACAGCAAACTAGGCCATGATGCCACACTACTGTACATAATTCAGGTTCAGTGTTACAAGGCCTGTGGGTTTTCTCCTCTCCATGAAGGCTTGATCCCAAACCTATTAAAATCAGTGAAAGATGCCTTGTGTATCTGCTTAGGGAGTTTCTGTCTTACAGTGCTTTCCAGCAGTAAGTGAGATTTTGATCCTTTACCTCTCTACCTTCTCTGCCCCTCACCTGGGAATTAAATAATGGTTTTTTTCCCTAAATATTCCTGAGAATCAATCTTTGTATGTTTTCTGTATGGAAGTGAAAACATTCAAACTCTTGTAGAGTTGACTTATTTTTTCAAAACCTAGATAAAATTGGAGTAATTATTGCAGTAACTTTGATGTTTTCAGGTTGGCTTTCTGTAGGTTCCTCAGAGGTTTTTCTTCTGCCTCTGGCCTTACGGGCATTGGAATTGAATGCTCATATACAGAAATCAAGAGCTAAGTCTCCTTTTTTACCTCAGTGCAAAAATCATTGCCTAGGAAATGATAAGAAAGCAAAAGCAACTGTAAAATTCTCAGTAATTAATTTTATATATATATTTATACATATATATATATAAAATTTTAAAAATTTTTAGACCCTGCCATTGTTTTTTTTGTTTTTTTTTTTTGTGGATGATTTATCAAAAATGCTATGACTCAGTTTTAGTGTGGATGAGCTCCACTAGAAAATGGTGGTGTAATTTTTATGGTTACTCTGTTGCCATATAGAGCCATATGTCACTGGGCTTTGAGCTACATAATTGATGAACATGTGATGACCTAGAGATGATTAACACTTTGCCAGGAACTTGAGGCTTGAGTATTGTAATTTCCTATTTCCTTTTTATTGGTTATTTGTGATGGGGATACACCACTGCTTTTTTTTCTTTTTTCTCTGAATGCCAAGGATGCATTTTCTTGTGTTTGTCCTGCTTTTTGTTCTTTATATTGTCTGCTTATAAGTGACAGATTTGGTTTACATAAGCACTGTAGCTTTACAAAACTCTAAATGGGACTGCTGTGATTCTGTTTGCAGTATGTTATTTGCTCTCCTGCCATTTTCTTCATTCTTTTTTGCTTAAAACCGAGAAAACCTTAAAACCATTTTCTTTCTTCCAGGAGTGTTTCTAAATTACCTCCTTCTTCATTTGCGTTTATCCCTTTTTTTTTTCTGTAGTTGAGGTCAGCATTTCTTACAGTTAGAAGTAGCTTTTTAGGCTTACTTTTCCTTACCCTGAAGGCTTTTATGGAGAGAGTTTATAAGTGAAAGTGCCATTTTTGTTTGTGCATTGCACCAAGAGCTAGCAAATCTGAGCTTGCCAAGCTCCTGAGTTAGTGGAGCCTTTCCTTATGGCCCCTTCTCCTAGTGGGACTCAGGATGCTGCTTAAGAAGTCTTTCTGATTTTGGAGGAAGTCTTGAGGATTTGGGTCCCCACTTTATTTCATGCAGCTTTCTGCTCCTATAAGGAAGCATGGGAGATGTTACTATATGGTCTGTACCTTAACTCTGCTCTGCCTGTCTATGCACCCATGACTGGCAAACTGGGGGCTTTAAATAGACCCTCTCAGCCCTTTCCTTAAACTTTGTGCCAAAGAACATCTAGATGTTGGTTTTGATACAAATCTGATGTTTCTTTGTTAGGTTTCAGCACCTCTTGAGATAGGCAAGAGATCACTCCTCTCTGCGTTCAACCTGTGGTTATAAATCAAAGATGACTCACTGCCAGTGTGGGTCACTCAGCCTACTTGCAGTTCTCCCTGAATCCCCCCTTGCACCAATTTGTTGCATGCGATGCACCAATTTGTCACATGCAGCCCTGATCCTGTGAGGCTGCCTGTGCAGATGAATTTGCCAGTGGTGGAGTTCGAACGGGTATGGATCTGGTTGCAAGATGAGGAGCTTGTTCTTTTTTGTAGTTGGTGTTTTCAAATAAGTATTAAACAATTTTCAGCATACAGCAATTCTGAATTTACTGCAGCATTATAGTATCACTCAAACTGAGACAATACAACCCCTGAAGCTTGTAAACTATGTTGTTAATTAGACCATGTGTTTTTAATGGACTTTTAAAAGCTATTAAAATTTATATATTGGGGATTGAAATAATTAGTTCTCTTTCACATGTTTGACAGAACTGTGAATGGCATTTTAAATTCCTTTCTTGTGGTTCAGCTGCTTTGAAACATAGCTAGAAGAATCTGTATACCCTTCAGTGATGGGGATGTCATGCACTTATTGAAAATACGTTTGTTTTCTTGTTGTTTTTTTTAATCAAAAAGTTTCTAGGACTGTAAGGAAAGTGGCTTGCATTTAAAGTTGGCATGTAAAATCAAGAGAACATTGTGCTGATAAACAAAAGGAATATAATTCCCTGTTTAGCCAGGTTGTAAAATAGCTCTGTGGGGAGCAAAGGTGTAATTCATGGCAAGTAGTGGCACAAAAAAGTTCTCCCTTTACCTGATGCTTCTGCAGATCGACACAGAACGTGACTGTTAGAGAACAGTTATTTCAAGCCATGCATGTGTTTGAAACACAAAGAAGAAAAAGATAAAAGGATGAATCTGTGCTTAATCATTTAGAAAACAAATAATTTTATTCTGTTTCTGATCTTCATTTATAGCACCAGCAACAAGTAGTGCAGGCTGTGGAGCGTGCCAAGCAAGTGACCATGGCAGAACTGAACGCAATCATTGGGGTATGTGGTCTTTCAGTTTTAGCTCTAATTGTATTCATAAATAGCTTTTGTATTTCTTTCTCTCTTGTACAAACCCATTTCCATCAGGAGGGTAAAAGTTGTGGGCAGTGGTAAAGTTCAGTAAAAGCTGGTTGAAAACTACTTGAAAACTTCACTTTGCACTATGCTGAGAAGACTAATGGGGTAGTTAATGTCTGTGTTGTATCCATTCCCCAAATCTGGGTCAGTATCTTTTTTTTATCATCCATTTTATTTAACATTGCTTCCTTTGCACCACGTGCCATTCTGCTTCTGCAGCCACTGTAACAGGTAGCCTTCATATGGCACACTGTGCTTTACGAGAGTTTTTCTTATCCCTGCTGCCCACATCTTTATCTGGGTAGTGGCTCAAGACTGAATATTTACCACTTTTTCTATTTTTATGTTAAAAAAATAGTTGTTACTTTTTTCCGTAAACAAACAAACAAACAACAACAAAAAAGCAAAATCAATGGCAAAATGACTCCTCACTAGTGTGCTTACAGCTGCCCTGCTGCTAGTCATGTAAAAAAAAAAAGATGTGTGGAGCCCCAGCTGTAAAGGCTTTACTGCCAGCAGTATTAGCCTAGTATAGCAATCCTGTGAGATTTTATGAATGTGGGCAGTCATAGTGTTTACATTTTACAACTGGAGAGGAAAGGCATAACAATGAAAATGATAGCTGTTCATATGACATAAAATAAGGGTGAGAAGTCATAGATTAAGAGTACATTATTCACTGGTATAATTATGCAGCTAGTGCAAGCAGTTGTTTAAGTTATTCTAATGAAGACACTACAACTGTACTTCCCATTTTCTGTGCCTCCCCAAATGCTTTTACTTTTATGTATAGATTTTCCTTTTTTATTCAGTGTATCAAACACACTTTGAAATGCTAATTATTCCATTTACTTTCATTAAAATTCAAATTGCTGAGTGAAGATGTGGGTAAGGGTCGCAGAATAATCAATCTGAAGTGAAGATATTGCTCTAATTATGCCTCTGTGTTTTAACAAGGAAATCAGGACTCTCTGATCATTGCTGATAGTAGAGTAGAGCAGCAGTTTGATTGTACCTTGTTTTTAATAGGCTGTTTCTAACTCTTATTTTGTATCCCTCTGACCACGAGAAAACACTGATAGATAATTAGAAGATATAAATGAAAAAGAGTAACCTTTATTTCCTCTGAAGTGCCCGTTAGAAAGAAGGAGGTGAATCGGAGCACATTGTGTAGAATCACGAATAACATTTATTGTATGTCTTTTAAGTTTCAATGGGGGAGAGTGGGAGATGAATAATTTCCCAATTAGTTTTCATTACCTAACCAAAAATATTGCCTCCTATTAACATTCTTTGCATAAATTAAATCACTAAAGATTGGCTTCTCTGTTAAAGAAGGTTTTTATATGTGTGCTGCATGTGTGTACGTGATGCGTGTATATATATGCATGTACCTTTTTTTGTGTGTGTGTGTACATGCACATGCAGGTGTAAGAACACTTTACCAGCTTATTTGTGTACATTTTTTCCATTCAGTCTTGTATGTATTAGGGAGACTGCAAAAAGCAATTGGCTTTCTAGTAGAGAATAAGTTGATTGGTGTAAAATATGTGATGTTGTAGATACTGGCTAGTGCCCTCATTATTTAAGTTTATCCCGCTTTCATGAACCACTAAACCACACAGAATAAATACAGACTAGACACTTGTGTGGGAGCCTGGCAGTAACTTCTGTTGGTCTTCCTCCACCAAACAGAAGTAAATTTTCTGTTTTGTTTGTTGCTGTCTGAATTTATCTCTTCAGTTACATTGAAATTCCGTTGCCTCAGATTTTCATAATATCTGAACTTTGGTTTTGTGCATTAAAATTGGACAGTTTTAACTTCCTTCACAAGACTGATTTTAACCTTACTGTACTGCATTTTTTTGAGCTCCTGTTTTATGTTGACTTAGAAAATGCAGTGTGGACCTCTCTTCAGTTTTAAACAAATGGAAGCAATACAGACTGAAAATTTTGTGTTTGTGAGATTTGAAGAATAGTAATCTAATCTTTGAAAGTTCATTTTAAAAAATGGAATAAATAGGATGTATGTATGGCTAGGCTTTGCGAACGAAGATCNTGGTGCCTGAATAAATAGGATAGCAAGTTATCAAAAAATCTTATGTTCTAATTGCATGAGTACCCACAGTAATGTTATGTCTGCCCTTAGATTTAAATTCTGAAAAATGTAGCATGGGACTGAAAAGACTTATCATACTTTGTAAAGTGAATACCAATAGAAATAAAACAATGTAATTGAAAATCGTGACTCTTACAGTGTTTTGCTGTTCGGTAAGTCTGATAGAGTTTGTGTTCTTGTAACCCTGTGTGATATTTTAAAAGTTCCCATAGTTCATTTGCTTTAAAAACAAACCCTGTTTAAAAAAAAAAACAACACTGTTTTTTTTTTAAAAAAATCTTCTAGTTACCCACTGAACTGTGTATCAGATGATGACAGAAGCAGTATTTGACATTTTTAAATCAAACTGTAGCTTAAGTTTCCCTGTGCTTTGGGGGAGTCTTACTCAGTTCATCTCAGGCACAGTCTGAAAATCACTTGGGGTCTGCTGTGGCCCCTGGAGCGATAACTGTGCTGACAGCAGAGGGAGCATTAAACTCATTGCCCACGGGAAAGTGTGGGGAGTGATACCCATGTTCCTATAATCCTTGGATGGGTAGGATGAGCTCATTAGCCTTCTGGCAGTCATCCTAGGAGAGGGACAACTCTGATTCCAAACCTGGGCAGATGGAGCTCGTTTAGCCCTGTAAGGCCTTCCATCTAAGACAAGGACACTCTAATAAAACCTGCATTCTAATGACTTCGCTGCCAGTGTCCAAGCTTGCTAGGCCCTAACAGATGACCCTTAGGACTAAAGGGTGCGTCCAGCTCTGCGCATGCTGCGTCTCACCTAAAAAAAATCCATTGTGCAGGCTTGAGGGTGCTATCTGCTATCCTCTTTTTATGAGCACGCTTGTAGAAGGCGCTGATGAGGAGCATCGATGGAGCCCTCCCTGGATCTTCGTTCACGAAGCCTAGCCATACACGTACACATACACTCAGTTCATCTCACTCATGCTAAACTCCTTTGGTTCAAACAGAAGAACTGTGGGTTTGAGTTTAAAATGAGTTTTACTAGAATGGAGGATGGCACAAGAAAAGAACTGAATGTGCACAAATCATGTCTCTCTTTGTGTTTCACATGCATATATTTTTGTATGAATGTGCTCTAGTTTAATGGAATCTGATGAAGCACATTTTAACTTTGAAATATTATTCTATCTTCATTGGTAAATGAACCAAATCACTGATCTGTGCAGTTTAAATGCAAAATACTGAAGTGAGCCTGAAACCCAGAGAGACTGCTTGTTCTCGTGACAATAAACTAGTTGTGTTTAATGGAATGAAACACAGTTATAATGACTTCTTTCACAGGTCATGTTCAGTTTAAAGCTGTTGACAGGCTGAAACAAGTTAAATATCATTTGTCTTCTTCTGGAGAGATGCTGGAAGAAAAAAACTAAACCAAAACTAGGTATCATAAGCATGCTGTAGGAGGATTGTTAATATTTAGGCATCCAGACTTTGCATCTGGTGTTTACCATGGGTGGTATGCTGGCATTCTTGCTCAGAGCAATTTGTAGTGCACATCCAGAGCTCCTTTCCATGTTGGGTGTATTGCGATGAGCAGTGTGATGTATAGAGTTGATCTTGTAATGTGTCATAACTGCTGCGTTTTTAAATTAGAATCTGCAAGATCACACTGTTGGAGCAACACACAAATTGTGGCCTTAAATCAGTAGTATGATCTAATTAGGAATCATGTTTTCATTTCCTGTATTACTAAATTGAGTTGTCTATTTATTTATTTGTTTTTGAAAGTCCATTATACCATATAATCAGAACATGCTGTGTGAATGTGGTTACGTTTTAATAAAGGAACCAGGAATTAACTCTTTTCCCGCCCCCCCTCCCCCAGTTTAAAAAAGTCAGTTTTCAACTGCATTTAGGTCATAAGGCAGAAACAGAGGCAACTGCTTGTGTGCCTGTTTATCATACAGAGAGAGATAAGTATACCAAAAACTTAAGAACAGGTATGCGATGGTGTTCAAAGAAATTACAGTTTAGCACAAGAAATGCTGAACCTTGATTTTTAGCATTGACATTTTAATGATAGGAAGTCTGCGAAATTATTTGCCATCAATTGTGAAGGCAATAACAAGCCTTGGTGGTTTTTCACACCCTCTGTGTTAAGTGCTTTCAGAATGACAGCATAAACTGTGTTGGAGAACTCCAAGGAAGTAAAACTGATTAAAATGTTCATGCTTGAATTGTGCTGATGGAATAGTTCATTTGGACTTTTTCTACCTCCTGCAGCTCAAGCTGAAATATTAAAATTCAGTTGATTTAAATCTCTCTCCCTCAGCTCAGGAAAAAATTACATTTTAATAGGTTTTAAACTCATAATTCATTGGTTTTGAGCAGCACTATTAAATCTACTTAAATATTACATGTATTACTAAGGAAATGATTTAAATTATTTTTTCTTTACCATTCTACACATCTGATTAAAAAAGAAAAGAAAAAAAGCTGTGGTTTAATTTTTAAGCATTTTGTTTTATTATGCCACTTTTATTATCTTCTTTAAAAATAAGCAAATGGCACTTAACTGGAAGAAAGGACTTCTGTATCATCACTTAAAGCTCCTTTTTTAATATACTGCTTGTTGCAATTTCTACCCTGTGTTTGAGGCTCAGGTGCTTGTTTGACTCATCTCATAGGGTGTGGAATTTTTGGTTACTTTCAAGTGACCATTGTCCATTTTACAGCTGTGGAGATCACCACCTGTTTAAAAAATAACAGTATGCCATTGCAGGCACAGAAATGTTTGAAAGTGTTTGAAAGTGTTTGTAAGTGCACACAAGTGGTAGTAAAAACTTGGCATCAGTGCATGCTATCATTGCTGTGATACCACTGGTCCAGGGCTTCTGCCACCAAATACCAAGGTGTTTTTTGCATTAGTGCTTAACATACAAAGGCATCTCCCACTCCTCATGCATGGAGGATGTTTTTTCCTGCCTCTTGTGTGTGCTTGCACTGTGAGGAACAACAAGGGGGTTTTGGTTGAGCGAATGCAATGAGGGGAAATGTTTTGATTCCAGTTTTTATCGGAAAGTCATTCCTGCCAAGTGCATTCAGAAAAGGAAGCTTTAGAGAGGATGGGGAAGAGCAGTAGAATGAGCAAGTGAGTTTTATGAGGGCAACAGCTACTTGTCTCTCTGACCTTACTGTTTTGTGTGTTCAAAGATGTATTAAGTAGTGGTTGAAGCTTAAATGCTGTAAAACAAGTAGGCCACCTGCTGTATGTTGTACACAGTGGGAAAGTGGAAGGCCAACTGACTTAATGAATATGTGCTAGGTTAAAGAGACTTTGGGTTTTTTAGGGGAAAGGGGTGTTTTGTAGGGATTTTTCTTCCTCTCCCCTTATTCCTAGATGCCAGCTTCTGAAAGAGCCTTGCAAGTGAAGCCTAGTTTAAAGAAATCTCTTCCATGTGCAGCATCATTATCCTGATCTTAAGAAGCTGAAAATGAGGCACAGGATCTTTTTAGGGATTTTTGAAGGAATAAATTAGAATGTAAATGATTCCAGGTTCCATATTTACTGAAAAAAGCATTCTGAGGATGGATATTAAATACTGTTGCTACACTTGGAATGGGCTGCCACTGTTTCCCTCTTTTCCTTCTATTTTCAGTAGCAGTGGTAAGTACTGGATTTGTATTGGTCTATCGCTATATAAGCAGTCAGTAATGTTGCAGTGTGAAGTGCAGACCACTTAGTACATCTCACTGCCCATATGCTGATGCCAGAGGCCATACTCATTACGCTTGAGTAAGTGAATATAACATGATTGTACAGCTCACATTCTGTATCTGATCAGGCAGTAGAGGTGACCCAGTCTTCCTGTTTCTCAATGTTTTCCAAACCCTGACACCAAAGCTATGTGACCACCATATCTTTTTTAAACTAGGATTAATCAGTGCAGCTATGAGGTGTCCTACAGAGAATCATGAACAGCATGAACATATGCAATATTTTATTTGTCATTTATTTTTGTATGCTCTCATCTCACCCGTGATAGAAGGGAGAAAACACTGTTGCAAAGGCGGTTTGTATTCTGCTGTATGGAAACTATCTCCAACCAAATACAGATTTGCCAGACTCTTGGTCCATTATATGCTATGTGTTACAATCAGCGATGGCCTTACACCAGTGCTTTGGAGAAGAAGTATATAGAGGATCTGTTAGGTTTTGAAGTGCTGTGAAGGCAGGGGTTTCCCCAAAATGGTTAATTGCAAAATCAGCAATGTTTAGTACTCAGTGGAGGTGCAACTCATTCAAACATGTACCCTTGCTTTACAGTTTATCTATTATTTAGTTATTATTATGTCATGGTTTCATAGCACAGAGTTCTGGTATCAACCCTGCACAGGGTTGTGTATTTGTCATCTAGATTTCTTCCCAACCACACTTTGCAGGCTGTTGCCTACAGCTGTGAATGAGTACTGCCTAATGAAAGAATATCCAGATTGTAAACTCATCCATGAAGAAGGAATTTTAAAAGTTCTTAAATCTTTAAGTTGTCTGATACTTCAGAATGTTTACTTTTCTAAGTGAGACAGTTCTTTGCTTGTTGTTTGGTGAACCTTTCAGAGACAGTTCCTTAGTATATGCATGCATCACAAGCATTGATGGATTTACTCCAGTAATGTTTCTGAAACAAGGGAATATTGCTTTCACTGTTCTGCCTTATTCTGCAGTCTTGGAACTGTGGCTTAAATCCAGGTGACTTGATCCTTGTCAAGGCCTTCTGTTATCAAAGTTGCTGTGACTGGGAAACTGCACTAAAGCAAAGAAAATCACTTTACGTTTCATTTGTTTCACTAATGGCCCTACATTAAAGAGTCAGAACACTACATCTCTCAATGAAATCTGCTTGGAGAGACATAATGGTATCCACGTGTCCTAACACCTAATGCTAACCTGCAGGAAGAAGCTGCTCACTAACAAGAACAGAGGGCATAGCACTGGTCTGTACAGGACAGGACCAGAGCTGCACCAGAAATTACAGTCTTTAAAGACTCTGAATGGGTTGGGAAGAATGGACCAATCCAAGCTACCCAGGTTTTTATCCCAAGCAATGACGGTTTGCTGAAATCCAACATACTACATGTGTTGCAAGCATGATGAAACGTAGTCTTTAGCACGTACAGAGTTAATGGAGCCTGTGCTTCTCAGTACTTGCTATCCAGAAGTTTGACTTTCTAAGGATTGACTTTAAATGGTGCATTAAAGAAATCCATGTGTGAGGTGCATGATGTGCATCTTTCTTATGCTAAGACTACATGGCATTTAGACTATACCTTATGAGGAACCTTAGAAGTGAATTGTATCTGCCACATTAAAAGCTCTGGCAGTAGAACCGCACATAGATTTAGCAACTCAGGCCTCTCTGTGACCAGTGGCATTACTTTTCTTGTAGGTTTTGTTGTTTGATTTATTACACCTCTCAGATGGTACTTTTTTCACTTTGTGGTCATGTTTATGTAGCCTAGAATTTCAGAAACTATTTCATGTGGGGACCCTCAAAGAAGGTTACTTAAGACTGTGCTAGTGAAAACATAGGTATCACACTCTATTTTCTAGTTCTAAAGAAAAGGACCAAGATTCACATGATCACAAGAAGGATGTGATTTTTAGAGCAGAGGAGAGAAAATCTCTTCCCAGTGTCTGTGGGAGCACTTGGTAAATAAGGTATTTCAATGAGTGTGCACCCACCTGTCCAGAGCTGATTTTTGCCATCTGTTCATCTGTGACAGAAGACACACATTTGCAGGCATCATTACTCTTTTATCTGCATTGGTCTTTATGAAAATGGAAGTGGAAGTGTGATATGTGTGACACATTTCAGTCCACTGGTGCTCTGTATGATAAAACCTTGAGCTTACTTGTGTTTGGTGCTTACTGCCTTCTCTTGCAGATGCAGATTTTCTTTTCCTTAGCTAGCAATTGATGGAGGGGAAGGAAGGAGAGCTTAAGTGGCATGATTTATGCAAGAATTTCTACCCATTATTAAATTATAATAGAAAGTAATTCTAAAGAGTCTAATTCTTCCTCCCTCCACCCACAGGTTTAAGTTGAGATGGAAAGGAATCCTGCAAGCAGAAGGAACTACTGAACTCTTAAGATTCTGGGGGAAGGCGCACTTGGCCTTTTGCAGGGGACTAGGCGTTTCCTTTATTAAAATGTTGCCCTTTTTTACCACAATTCTTTTATTTTCTAGTGGGTTGTATTGCTTTTTTTTTTTTTTTTCTGTCCTCTGTTTCACTCAGTGAAAAATAGTCATAAGGGGGTGAAGGAAGGATAAATGGTGAAACATGTATCCTGACAGATGTTCCTATATATATGGGTAAGAAGGGAAATGTTCTCTGCATATATTGCTTTTCAACCCACAATAGAAGAGATATCATTCTGTTCCTAGATCACTTAGAAAATCTTTGAGGCAATTTTTAGAGGTATGTTTCTGATAGTTTTTGTTATTTATGTAGGACTTCTAAATGCTTCTTAATACTTCTTATTAATGACAGCTATTGATTTTTTTCCCTTTTCTCCATGGTTTTCTCAGTAGAGCTTTCTTTCCTCGTGTAGAATAAGCATCCTCAAAGGCAAAAATTACTGATTTTGCAAGAGTAAGAGGGTTGGTATTTGATTTTCCTTTTTTAGTTATTTTTAAAATATTATTGGTCTCTTCCTTATTCTCTTTCCTTTTTTATTGTTTTGCATTTTTTCCCTAGATTTTTTGTAACCTGTGTATCTGTTCGTCTTTGTGAACAGAAACAATTTCTGTATTTTCTGGTAGATCAGCTGTGTCTTGAGTTTCCGACAATCTGATACCATTCTTTCACACTGGGCACATTCATTTGCAACATGATCACTAGCCCTTAAAAAAGTACTGTCCCACAGTCTCTTTATGACAAATCAATCATATGATATATATGCATGTAGCTCCAGTACCATTCCACTGGAACTGCTTCATGACTCGCTTTGTAGGCTCTTTTGTTGTGTTGTTTCTTAACATCAGAAAGACCTTGTGATGGTGTGCCAGAAGAGAGTACTGTACAAAGGATGTACAAATAGTGCACATCATATCAGGGGTGCAAACTGGCATGATAGATAAAAATTCATGTCATCCAAAGCATCCTTATAACTGTCTGTGCCAAAGGACTTCCTTTTCTTGCTGGTCTTCAAACCATTGACAGCGATACTGTGTACTCCTGACCCGTTGTTTTCATGTCTTTATTTCCTCTTCGTCTTGGTTACTTTTTTATCTCTATGTTATCTTACTGGTGCTTCACTCTGAGCAATCCATCACTTCATCAAACAAATTTTAAACAAACAATAATGAGATCCCCTCCCAGCAGTATTGCACTCTTGAGTAGTGCATGTATGTGCATAGATAACTTTTTGAGACATTAGTTTGTCCACATTAGAAATGTCTTTAGGTTAGAGGAGTACATTCAGTTTGGGTAATGGCTGTGAGCTTTCAGGGTCTGTAAGGTGACAGCTGACTGCAACGCAGAGCTGTTTGGAAAGGATCCAGTAAAAACTTGAACCTTTTCCAGGAAAAAAGGCTTTGATGTGCTGACTATAACAAGAGAACATTAGAAGTTAATTTGTTAGTGGGTTTATTATCACATTTTACTTTAAATTTGATCTCTTAAGATGCGTTGGGAAAAGAGTTAGGGTAAGCATCAATATTTATAATTGCATTACTAAAAATTAGTTATACTCAGATAACTTCTTCATAGCCTTTTTACCCATTTGTTTTGATGTGGCTTTGGAGTTATTTTCCTCCTTACTGTAGATTGCCTGAAAGAATGTACAGAAAACTTAAAAAAAAAATAATAAAAATCGTATTGGGAGCAACCAGATCTTATCTTTGACATGTGTTAATATGTCTTGAAAGTTTTACTCCAGTTTTTACTACTGAGCTGATTTAAATGATAATCTTCCTAAACCTATTACCCCAAAGAACACAGTCTGGGTTTTTTTGGCTTCGTTCTGATTGCAGAGTTTGCCCTTGTCCTTGTATTTTTGTGTGTTAGAGGTTCCTTAAAAACATTGCAATCTATTGTGCAATTCTGTAGGGTGTATTTCTTGGTAACCAACTGTTGCTGATTTTATTTTTAAATAGTTCTGGAAAATTTATGGCATAATAAAGCCTGCTGTACTGCCTTTGCAAGTTTTTATCTATTATCCATTGATGCTGAAAATGTATGCTTGACTTTACACATACTGTAGTCAGCTGTGATGGGATTGTCTAAAGTTAACCACATGCTTAGAGTTCATAAATAATATGACTAAGGATAACAAATTAAACAGAGGATGGAGGAGTAGGAAGTGAAATCAATACAGCAACATAAAAAAAAAATAAATACGTGATTGTTCAGTTGGCTCATTTTCAGGCTTTCCTTGCAAGTTTTTGAATTGTGTCAGATTTTATGATCTGAAGTCATGGAATAGGCAGAAACAAATGTAAACTTATTTCATAGTGAAATATTTCTGTGTGGGGAGAATAGCTATCAGTTGTCTCACTCCTCCATGTCTTTGGCATTTTGATGACTAGAGAGTACTACTTTTTTTTATGACTTTGTAGCACTAACCCGATGCCCAGTGGTTTTAGGACTTGCCCGTGTTTTTGTAACTTAACCCATAACCAAGCAGTTGTGTACAGGCCACCCAGGAAGCTGATGCTCACCAGTGACTCCCATGGGTAATGTAAAAGCAAAACTAAGCTGTGAATTTTATGGGCATTTGGATATAGTAATAGATCTCAGAGGTCTGGAAATGGCAGTTGAAGATGTGCTGTCACTTTGTCTTTTATCTTCTTGAGTGTGCCTATTAGCAAAGAGCACTTAATTATGTGATCGTATACTTTTTTCCTTTTGCCTTTTTATATTCTGAGAGCAAAAGTCTGAACAGTGTTTCACTTAAATTGATGCAATTTCTGTTTCCGGACCAGTGCCTCACTTCTGCCATATAGTATTGCTCATTGTGTTGGAGAAGCTTATAGTCCTTTGCTGTACCAATGCAGTCCTAGTGCATATTCATCCTCCTGTTGTTGAACTTGTAGTCCCACCCCAGTCTAAAAACATGCACAACGTTACCCATGTCTATGTGGCGTAGGCATGTGGGACTATACAGGAATTTTGAGTGTTATATTAGATTTATTTAACACTGTAGTTTTCATACCAAAGTGTTTTCTTTGTTCCATTGCAATGTGGGTAAATCGCACTGAATTTCTTCTGGATCAGTGAATGACACTTGTGTGACCATGGGGGCCATGTTCTTTCCAGATTTCACATTCCCCGTTGTTCTTCATGAAAGAGCTTGGTCTCTTCTCCACAGCAGGAAGGCTGTGGATTTGTTTGGTTTCTTTGCCCTACTCTCTCCAGTTAATTTCAGAGCTCTCTGCAACTCAATTTGCAATGAAAATATATCAGTTCTTGGCCAAGAGGGACTGGGCCAGCCATACTGTTCTGAGTGATCTCAAGCCATTAGGCACTGCGGTGTCAGTACCCATACTACTTTAATGTCTATATTATGTCTGGGATTCATTAATGATGTTCAGTACATCCATGGTGTGGTCCTTGTTGCTGTCATGCTGAGCTATGTAAAGAGGTTCCCAACAAAGAGCAGTAAAAAAGGAGATTGCATTCACAGTGCTACTTTATTCAACCTCTTTGGAACGAACCCATTCTGTATCCATAGAGGAGGTTACGTTATGCAAAATGGACAGAAGGAGCACCTGCTGGAATGGCATGCATTTGCAAGCAGGGAAGGGATTGATCATTCACTGTACCACCTAGAAGAATCTTCTGTCTAAGTTTGCTTTTTTCTGTGCTCCCTCCACCCTCACCTCCCACACACACACACTTCTCAACTTCCTTTTCGATATTTCCTCTCCTTTCCATGGCACTGAGCTGGGTCAGATGATGTGTGTGCCACTTGCCGGTCTAATTCCACCATGTGGGTTATATTTCCAAGAGTAAGAGAAGGATCTGTACTCAACACAGCGGGGTGTTGAGGGAGATATGTGTGCAGTGTGCTGCACAAGTTACCTAGCCTGCTGGGTGTGACTTATAGTCATCCTATGAGCTTCATATATGAGCTATGAGATTCATGCTAAGGAGGGAAGGGAAGAATAAACTGAACAGCATGCTGTCTCTTGATTGATTAAAGAGCTATGTTGTGAGGTGAGAAGTGAATTTAGGTTCAAATGAAGAACAAACAAAAACAGAGCTTGAATCTTCTCAATTAGGAATTTAAAATGGAATGTTTTGATGCAAAATAAGTTTTTATTTCTTCTTCTTACAAACTCCTATATACAGACATGCATGGGGGAGACACCAATCCTAGAGGACTTCTGATTTGATTTACTCTGAGTACTGAGAAGTGAATGGTTGAAAACAGAAAGAATATTTCAGAGCTAATCTAGTTACTGTATGAACAGAAGTTAATTAGACAGTGGGCAAGCCATAGACCTGAAGAGATCTATCTTGGAATATATTTAACATAACTGCTTCACCTGTTTGTTTTCTTTTCCCCCTGCCTTCCCATTTACTAGCAATAAACAATCTGTCTACCCCACAATGGTTAGTATAACACAGAGCTTGACGCCGCCCTGGTTGAGGTCAAGCACTTCAATTTGAACCTCTCAAGGGATTTCTCTATGTGTTGCTAGTGTACTGGTAAAAATGACTTTAAACTCTTGTCAGCGCAGTTACTGGTGCACGCATCACAGTCCCACTCAAATAAACCTGTCACAACACAGAGTCAGCAGCTAGAGAAGAGTACAAGGACAGGTCTCTAGCTTTTCATTTGAGCATCACTAAATGTGCACAGAGTGCCCAATTATTTCAGCATTATTGAGCAAGCCTACAGGAGGACCCAAGCCTTGCTACATTAGATTTTCTTTAGTAATTTGCTCAAGTACCGCTGAGGACACTTAAAGGGCTTAAAACGGTGGCTGCAACCAGTTTCTTTTTCTGGACTGTTAATTCAGGTTTTCTCTTTCAAATTAACTCTCTCTGCATGTTGTGCAGTAGCACTGGGAGAACTGTTCAACACTAATTTTCTCAATTTTCAGCCCTTTTTTTTCATTATATAACTGCTTTTATAGTTACATATGTTTTGATTAGATGTGTACGTGCTGCGTTTCTCATACAAAGAATAAAATATGATACTTCTGTCAGAGAAATAAAAAGTTCACCAAAACTAAAATTAAAATTTCTTTCCTTTTTTTAGATTTAGCCTGAACATGTTTGTGAGAGTTGTTATGTGGATTGATCAGGTGCTTTGGTTGATCTAATAAATCACATTTGCTGTACAGGATCAGTTGGACAACCCCCAGCTCTCTGAACAAATTCAATATCTGTTCTTAATTTTTCACAGCAGCAACAACTCCAGGCCCAGCATTTGTCACATGGACATGGTCTTCCTGTGCCACTCACTCCGCACCCCTCAGGCTTGCAGCCTCCAGCCATCCCACCCATTGGTAGCAGTGCTGGTCTCCTGGCACTGTCTAGTGCGCTGGGAGGGCAGTCCCACCTCTCAATTAAAGATGAGAAGAAGCATCACGATAATGATCACCAAAGAGGTAGGTGCTGCCAGATTAGTGTGTGACTTCATTTCTCTTCTTTCCTTTTCTCAAAAGTCTTTTAAAATAAAAAACAAAGGAAGGTTCGCAAGAATTCCCAGGTAATTGCTTCAGTATTTTTATCTAGCAGTAGCCAGAGATCATGTTCAAATGCTAGAAATCCAGTTTTATAAATTTGGCTGTATAATATTAATAATGAACTGTAGAGAAAAGTCAACATCTGTGCAATCTGTTATTTAACAGACATCGAGATTCTTTCTTCCAAGTATGATAAATGTATAATTTTGTGTAAATTAACTAGTACTTTTTCTTTCTCTCTCCCTCTACCTCCCCATTTTCTGCGACCGCTTCTTCCCCTTCTTGTGCACGGGGACTGCTCTGCATGCAGACAGAGACTCCATCAAGGTAGGACTCCATTTTGTAAGTGTAAGGGGTGGCTGCACACTGCGTTCTTCTGAAATATGGCCCACAGTGGTGGGGAAAAGTCACAGAGAGAAACCAGGTTGTGTCACTCCTGTTGGTGAGCAGAGACTGTGTATCACATTTAGGGAGCAGCTGGTAGTGGGGCAGCTAGGATTGCAGATGACTAGCTGTCTAGTGGGTTTGGTAGAAGAGTATTGAGGCTGTTCCTGGATATATGGAAAAGGTTACCTGATGCCTCTCCCCAAGCCTATGACAGAAAGAATTAGCTATTGGTTTTAAGTAATTTGGTGGCTGTAAACTGTAATTCTGATATATCCTAATAATGCAATTATGGAAGGATTTCTCTGTAGCTCACAGGGGAGAGGTTAGGTGGTGCCTGCTGTCCTTACTGAAGCTGTTGGAGGGTAGTGAGCTGCTCTTCCCTACCCTGGTGAAGGCGGTACTTGCACTGAGGATCCTGGCTTGCTCTTCCTAAAGCTAATTTTCAGGCTCTGAATGGTTGTACAACATACATGTGTACAATCCCGTGCATGGTAGTGTTTGTAAGTAGATGTAACACACACCTTGTGGTTTGTGTAATTGTGAGCATTCAGTGATGCACAGGACTATGAATCAGCGTACGTGGCTGGATGGTTGTTCGTTCTGAATAGCCGCCAGAATTTCTCAGAGGCTTCTGGGCTATTGCAAGAGAGAAGGTGCATCTGGCCCTGCCCTCTTCTGGATCAATGTGCTGTCCTCACTGCTGCTGGCAGTTTACCAGCTAGCAGCAGAACTAATTGTCGCCAGCTACACAGTTATCTGCCCAGCTCTGGGTAGCTGGATGTAGTTACAGAGTAGAGCCTGAGTGACTTGCACAATTTTCACTAGCAGAAGATTAAGCGTTTTTAGATAATGGTGAGTGTGAAATGAACGATAACGCTTGTCTTACAAAGGGCAAGACCTCTGCCCACTTTACTGAGCACTTACAACCAATTTTTCAAGGTTTTAATGATGCTTTTTGTAGGAAGATGTAATTTATGCCAGGGTTTGGCCAAGCAGCAGAAGATGTGTTCACAGCATGAGACTTGGGTGCATTAGACAAGGTTACAAGGAGTTTGCAAGGCAGATGTTATTGGTGTGGACTAGATGGCATGTGAGGAGCATGGTGCTGGGCACAGGCTTTGCCCCTTCTGGAAACCTGGCTGGCTGGGGCTGCCATGCCGGGGCATATGCCTTTTCTTCTCCAGCAGTTAAGGTTGAAATGTGGTCCTTAGCTTTCCCCAGCACACCCATTCTGCCACTGGCAACTGTGCCGTGTCCCAGCTGAGTGCGACTGTTGTCAGTTTTGCTGTTCCCCATATGGTTCTGCGTAACAACCAGGAGCTGACAGGAACTGTCACTTTTTACTGTGAGCAGCAAAGGCTCTGAAGTTGTCTATCTGCTGACATAGGACAACAGTGCATCAGTGTTCACTTCAGCTTCTTTGTCATGAGATGTAGAAACTGGGATTTTTGCTTTATGCAATGAGGTTGGGTGCAGATTGATGATGATTTCCCTAGAACACCCCCTTTTCCCTGTAAACAGATAGATTTAGAGCAGTTTCTTTATTCCTGCATCCAAACAAACATGTATAAGTAAGGCAGATACCTAAATGTGGGAATACAAACCCACCTGATTTCTTTAGTAGGTTTGCATACCTGTACAGTTGGAACCACAAGTGTTTCACTCAAGTAAGTGAGTAAGGAGGACTGCTAGTATATGCCTGTCACTGTTTCCAAACAAAATACACTATTTGTGTTTATGCAATGTCTGTGAGATGTTGCAGTGTTAAAGCTGGCATAGGTGTTACAGGGAGTGTTTATACCAAGAAGTATGATTTTGTCTGGGAATGAAGCAAAGGCACTGTTATTCATACAGCTTCGAGAGGCAGAGGAGGGCTTTGCTACTTTGTGCCAATTAACTTTGAAATGATAAATAGATGTTTGTATTAAATGGTGTTCAGGTTGTGAGTTGGCTTGTGTGTCAGCATTACGGGGCTTGCTGCAAGCTTTGCAAGGTAAACTAGTTTGTTAATTTCCTTAAACGTTTTCACTGAAGCCCAGAGTAGCAGTTAGTCACTTGTTCAATTGATCCGTCCTCCCCTAAGTGGCTCCTGGTTAAGAGATGCTTTTTATGATTGTCTGCTGTGTGACTTGAGATGTTTTTTGTCAGCCAGAATGTGCAAGTTGCCAGCAGCTGGTGTCTGTGTGCTTGTATGAAATAATTTATTCATGCAGGATAATGCTCCTTAACATTTAACAGGTAATGAACGTGACATAAATTTCCTTCTTGCTTTTAATTTTTCCCTTTCCTTTTCTAATGTGCAAACAGGCAGCTCTGGTACTCTAAATAGTAAGTAATTTTTGGCCATCTGTCAAAAGTAAATTTCAATACAAATTTAAATTAATGGTGCCTGAAATTTTTATAGCTTCTCTAAAAGCCTCTAATGTGCAGAAAATTCTAAATCTGCTAGTAGTAATTAGTGTAGCATGTAATGAGGATATGGGCAATGTTATACAGCCCCAGTGTAACATTTTGATACGGTAGCAAAATTTTGATTTATACAAGGTTGTGCCTGGGTTTAATTGTGAGAGACACTTTGAAGTGTTTTCTTGCTGATACAGATTATTAAGTAGGGCAGATTTTAGAATACCTCATGTAGTGTAAATTTATGCTTTAGTATATGATTCACATAACAAAGATACTCTACCCATTTCTACAAAGAAAGGAGATCGCCTAAAGCGTCCCATTCCTTACCACCACTTCCAGGGCATTGGATTTGCTGAGCATTATCTTTGTGAAACTTGCTGTCTGTAGTCATGCTGGTCCTGAGTCTCCTCCTGGTTCAGGCCAGGCAGAAGGCAGTTTGCATCGCTCTTCTAAACATGATGTTTTTCTGCCTGGTAAGCCACAGGGCTCATATCCTTCCCAGCACCTCCCCAAAGCAAGCAGTTCAATGCTGAAACAGAGCAGTCACCTTCTAGATAACACAAGATTGTCCAGGAGCTATTCCTAAATAGTAGATCAGCATCAGCACAGCAAGCTCTGTGGAGAAGGGCAGCTTTGGGAGTGCTTTGATTTCATGTTGGATTCAAGTCCTCCAAATCCCTTGCAAAGTTTGAAGCGTGGGAAAACTCTAGACGTGGTAAACTGGGTCATGGGAGCGCTCTTTGTGCAAGGCTGTGGAGTGGACAAAGGGAAGGGAAGGGTGGCAAGCTCAAAGTGCAGCCCATGCTTAAGGGCTCTGAGGAAATATAATGTGTTTAGACAGAAAGACAAACAGCTCTGCAGTTAATCAAGCAGCTTTTCACAGAGGACATGGTGTGTCTACAAGCAGCAAGAATTTTTTTAATTTTTTTTTAAAAAAAAGGATTATTCTGCAGTGGATTCTTGCTGGCTAATTGCACCCTGCAAGGACTTTTCCACCTCCTGCAAGGACTTTTCCACCTCCTGCAAGAGCTACTGATGCAGAAGGCATGTTCTTCTTCCTAGGCCTTGTATCTTCTTCGGGACAAATGTGGCAAAAGTTTCTCTAGTCCCTAAAGAATTCTGTAATGTAAAATATACCTTGTGAAGAAGCTAAAGCTTTTTGTGTGCAAAAGCACCACCTGGCAGAAAGCACTCTAGCTTTAGCTGTTTCTTTCTGTGGCTCCTATTGCAGTTGGAGTGAAGGAGTCCCCAGATGCTGGGTGGGTTATAGGCCTGCCAGAGGTAACCAGGTTGTCTCTGACCACGTTATTTGAGAGTTTTAGACTCTTCTGAATCATTGCCTTGTGCAAGGTTCGTATCTTGTAACTTTTTACCTCATCTGTTGCTAATCTAGATCTGTTGTTCTTTGTTACTCATGTGGTGCATTGCTTTTCTTCCGTGTTTGTTTTTTTGGTTTGGGTTTGGGGTTTTGTTTGTTTGATTTGTTTTGTTTGTTTTGGGGTTTTGTGTGGGTGGGTTTTTTCTTCACCTGTATTGTAAATTACTTGGAGAAGAGACTGCCCATTGTACTAGTTGCCAGTGTTGTGGAGTCTCTGTTCATTTTGATGCTGAGGGTTACTATTTCAGCAGCAACAAGTGCCAATAATTAAAAGCAGCAGTCTTGTGGCAGGAATAAAATAGCTTATTTGAATTCCTCTGGAAAAAGACATGTCTTAAATGAAAAGGACCTGAAGTAACACACAAAAGCCAGGTTTGGAGTGAGATTCTGTCCAGCATGCTAGTGAACTAGGAGAATTCTGTCAGGGCAAATTCAAGTGGCTTTAGCAGCAAGATTACTTTTGCCTTAATCTATATGAAGACTAATCATTACATGTGTGGCAGATACAGGGAAAGTGGGTGGGTGCGGTTCCCACATGCCATTTACATATGTAATGGCAGTTGCTCCAGTGATCTCAATTTAGCTTCCTGAGCTGTTAGCCACTGTTAAGTGTTTAGGCCTCAGTTCATTTAGTATGCAAGAGTAAACTGCTTACTCCTGCAGCTCTAATTTGATACTTAAAAAAAAAAAAAAAAAGTTGAAGGAGTGTAATGCTTTTCTGGAAAGAACAAGGTAGGTTAAAATCAAAATGCCCAACATGTATTATAATTACATTGCTGAGAGTGCTCTTCTGCTGGTAGAGGAGCACCCCATGAACTGCCACGATGTGCTGCTGTGGACTTTGTCTTGTCAGGTTTTTTTAAATGGCATTTCCTCTACTGGCATGAGTATCCTGCCAAATATCTTTGCATTCAGTATGTATTTAACAAGCCAGAGAAACATAGTTACCTGTTGCATGCTTAAAGGAATATATGGAATTTATTTCTTGATCATTTTGTTATTTTGCCACTTTAATACCATGTAGCTGAAAAGTACTTTGCAGGTTTATTAAAATCCGAACATTGCACATTTGTGTCATGGATTCTACTCGTGCTTTTCTCCATTTGGGAACAAGGTACTGAATGTATTTTGCTTTTTGTAATGATGAAGTGGTAGTTTTAAGCTGAGCATATTTAAACTAAACCTTTCTCCACAAGAGCTGTGGTTTTGATCTTCAGGGGTGTTTTGGGAGTAGTGTTATCAAAATATAATGAGCAACTGCTGTTGGCTTGTGATACAGTAATTTTTTTTCAGTGTTAATTAATATCTGCCTCAGGGTGTGTAAGCTGTGCTGAATGTAACAGGTGCCCTAATTCCAGAAAATGTGTTGTAATTGTTTGTTTGTGGAACAGATTAATAAATATCTGTGGGGCATAGCTGGTCCTCAGGTGGTAAATGTGAATGGATTAATGATGTGGTTGGGTGAGACATGCTTGTTTGTTGCAGTCTGGTCCAGTAACTGCTGAAGCAGAACAAATATTAATTAGCAGGGTCCTGTTTGTTGTCTCAGTCTGTCTTACACTGATTTTTTGGCACTACTTTTTTTTTTTTCTTAATGACCTTTTCATGGGTAGACTTGTAGCATGTCATTCAAGCCCTATGTTTTTTAACATATTTTTAGAGCACAAAACTGAACCTCAGGTATTTATATCCCTGTTACATTTTTTGGTTCTTTTCTTCCCCCACCCCCCTGACTACCCAATTGAATTTTACATTTCTTTCATTTAGTGTCACATTTTTGTCCTTTTTAATGAGGTCATCTGGGATTTTAGTGTATTTTTCTGAATGTAACAACACATACTATAGTATCAAAGAATTAGCTGCTGCTTCCATTTTTGATGGCTTCACCTCTTTTACCCAATAGCTTTTTTCCATGCTTCTGTTTATTAACTGGATGCTGGCCTCCTACCTTGCACCCTTTTGCCAATTACCACAGAGTGACTTTTACTCAGTATTGTACCTGTATTTGGACAAAGTCTTGCAGTACTTCTCACTATCAAACTTTATTTTGCCGCGTGGTGATTTAAGGTATAACCCCGTGTTCTCTTTGCAGATGCTCTCTTCACCCAGGAGACAAACAGTTACATGGGCTGTAATTTCTAATCTGAGCAGTCATGTCTAATTATTTCCATGGCAACAGATTGTAATGTTGATAACACAGGACTATGACTTCATGTCATAGAGTAAGAAGAGGAAGTTTGCTGGAGTGAAGGGGTGGGTGGAAAGGTCTTCTCCAGCGCAAAGGCTTTGACAATGTAATAGCTGGGGGAAAAGAAGTAAAGGGAGGGAATTAATTTGTTTATTATCTCTTTTGAAGTTCTTCTCATTGTAAGTGTGCAATTAAAATCATACTTTGGATGCTGGCATTCATGGCTTACAGTAGTTGACTCATGGTGAACGTGTCTGGAATGAAGAATATGTTTGCAGGTTGGATTAAATAGACATCAGAGTAATGAGTAAACAATACTTAACAATTTTTGTCAAACTGGAACACAAACTAGATGGCTGCTTTTTGTCTTACAGATTTCTGTTGGCACCATAATACGTTTTTATTGTTGTTGTATTGAGCACTTAATAGTTTTTGATTTTGAATTGCCTTTAAAACCCTTAGATCTAAGCAGCTTGAAACATCCCATTTTTAGGTATTCAGTGGATTCCTTGAGCATGCTGATGAAACTGCTAAAGGGAGGGAAGGACGACAGATAACCTTCTGGAATCAGCAACGTGGATGACATGCATTGGAAGTTTCTTTTCTCTGGATTAAGTCCCTGAATGCTAGTAGAGGTTAATAATTGTATTAATATTTATATTGCTCTTCCTGTCTCTTCCTTAGCACTGGAAAAGAGACTGACACTATTCTCAGTCGAAGTGTTGTTAGTCTCTTAGGCTGATTTTAGAAGTTGGAAGAAAGGAGTAGTCTGACTGATTCCCAAGTTATTATGCAAGATTGTTGAGTGCATCATGAATTACAAAGTTTTAGCTGTGCTTTGAGGGAAGAAGCAATTAGGCCAGCCAGCAGGAATCAGCCATTGAGGGGGAATTTGCAGGAAAGTTACGGTGTGTCTCCTGCCTCACCCTAGTACAGCTCTGATTGAGTCAAATAATTAATTAAATATTTCAAGCTCGATTAGTCTATTCTGCATAGCAATTTGAAAAGTTCTGTGTTTTCTTGAGCGACATTTGGCCTTTTGAAGAGCAAAAAATTGGAAATGCTAATGTTTTCTGGACAACTACAAGAAGAAAATAAAAATGTCTCCATAGCAACAAAGCTTCTTTCTAGATGGTTTCCTAAGATATGCCTGAACCAGAAGCAGATGTCTGATTTGAGAATCTCACCTCCTTCAATGTAAACAAATAACTTAGTGGCAGGTGTTGGAAATAATATGCAAATCCTATTAAGGGACCCGGGGTTCCTGTCACTCAGGAAGGCCCTGCCACAAAAGAGTTGGTTGTCTGAATAAAAGAGGCAGAGTAAATTCTCATTAGGCTTTAGCTTTTCCCAGGAAATTATTGTCTCTGGGTGCTCTTTCTTCTGCGAGCCTTAATGCAAAAGCCATTTCTCTGTTTCTTCTGTTGATCCCTTCTGCCATCTTTGCTTTCTCCCTCTCCTGCTGGATTTGCGCTTGATGTGGTGGCGGCGGCTGCTGCTGCTGCTTGAGGCGTTGTGGCATTTGTGATTTTAACCCTTGTCCCTCCCTCCCCAGCCCAGCCACGGCTGGTGCGAGAGCAGCCGGAAAGAGACACGCGACGCCGCCCTGGAGCCAGGAGAGGAGAGGAGGGGAAGCGGGAGATGAGGGAGGCGGAGCAGCCGAGGCCTGGGCGGCTTATTGCTGTCTCGTTTGTGAGAATTTATAGATGGTGGTGTTGCCCCTGGCACTGCGAGACCGACCGTCATCTGCACGTGGGGTTTTCCTTTTCCACAGGGAACGCCGCTGTGGAGGGGCTGTGGTAAAGGTTTTGGTATGGCTAGCTTGCTGGGGTCACATGCTGGGATTCAAAATTAAAGAGTGGTTGCTAATGTGCCTAGGAAATTGATGGCTGCCTTTTTTTTTTTATTGCTCTTTTGGAGTTACTAAGAAAACATTAGGTACTCTGTTAGTCCAATGTGACACTTGTGCTGCCTTTGCACGTGCTGGTGGCAGTTTTGTCCCCAGACCTTGTCGTGCAGACCCCTGCACTTCCACAGCCTAAGGGCCAGATTTCCAGTGGTTTGTTGAAGAAAACTTGCAAGAGGACAGACAGTAGTGGGCACTGAGGATGCATTTTCCAGGGTTTCTAGGCTGAAGTGGAGACCGTGTATATGTGCCACCGCCTCCTCTTGTCTCAGTGTGCCAGACTTGCATAGCGATGCTCTTAACAACACTCAGAGGGTTAAATGTGGATAAACAGAAAACAAGGCTTCTGAAAAGCTTGACGATTACCATGCAGCATTTCTCAGACTGTAGCCCCCGAGACACACTTCGTAAAGCCAATAAAGCTCACACTGGTGGTCTCCCGTTGCCCTGGCAACAGACCACAGGGCACCCTGTGTGTGAAATACATGAACATCTGCGAATTAATCTTTTTTAGTTTGTTCTTTCCTTGGCACTGGCGGAGCTGCACTGGCTGGCAGCAGTGGGGACTGGACTAGAGGGTCCCCCAGGGACGCCCCTGGCACCTTGCAGAGAGGGTGAACATGACGGGTTCCCTTCAGCAGCGCTTCCTGCGGTGCAGGGACTCAGCCTGACATCCATTGCTGGGATGCTGCGAGCTTCCTTTTGGCTGCACAGGGAAATGAATAAAAAACATACTCTGCCAAGTTGAGGTGTTATTGGGCTTGTCAGTCTTTGGTGAAAAAGAATCTTAGGGGCTAACACTGAAATAAGCGCTCGTGTCCGCAGCACAGTTTACTGGACTTCCAGTTTGGCCCAAAATGCAAAACAGAGACACATAACAAAACCTAGCAGTGTAGTAGCTGACCCAGCAAGAGGCCTGGCCCCGACTGAGCTTGAGAGATGCAAAATCCAGGGGTCAGCTGAGTCCCCGCAGCGCCCATGCAGGTGCGCAAAACTAGGTTCCCCCAGCCCTCCCCAGGGTGGAGGTAGCAGGTGCGGATACTGTGTGCAGGTCCCGGCACTGGCTGCGGCCACAGTGGTTGCCTCGTCGCTCTCCACCGAGTCTGCGGGAGGACTGTAGGGGGAACGTTGTGTATGTTGTATCATCAGTGCACACAGGATGCAATCAGTGTTTTAATGAAGTATTGGAAGTGAAAGGCCTCTTTAATCTGCTAATTGCATTAAGAGGATGGCATATTGCTCTGTATAGTTTGTTTTAATCTGTGAGCTTATCAAAGAGTATTGAGGTGCTTTAAAGTGAGATACTGCAGCCAGTCGGACACTCCTTATTTGCATACGAATATTAGCAGGCACGGCTGTACCTCTTCTTTTCTGCCTCTTGAGAGGCAGTGAACGCAGCTGTGGGAGTTTCCATAATGTGTACTTATGAGCAAGTAGGGCAGAGGGGCGGGAGAAGGAGAAGCGGTCTATCATAGCTGCTCTATGCAGTGGAACTGGTATATTTCAAGCCATTTCTTTTTGCTTTTGTTTTTGATTATTTTTTTTAAGAGGGCATAGAGTACTTTCTTTGCTATATTAATCCTGCCGCGTCAAAGTAATTAATGACACTGAATTTGCTGGTGGTGCCCTGCTTTGTCAAAGTGGTGTACGATGCAGAGGTGCACCATAGGTGTATAGAAGAACGGCCAGGAAAAGTGTCTTCCAATAGCAGAGGAACCATTCTCCACAGAGTTGTGTAGTGTGAGTTTGGCACAGATTACACACAACACAAAATTTGGCAGCTACAGCAAGGTATTTCGGAGTCCTTTGGTCATTTTGTTTTAGTAACAAAGTGGCCAGACTATATAGAAAACATTGCTTGCACTGAGTTGAAAAGGCAGTGCTGACCTAAATAACATGAAGCTTTGCCTTGTGGTGTTAAAACACCAGCCATTAGGAAATCACTGTACTTGGCTCGCAGTAATTTTAGCTGTGTGTTTAACATTTCTTGTTGCTCTCTGTATGTTTGTGGACACCGTACCTATTGGTTTTGTATTCCTGTCCCACCTATTTCTTTTAAAAATACCAACTGCAATTTATTTTTGCCTTCGAGGAAAATTGATGTTTTTCTTTATCTTCCCTGCTTTGAAAAAAAGTTTTTTGCAGTGGCCTGTAAATATTACTTGGTAATGAGCTTTGCTGTCCCATACTGCAGTTCAATTTCTGAATAATTTTAAAATAATCATTTTAAATTGAATTAAAATAAAACTGATGGGGTGAGAGAAACTTTTTCTGCCCTTCTGTTGAAGTACAGTGTCTTTCCAATTGCCCTGTCAAGATGTGTAATTGGCATTAGAGTAGCAAAGGCACCCTGCTTTCAGCATAAAGGGAGCCTGTCCAGGGTCTGTTTGGTACCTTTGTAAAAAGCACTCTTATGGTTACCATCTAGGTAACTTAAAAGCTTTATATCACACTGCAGGTATTTGAAAACAATTAAGTATTTAACAGACCTTCTGTAGGACTCTTGCATGCTTCATGGAGGTTTTTCTGGTAACTGTTTCCTACAGCCATTGTCAAGGTTGCAGGTGCCTTTTTTTGGAGCCTTCGTACTCCAGGGGAGGAAGAAGAGGAAACATCTTTTTGTGTGATGTTGTCTCTTTTCCATGTTATTTTTAAAGTATCTAGTTAAGCTGTGCAAGTTGCAGCTTTTTTGATATCAAATGTTTTCTGTACCTTTCTGTTGTGCCTTTGGTCTCCATGGAGCCTTAACCATTTTGCAAACACCACTAAGGTCTGTAATAGTCCCACTACTACTGATAAACTTAGCATTGCAAATAGCAATAACTTGATTTATAATAGTAAATTTAAGTGAAGTTTCCCACCAAATGCAATAGGACTGAAATAGATACTAACAACTACAGTGATCACAGAGCTATGGAAAAGTGTTCATGAATTCTTTTGGACAGAAAGAGGAAGAAAACTGTATTTGATTGAAGGAGGCTCTTTATGTTAACCACACACAACTCCAGAGATTGCTACAGTGCAATCTGCACTGCGCTTACTTTGCAAACAAAACATGTTACAGATTCTAATTATAAAACAAAAATATGTGCTTTAAATTGACATACAGGCAGAATTTCTCTTACTATTTTGCTAAGTCTTAATACTGTCAGGGATTCTCTCTGGAATACTAATTATTCAGCATGTACAGCTGCTACTTTAGATGTCAAAATTAGGATGTTTGTAAGTGTGTTTGATATTGTGTTCTGGTTCAAGAGATGTGTCCAACACTGCACTGCTATATATATGTAAACTGGTCTGAGGGAAAACATTTGTTTATATCCAAGGTTGTTCTTGTCAATAGTGGGATTAAGTCAAAACAAGCGCCACTTGTTATCTAATTTACCTAAAGTTTACTTAAAGTTTAAAAACAATGTGTTAATGTAATGATATGATTGTGACAAAACCCAACGCAAAGGAGGAAGCAAACATCCGGAGGTGGGCTGTTTTCCACACTAATGAGGCAATTGAAGTAAAGGACGTAATTCTTAGCACTTGGTTCTATGCTGTATGACTAGTTTGGCCTGCTTTTTGGAAGTGTAAAGATGAACCCTCATGAAATCTCTGGAGAAGCGCATGTGAGCATTCTTCTTGTGGCTGGAGAGAAAGAAATGCTAAGGTGTGTGATTAAGAAGAGATCAAATGAACATGGGGGGAGCAGAGGGAGAGAGGGGTGCGGGAATAAATACATCTTTCTTCTCTGCATCCACCTGACTAACTACTGTGCTTATTTTTATCCACATTTTACGTATTCTCTGGAGAGAACTCTTTTACCACTCACATGAAAAAAAGAGGAAGAAAAATCATAGGCAGCAGGCTTGATTATGCTGCATAAAGATCAGGCAACTAGTAGACTTACGTGTGCCTAGCACTTGCATGTTAAAAGCTGTTTTCTCTCTATAAAGTGACACCAAAAGCAAGGTTTAGGAAGGTGTTAATCCTGTGAACATTAATGTTTTCCAAGGTCATTGATTACCGTTGCCCTCTGTTACGCTGTCAGAACTTGCCTAATGTTTCATTTTCTCCTGTCGGACATCTGGTGGTTCATCAGAACTATTTGAAGAGCTATCGTTCATTAGTTTACAGGGAAAGCCTTGAATAATTCACAAAACAAATTATTAGGCAAGCACTTGTCTATCTTACTGAATTATTCTGCATGTTTGCTGAACCAGTTAAGCAGGAGAACAGCGTTTCCTTCTCCTGAGGGTTCATAGTGGTAGTATTGACCCACCTAGTTATTGGGTTTGAGCCTTTTGTTGACACTGTTGTAAATGAAAGCAGCCTGGACAGGCACTGAGCAGCTGGGCTGGATAATTGTGAAGGATTTGTGCTTGTTGCTGTTACCCCCAGTGTTTGTAGTGGGTTGTTTGCTTTGACTTTCGTTGAACTGTTGACAAAAGCATTAGATACAAATGGGAACAAATAAAGTGGTGAGATGCCAGGAGGGCTTGGCAGTAATAGTGTTTTTCATTCTGACTTAAATAGGGAGTGTCGACACTTATCTGGATGGGAAAGGGAAGGTGTGTTTGGCATTTGTGTGCTTCCCTCTCTTCTTTCTCCTGCTTTCCTTTACTGCTAAATATGTTTTGTCAAACACAGGTGAATAAAACAGGACGGAGGCACATTCACCATTACCTTAACTCTTTGGCACCACGTTTTTGAAGCTCTTACTGACTGTGGATGTCTTGCTGGGCAAATTCAGTTCCTGGCATGAATGGATTAAGTATAAAAAGGCAAGGGCGAACAAAAAAAAGGCAAGAAAGAAAGAAAGGAGGGGGAGGTAGAAGGAGTAGAGTTGAGAAAAGAGAGGATTAAATAGAACAGTATACACTAAGTAGTATAGCTAGCAAAATTGAAGTCATATACTGGAACGTTTTTAATTTGGTTTAAACAAAATACGCTTTTGTATATTCAAATAGGGAGTAGCTCAGCTGTTGTGAAGCCAGGAAATTAATGGTATTTTTAGTGAGATAGCAAAAGCATGTCAACAACATAGCTGTGGATGGTAGTGTTGGCATTTTATTCATGAGGAATTATCAATGCAGGTTACTGGACAACATAGTGTGACTGGAATGATTGAGCACAGGGGAAAGCAGCTGTCCTTCTGTAAGATGATTTCATTTTGCGTTTAGGCTTTCAGGAAGAGAAGGAGGAGAGAGAAAAGAAAGCATTTGAAAATACGTGTCTAAGATGCTTATAGTTGTGGATTTTGGCTCCCAGAGACTAACCTTTTTACCTCTGTTTGACTCACAGTTTTATCACTGCTTCTTTTTAGGCAGCTGTCCTTTCTTTTCAAGTCTGTCTTGAGGGATGGCAGAGAATACAGGCAGAAGAATAGAGTTGCATTAGGATGTCTTTGCTGAAAAGGCTCTTTTGGCCCTGGAGGAGCTGCAAATTTGTTCTAGTCTTCTCTGGCTCTGGAGTTTTGTGCCTGACCACTGTTTGCTTTGCACCCTTAATGCATTTAATGTGCTCTGAAATGTGGTTGACTTGGCTGGTCATGAAGGAAGGTAGTGTATGATCTGGAAGGCCTTACCATTTGGCCTGTCATAAAGCAAGGTAATTTATGATCTAGAAGGTCTTGCCACTTGGCAGGAGTGATGCTTCATATTTGTTATTCCAGCCATAGTTTTCTTGCATCAGTCAACCTCAGAGTGTTGTGCATGTCAATGGGAAAGTGGAAAATAGAGTTCACAGGCGTGAAGATACCACTCTGATCAAAGAAGACACAGTACTGCTACCTGAAAGCATACAAAGATATTCCTTGCTTCTGCTGTAACGTGTGCATCTGGTGGTATCTGAGATTCCCGCAGGGTTTCAGAGCACTGAAGTTGCATATGCAAGTATTGTTTGTCATCTGCCTTCATGCAGCTTCAAGTTATTCTGAAACCAAACACTATTAACAAGATAATTGTGGCATTTATGGACCTACTTTGAGCAGTCATCCATGTTTTATTTACTCCCCTTTCTTATGATTGCCATATTGTTCCTAGTCTCTTCACAGTAAGAAGGACAAAAAGAAATCAGAAATAAGTTGCCTATCACTGCTAAGATTTCTTGTAACATGTAGTGTGTGTGTTTTGTGCCAAACCGCAGCCCTGTGGACATCAGCAAGTATTTTGCCCACATACTAAATACTGTAGGATCAGGACCTGAATTTGTTATTAATCCTACAAATATTAAAAGAAAGTGAAGAAATATCAAGCTATTTCTAGCAAACATGTACTGGGAGTGGTGTTACTGTAAATATCAGCTTGTGCATGTTGAATCCCCAATTCTTTTTGTATCCCTCTTTGGGGAATACACTGAAAAATTCTACAGGGGGCTAAAGAAATTCTCATTATACTTTTCAACCTTGAATGCAAGAAAAATGAGAAATCTCTGAAAAGTAGGGACTTAAAGCCCAATCAAAACAAATATATTCAACAAATGTCTGCACTGTATTTGGAAATCCACTTTTGGATAATCTAAATTGTGCACGAATTCAGAAAGAATAACTTGTGAATGTTCTGTGGTATTGCCTGCATGCTTTGTAATCGAGCTTGGGCAGTTTTCTGATTTCATGTAAAGTGTACTTTCCTCTGTACGTCATCACACAGAGTTAGCTCTGTAGGCTAATCTGCTTTGCTTGTAGATCTGTAAGAAGGGCCCCAAGCTGTGTTTTACCAGGAGAAGGCATAAGTTTCAGGAAGGCAACACTTGGAAGCAGGAAAGCACTTCTGCAAAGAATTTTCATTGGAGTAACAATAGTTTTGAATGTTACAAGAGGAAGAAGGAGAGAGGTAGGTTTTGAGTCACCCAAATCACAAAGTGATTATGCATCATGTTACAAAAGTTTTTTGCATAGTCTGGTGCCAGAGTGTAAGAAAATAGAGTTCTAGACTGGCCAGGTAGGAATAAGGGTGGAGATGGGAAAAAGCATTCAATAATGTGTCATAGGAAACTGTAATATAATGAGACAGAAGTAGAAGTATGACAGAGAGGTGATGACCTGAACCAGTGATGCATAGTCTTCCAGCACAGGTCTTTACTAGAAACTTGCCATGAGGTAGTACGCTGCCCCTATTTTGCATACAGTTTACATTGAATTTTCATCAGATAAGAGTACACTCTGTTGTTCGTTTGTTTTTTCTGATTTATGATGTGTTGTAAATCCAAACACTGCATACCACAAAGCAATAAAAGACTGTTTGGGTTGTAGTAAAAGGAGTGACAACAGGAAGATTGGCTCTGCAGTTCCAAAATCAGAGGGGTTTATCTGATCTAGCTGTCTTTAAGAAGGCCTTATATATTCTGAAGTACAGATTTCAGTTTACTAGACAGCCACAAGTTTGGCTTTGGTCACATTTCAAATACATAAGGTTAATTTGAGAAAAAACATTTCAAAGGCAAGCTTGCAGATAGCACATTTCCTGGTTAGTTCTGGTACCCATGAGTAGTTTTAAAAACAACAAGCACCAGCAGTGTTTTCTTCCTGAAATTTTGTTTAATGTTAAGTTAGTTTCATCTATGGTGTAGTGGCTTTAGGTTCTTGTGAGTTTAGCTGATGACAGTTTTACATACGATGCAGAAGCGCTTTCTCTTTTACATTTCCTATATCTGTGTGATACAGATTTATTTAAAATAAGAAGAGGCTAAAGTTATTATTTGTAGATATAGTCGTTTCTGGAGTTTGTGTAAGTGCTCTATTATAGTAGTTGTATTGTTCTAGTCATTTAGCTGTGGTTTTGCTGACACAAGGAAGACTGATTTCTCCACCCTCTCCCTCCCCCGCCCCTTATTTTTCCATTTCAGTCTTGCATATTTAATGGATCCACCCCTCTGATACTGGAGTACCTCCAAATTTTCAATACATTAATCTTCACAACAACCCTGTAAGGCAGAGAAACATTTTCTAGGCTTCTGAAATTATCCCTATTTTATAGATAATGAACTGAGGCGTGAAGAGACTTAATTGACTCCACATGATCAGACGAAAAGAGCAGACTGCTGAACCTAGATTTCCCAAGTTAAACACATTTTTCCATCCTTCCAAGTTTTACTTTTTTGTGCTCAGACATCAACCTTACCTTGTGGACCATTTTTACCTAATTCTTCCTTTTCAAAATTGCTCAGTGGATTTGAGTCTAATTCATGGCAAGTGCATACATGCTTCTTTCTAATGGTAGCTTCTGTAGACTAGTTTGCCAGCTTTATCCGTTTGGACTGATTCCAGTTTCAGTGGACTACCTAATCTGTGTCTGTTTTTCAGAAGGGCAGCTTTGGTTGAATTTTCATCCTTCCTTGGGGTTCAATTGCATTGCCCTTGTGTGTGGTATGGATCCTTCAGTACCACTAGCAACTCATGGCAAGTGGAGCATGCATGCAAGGTACACCCTGGGTTAACCAGCTGTCACACAGCATATATACACCGTACCATGAAGGACACTGCTGAAATCATGAGTGTAATGCTAACATATCTTGCTAGCACACAACCCACAAGCACCATGGCTTGGACCAGCCCAGCACTGTGCCTGACCTGTTCCCCCATCACCTTACCTCTGGCCTGGGGCCATGGTAGCAGGGCTCTGCCACTTTCCATATGTGTGGCAAGATTGTTTAGCTGATGATCAGGATTGTTGGCACAGTGCTCTGCTTCCAGCTAGCAAGATGCCCAATGTGGGCTGCTGCATCACTGCAGGACTCTACCAGGATTCCCCCAGTGCTGCTGCCAAGGGAGCAGCCTCAGAAGCAGATATGGGAATGTGATTTTTGTGAGTAGTGAAACTGCCCTGTCAGGGGAGCACTAGGCAGGGAAGAAGGATTTCTGTCTGCAGGCTGGAGCTCCAGATACAATTGTGCCTGCTGTGAAAGAGCTTGTTACTTTCTCACTGTAAGGGCTGCATCTGGTGCTCTAGGTGTCTTCAAATGGAAATTTACATTTACTCTCAGAACTAAAGTCTGTGCACAGTGAACAGTCTGAGGGTCTTACCAGTCACACCAAAAGCTGAAACCTTTCACTTCACCTCCCTGTAACAGAAGAGTCAGGGAAGGAGAGTGAAATGAAGCGGGACAAACTAAGCAGATTCAGAATCTGTCCTTATCATAGTAGGAAGCAGTAATGAAGACCCACTATAAAATTCAAGATTTTATCTGTTTTAGGGCATCATTTAAGCTGAGAGTAAGCTAGGTGGTATTTCAAGGAAACTGAGTCTGCTGTTGCTCAAGCAGGCCCAGATGTTGGTTAGTAAACAGTGGTGTGACTTAAAACTTAACCTCTTAAATTCTGGCTAGAGACTTGCTTGCAGTGCTTTGTGTACTCAAAGTCCCCATTTACTTGTCAGGTCAAGTGTGCCTACGTTGATGTCAAATGTGAAGATAGCATGTGCAGAGATAATCATAGTAGTCAAGCCCTACATTAGGAAACACTTTGCTAGCTATTCTGACTTCTGCCTTGAAAAGATGTGATCTTGGCAGCTGCTGAAGAGAAGAAGTGCACTGACAAAACACTGCAATCTGGGATTTAATAACCCTTCCCAACAGAGAAACCCAGTTTACACGTTATGCCATGGATCCTTCCCAGCACCTTTTTGGCCTTCTCACCATCTAGCTGCTTTAGTCTCACCTGGATCAGTTGTTACAACTGAAATAATTTGCAGCTGTGCTTAAAATCAAGCCACTTGGTTAGATGTCCATTAAAACATGGGTGTTGGTTTTTAACATATTCCAATGTAAGTCTGAAAATGCTTGTCTTTGCTGTTATGCTACCCAAGTGAATGATGGCTAGAGGAAATTTACCATACGGGGGAGCCTCTCCCTTAACTTTGTCACTCCTGATTTTATAGTGCTGCTTGGGCCTTTGATCTCCACACTGTTATTTGACTCAGAGGGAGGTTATTTACAGTCAAGAAGAAAAGTACCTTGAACTTGTCATTTTAATAAACTTGTTACTTGCCATCTTCTCTAGAGGCATCCCAAATGAAAATAAACATCTTACATTTTGTTTTATAAATAAATTTTAAAAATGGTTTCCTAGACAACCTTGATGAAATGTTAACTTCTTCTCAGATCTACACCCACACCATACATATTGTTATCTTCATCCCTGCTGGGTAATTTGTACACTGCAATTGCTTGTTTGGAAACATGCCTGTTGTTCTTCAAAATATACTTAATACTAGATTAGAGAACATAAGACCTTTTTTTTTTTTTTGTCTCCTATTTCCACCAGCTTGTTTCTAAACCATTCAAAATAAAGAGCTTGAGCATGTAAGGTATTTAAAAAACCTTTCACATGATGTTTTTAAAACAGATCAGTTTCATCTTTATGTTAGGAATTCAGCCAAGGAAAATTCAACTCAGGATTGTATATCTATAATAATAATGTATTATAATCATCTTCCTTGAAAATTATTATTGAGTTGAACCTAGTGAATTACATAATTTAGGAGCATTTTCCAGAATGCTGGTTTAGGGAGATTATTGTAGTCTTCCCTTAACAAAAGCAAAGGGAAAGATGGATTGTATGATGAAGTACTTAACTGAGAGAGCTTTCAGCTTTCGGGGACATCACCACAGCCTCTGCAGGTGAGGAAGCAGTTTTGCCCATCCCCTAAGAGACAGCTAAGAGACCGGAAGACCCAGCAGAGCCCCGGGCATTTGAAACAGCTCTGCTGGCACCTTTAGCTTCAGCAGAGATTGTTCCTGTAGCTTTCAGCTTTCGGGGACATCACTGCAGCCTCTCCAGGTGAGGAAGCAGTTTTGCCCATCCCCCAAGAGACAGCTAAGAGACCGGAAGGCCCAGCACAGCCCCGGCCATTTGAAACAGCCAGCCTTCACAGCATGCGTGGATTTTTTTTAATTTTTTTTTTGTTTTTGTTGTTGTAACTAGGAAAGTCACTATGGTTTCCACCGGGCAGAAGGTTCTGCGTTACACAGTTGCCAAAGTGGACATGGGAACCCAGACTGAATGCCAACTGAAGCATACAGCAGTCCAGGTCACATGCTGCAGGGAATGCCAGAACCCTTCCCTGGCAGCAGGTGGCAGTTCTGAAAACTGCTGTGTGCGCTGTGAGAAGGTTGATGACCTACTCATCAACAGACTGACAGAGCCCTCAATGAGAGATGATATGGTCCATGTAGCAGGCTGCAGGCAATGTCTCAGCCTCTGATTCTGCTGTTCTTCAGTGGCTCTGCTCTTGGGCACATGTGCATCTACATGACGCACCTTCACAGCTAATTTCTCAATTC
>VWZO01016099.1:0-14601 GCA_013396975.1 Bucco capensis
TTAATTCTGCTTCAGCCCAAACCAGGACAGGTTGTTGCTGGCATCAGAAGACTGTACAGAGTTTTGGTTTTTTTTGCTTTCCCATTAAAAACCATGCTGGTCATTCAGTCATTAACTATTCCCAGAAAACAATACCAAATTTCTTTTTGTTTGTTTAGCATCAAAAGAGAAGCTAGGAGTGAACCTCTATACTACATGGAAGGACACAACAGTGTACCAGGGAGCTAAGTTCTTTGACAGTGCAGATGCACAGTGAAACTGAGTTGAGCTTTGTTCAAGCTTGGGAGATGTCTGAAGAGTTCAAGTCTGACCCAACAACTAGCAACTGCATATGAGTTTATTATTATTATTTGGGACTGGATTAATCGTGGTATAACAGATTTGTGACAGAACTGTAATTTAGTCATCCTAAAGAATGAGCACATAGAATGAGATTAAGGAAATCTCTGTGAGACTGTTTTTCTTAATTTTATTGAGGGGAATGAATAAAAAGAGACAAAGCCCCAGCTGCTATAAACTGATTTAGGACCTTCCTATTTTGTGATGCAGTGAAAGAAGCTTTAACGCTTTCACTAACTCATAAAGCAATGTGAATTTCTTACTTAGTTTACTTTCCTTCTAAGGTACCATCAAGAAAGAAAAGAATCCTGTTTTAACTCAGTGATATATAAAAGGCTGAGGAAATATTAATGAGTTCTGAGTCATAAGGAGATGACATTTGCTTTTGTGCAATGTTCTTTCACAATCCATAGTGATAAAGGATACAGCCTTCATTGAGGCATGTTAATTACAGAGAGTGAGTTTCCTTATACCCATTAATGAATAACAGTTTCCTGGAGGTTATGCAACCTCAGTTGTGAAGCATTTTAATCTTGGCTGCCTCAGACTAAAAGGCATTGTAAGCTTTGCATCTTATTTAAAAGAGCCTGTGTGACTCTTAGCAGTTAGAACTTAAATGGAGTTAGGCAAGCATACCCAAAGATGAGTCCTGAGTAATGCTTAGTTTATTTGGCATAAACCTTCACAGTAATACACAAGTCCATTAATACAGACCTTTGCAAACCCTGGACAAATAGCTTCTCTGTAGTCTTGACTCAGGTAAAAGAAAGGAAGATCTGCGGATTTCTTCTGCCAGGGACCCCCTGCTCACACCTCTTGAGGGACACAGATATCATGGAGGCAGAAAGGGAGAAGGCTTGGCTGGGATGGAACTGCCCAAATCCTGGAACATCTGCAGAGTGCCTGCACACAGCCCCATTGCACTGTGTCTACAGAAGGTCCCAGGGCACAAGGGCTGTCCTGTGTGTGACGTTTCCATGGGCTGCAGGATGCTGAAGTGGGATCATGGGTGACACCCAGGTGTACAGTGGGGGCTGACTGGGGTTAGAGAATCATAGAACAGTTCCAGATGGAAGACACCTTGAAGATCATCACTGCAGCCTTCGTCCTAGCCCTAGCAACCTGCTAAATGATGCCCCCCAATGCAACATCTACCTGTCTCTTAAATACCTCCAGGGATGGGGACTCAAGCCCCTCCCTGGGCAGCCTGTTCCAATGGCTGACAACCCTTGCAGCAAAGAAATTCTTCCTCATGTCTAGCCTGAACCTCCCCTGGGGCAATTTCCATCCATTTCCCCTTGTCCTATCACTCTCCACCAGGGAGAACAGACCAGTCCCTGCCTCTCTACAAACTCCCTTCAGGAAGTTAGAGAGANTGCCACCCAGCTTGGTGTCATCTGCAAACTTGCTAAGGGTGCACTCCATCCCCTGGTCCAAATCATTGATGAAGATGTGTGGATGGGATGAAAAGGAGAAAGCCTCCCTTTTCCCTCTTGGGCATCGTTCAATGCACGTGTGCTGCACTTGTGTCCTTTAACATTACTCCTGTGTGTGGTTGTCACAGACCTACTTTAGCGTGAGAATGGAACACTGAAAGATTGGCTCCACTGCAGTCAGGCACTGATTAAGGACTCATGACATCATTTACTGCAGAAATGTAGAACATTTACTGCAGAAATCTTTACCTGCTTATCCAGGTGACGATGGAGAAGGTGTTCAGAAAGGGGGAATTACTGGGTTTTAGTCTCTGTATGGCCATCCTTTGTCCAATAATAACCACAAATTTAACGTCTTTAGGAACACTGGGTTTCAATATCTTCTGAAAGATTCTTCCTTAACCATGATATATCTTATAACATGTTCCTCATACTGTGGGTGACCTAAAGAGGGAAAGTAATATCACTTAGCAATCATCAACATCTATTTCTACCGCTCTGGATGATTTTTTCTTTTTCAGTCCAATAACTATGGAAAAAAAAAGAATGCAAACCCAAAGTGATGGTACTAATGTAATCCTTTCTGGTTCTCAGACACTAGTACCAGGTGCTCTACCATTGATGCAGTGGGCTGGTCCAACAGGCTGTTATTTTTTGTACATAAAGGATGATCAGAAAGTGGGAAATAAAGCAGAGAGACCAGGACTGAAAAGATCTTTCCAAGAGCACACAACACCTCAGCTTTGGATCTTAGGATGAAAAAAATCTCCCAAATCTTGCTATGTCTGCTGAGTATATCATTCTCTCCGCTATTGTCTGTACTACCTATCACCCACAGCTGTTACTTGGCCAGTTGCTATCTTCTTTTATTTAGCACAAAAGTTTTTATAATATCCCAGTGTCTTTTATGTAAAATAATCACCCTTGTGTATTTTATCTGTTACCATGAAAAGAATTAAAGATATATCTGTCATGCTGCAGCTTGAAATTACCAAGATACTGGACAAAATTAGCATTATACACGTGCAGCACAAAATGAGGGAGAGGGAAGAAAAGCATGCATATGCACACTGATGTATTTCATAGGTTTTTCTTTTTGCTGGTGTTGCCTGCTGCATAATCCTTTGTTGTAACCACAAGATTGCAGCACTGTAAAATAAACCTGCTTTTATCTCATTTATGTTTTTTGATAGCCCTTATGAATTCTGTTAGAAAAAGATGGAAGAGTACAGATTAAGATCTATATTAAAAAGCAAGATGTCACCATTTAACATTCTCTTCCAAGGTGTAACCTTCACCTCATTCATTGGCCTTGACTCTGCTTTTAATAATGAAAATCAGGAACATCACACAGTCACTGAAATTGCATCAGGGTAATGGAAAAGGAAGACTCAGCTCCCTAGTGAAAAGTCACCAAAGCCTTTCTTACGTTTTATAATTTGAGGATTAGATAGAACACACTTGTGTTTAAAATCAGTGTGGAAAGAGCTGTGGATATATCAATTAATTATTTACTACTTCTGTAAAGTTACATAGCTAAAATTAATGAGTTAGAGCTTAGTTAGCTTAGACTTCAAGAACCTAAGTTTTATCTGTGATGTTCCCTTGGTGTTCTCATATTTATCATAGAATCACAGAATGGCCCAGGTTGGAAGGGACCTTACAGATCATCTAGTTCCAACCCCCCTGCCATGGGCAGGGATGCCAATCACTAGACCAGGTTGCCCAGGGCCACATCCAGCCTGGCCTTGAACACTGCCAGGGATGGGGCAGCCACAACCTTTCTGGGCAACCTGTGCCAGTGCCTAACCACTCTCTGGGTAAAGAACTTCCTTCTAATCTCCAATCTAAATTTCCCCTCCTCCATGCCTTTATGCATGTTTATATTCACTTTAACTAAATCCAAACGGGTAAGAGTCTGAAATAGACAAGCATGTTCATTTGAAATATAATTATGAGAAAGGACAAAACCTCAAGCCTCTAGGAAATAAGGGACAAGCTGTGGATGTGAACTATCTGGACTTGTGCAAGGCTTTTGACACAGTCCCCCACAACATTCTACTGGCCAAGTTAGAGAGCTATGGATTTGATGGGTGGACTGTTCAGTGGATAAGGAACTGGCTGGCTGGTCACATCCAGAGGGTAGTGGTCAATGGCTCCAAGTGCAGCTGGAGATCAGTGCCAAGTGGTGTCCCTCAGGGCTCCCTATTGGGGCCCACACTGTTTAATATTTGTATAAACGCTATGGCCNGGGACCTACTAGTGACCTTCTAGTACCTAAAGAGAACTTCCAAGCAGGCTGCAGAGGGCCTGTTTGCAAAGGCTGGAGTGAAAGGACAAGGGGCAATGGTTTGAAATTGGAGAAGAGTAGATTTAAACTGGACATTAGAAAGAAGTTCCTCCCCACGAGGGTGGTGGAACACTGGCACAGGTTGCCCAGGGAGGTGGTTGAGTTCCCATCCCTGGAGGCATTGCAGGTGAGGCTTGCCAGGGCTCTGGGCAAGCTGATCTAGTTGGGGATGTCCCTGCCCAGTGCAGTGGGATTGGACTAGATGACCTCCAGAGGTCCCTTCCAACCCAAACCATTCTAGGATTCTATGTTTGGTATAGTCTGTGTATTGTAATGGCAGTTAGGGCATCTATCCTAAGAGCAAATGGGGCATGGAAAGGAGAGTTACCTTAAAATACAAGTGGAGTTTTGCCCACTGTACTTTCCTCCTGGGATAAGGGGACTAAACTTTTTAGCCCAACTGTTAAACACAGATTAACTAACACAATTGGTTTTGACACATGAGTAGCTGCAGTATAAATATATGCTGAAAATAATCTTATGGAGTGGGGAAACTGGAGTGTTGTATCTCCACTTACTCAGGCTTTTATATTTATTACTTCTGACAACAAAAATAAAATGATATTAATTTTGCAATTAATATTAGCATGAATGTTGACTTATGCTATTATGTATATCAAGACACAAAGAAGAAAAGCTTTCCTACTGCTTTGCATAATTGAATTATGCTACTTTAGCATTTGCAGAACCTTTAGGGAAGATAATGAATTCTGCAAATACTCAGATTTACCTACTGAAAACAGAAACAACTGGGAAGTTTTAAAAATGCATCTGTTTTATCTCATGAAAATTAATGTGGGCTTTCTAAAAAAAACAAAAGAATCCTAAAAAGCTGTAGAGTAATCTTTGCCACAGGAGCTGACAATGCCACACTTGCATTTAAGCATTACAAACGATTGGTGTTTATACACAGAATGAAAGTCTGTCCTTTCTGAGTCTGACTGTCCTACTTTGAGTCAAAATAAGGTATTCCATGCCATAGAGGTCATATTCAGTCCTAGAGGCTTTGATATCAAACATGGGCCTTGGGGTGTCTTGCATGAAGCCTAAGAGCCAAGCAAAAGAGGTGCTTAATTCAGCTAATTAGCACCTCATTAACAACTAATATATAAGGACAGGCATGGGTCTTTATTCTTTTAGAAGGTTGAGCACCTGAGCTCTGTGAAGCTCAGCAGCCCAGTTCTGTTCCTCAGGACTCTCTCTGTTTTGCCTTCCATCTCAATTCAAGAGTTGCTGAGTTCCAGGATCCAGCTCCTGAGCCTGAGTCCTGTCTGCTGCTGAAGTCTTCCTGCTACAGCATCAGTGGGGAGGTACTTACCATCAAGGGGGTTTGGTTCTGGTATTGGTTTTGTGTGTGTGTGTTTATAGATATATATATATATATACACACACACATACACTTTGTTTCCCTGTTCTTATTTTTGTTAAAGTAGTTGAAGTTTCATTTCCATTTTGCAAGTCTCTCTCTCTGCTCATTTCCCCTTTTCCCACCTGGAGTGGGGGCAAAGGGGATAATAGAGAATATCTGTCCCTGAGTTGGTGGTTGGCCCAGCCCTAACCCTTAACACTGACAAAATACGCAGTCAGCACAAAGCACAATTTTGGGAGCACCTAGGAATGACTTAGCAAAGTGGAAATCACTGGCAGCCAGAAGTCTCCAAAAACTCCAGGGCATTGAAAACAAGTAAAAACTAAGGTAAGTAACTTTAGCTTGATTCATCACATAATTTTGGCCTGAACAAATTGTGCCTTCACTGGCTGGCCAGTCATAGCTGTTGTCTTTGGTGGAAAAGAGAGCGTTGCTGCCCTAGCCTCCAGATGTGAGTGGTGAAAAGAAATTGTAGTGAGATGGGGGTAGATCTCTTCTGTGTTAACAGTGAAAGGACAAGAGCAAATGGCCTCAAGTTGCACCGGGGAGGTTTAGATTGGGGTATAAGTAGGAATTTCTTCACTGCAAGGGTTGTTAAGTCTTGGCATATGCTGCCCAGGGAGATGGTGGAATCACCATCCCTGGAGGGGTTTAAGAAACATTGAGTTGCTCTCCTTAGGGCCATGGTTTAGTGGTATGGTAGTGATAGGTATGGTTGGACTTGATGATCTTAGAGGTCTCTTTCAACCTTAGTGATTCTGTGAATCTGTGAAATTACTCTTCCTGAGCAGAATCCAAGATTGCATTTGTTTGCATAAGAGAGGAATCCAGGTTGTGCTGTGCCTAGACTGTTTTACAAACGGCTACTGTTCTTTGAAACCTGCACCTCTTGTTTTACAGCTGTGAGTTTTATTTTGGGCAAGAAGTAAGAGGAATGAAGGTGTACTGGAATTTATCTAAAACATCTGGCAAAATGGACTGTAGTAATGTCTCCTCATTGTAGTATGTCTAGAAATGTATGAGTAAATGGAGGTTAATGTGCATCTTCTCTACTGCCAGATGTCGATGTCAGTATGCTGGATTGCATTCCAAAGCAGAGTTAGGAAGACAATCTGAGATAAAGATGCAAATGCATTTTTTTGAAATTTAGGCTTTGATTCCTCTGCTTGTTCTTACCTCTGCCTTACCATTTGCACTCTTGGTGACTAGTAATGGGTAGCTGCAACTAATTCTGTGTTAGTGGGAGAAAAAAAATCTTGCTCCAGTCATGAATCATTTGGCTTTCTGAAATACAGCATCTCATTCATGAGATTCCCATTATTACTTTATTAAATCCCCTTTCACAATTTTGAGTAGTCAGGATCCTAGAATGGTTAGGGTTGGAAGGGACCTCTGGAGCTCATCTAGTCCAACCCCCCTCCAGTGGGCAGGGACATCCCCAACTAGAGCAGCTTGCCCAGAGCCCTGGCAAGCCTCACCTGCAATGCCTCCAGGGATGGAAACTCAACCCTAGGCAACCTGTGCCAGTGTTCCACCATTCTCGTGGGGAGGAACTTCTTTCTAATGTCCAGTTTAAATCTACTCTTCTCCAATAAAAAAACATTGCCCCTTGTCCTTTCACTGCAGGCCTTTGCAAACAGGCCCTCTGCAGCCTTCTTGGAAGTTCCCTTTAGGTACTGGAAGGTCACTAGTATCTCAGGGCTGAGTTTGCTTTTTCTCCCTGCTCAGATTCAGACAAATCTCTGCTACAAGATTCTGTTCAAAGTGCCACTGCTGCTCTTGTCCTGCAGTGTCTGCTTTGCGGAGCACTTGGCATCTCTGAGCACATTCCTGCAAGAAGCCCTTCAGGTGATCTGCTTATTGGCTTTGATTTCCCTACCTGAGAGTCTGCTCATGGCAACCACTTTCCCTAGGCTATGTCTTCCCCAATTATTTCCCTTTCCTGAATGCTCCCAGGCATCACACAGTACTCCTAGGCTCATACAGCCTCTTACCACAGCAAAACGTTGAGTGGAAAAATGCTCTTGTGCTGAATAATAATGGATGTAAATGAAGCCTTCCCATGCTTCCTTTCCCTATCTCCTAGAAGAGGAGCACAGAGCTTTTCTTTTTAAGCCTTTCAGCTTATTGCATTAATAATTCATAACCAGGGTGCTTTATGTAGGCTGTGGCTCACTCTAAGCAAACATACAGAACAGCATTTTTCCTCCAGTGTTCATCAGAGTGGATTTTAAGAGCACATAGCTTTCCAATTCACAAATTCTTCATTTCTGTGCTGAAAAAACTTGCAGTTCCACAAACTGTTTCAAACTGATTATTGACATGTTCCTTCTTTAGAGCTGAAGATGCACACAAGGTAAGGAAGGAGGTTGTGCAGAGCTAAGGTAACAGAACTGCATCCGTAGGAAGCTGCAGGGCTTGAGGAAACATTTCACTATAACTTCATAAGGAGTAAGCAACCCAACTTTAGTGTATTAAATAGTAATGAACTTGGAAGTAATAGTAATGACTCTTGGAAGACTGGGAGCAATTTAAGAAGTAATTCAGTTGTTTTAAGTCTTTCACAAATAAATAACTCTTTCTGTTTGCAAAGAGTAAAAAGTTAACAAACACTTGAGTTCCTATTGCTAAGTAGTAGCTTCCTAAAAACAAATGACTGGAGTTATGTTGTAGAAAAGAAGCAGATGGGTAGGCTGAAAGTAAATTTGAAGTTAATATTTTCAAGGCAACCTTGTGAAATGTTAAGTAGATGAATGATCTGGTTTAAGCATATGGAGTAGGGCAAGACTGATGAAGTGACTTGACAAGGTATAAGGAAACAAAAACAAATATTTCAGAAAACTGGAAATGCTTGGTACAAAGAGGTGGTTTAGCCTCATTGGATAACTATGTAAAGAGATGTTCCCCAATGAAACTGTAAAGAAACCTTGTGAAAACAAGATAACCCAGATTTTCCTGAGTTAGGACAGTAGTAATGGTAAATAAATCTGGATTATAGAATTAGCTGTGCTGAAATTTTTGATAATTTATGCATTCCATTATGGTGTTAAGGTAAACCTTGGGAGGCATCTTTAAGGGCTTCTGTATAGTAGAAATGAGGAGTTCTGGGAACGTCTTCTGCCTAGATTCCAGCTGGTTTTGATGTAGAATGGCAAAATACCAAAAAAAAAAAGGGTGACTGAACCTTCTCTTGCTCACAACCTGCACAGAGAACTAGCAATGGGTAACTCACACAGAGATGAGCAAAGAAGTGTTAAAGCAAGCAAGCAGCCTCCAAAGACCAGGAATAGCTAAAAAGGAGGAGGAGAAGAGCCTTTGACAGAAGAAGAATATTTTATCGAGTTAATATCAGACTCGACATTCAGAAGCCTAGTCCTCAAGAAGCCCTGAAGCGACTGAAAACTGCCAGTTGTCTGGGTAGTAATAATAGCCATGTAGTAACCAGTGTCTGTTTGCTAACAAAGACAGAGTCCTGCTTTTAGCTGAAAATTAGAGATTGGGCAATTCATCAGCTTAGCTTAGATTTGGAAAGTGTACAGGCTATCACAGGGTTCTCAACTCTGAAGGTAAAATAAGCAGTACAGCTGAAGCACTGATGCTAATGGTCTCACAAGCACTTAAAGCAGTTACAATATGATTCCTACTTGACTTTTGCATCCCCTGGGTTCTGTTTGTGTCAGAAAGTGATGAGACAGCAGAGGTTGTCTCTTACTGTTTATAGCAGGATTGCAGTTGTTTTTCTCATTGGCAAGTACAAAACTAAATGGCAAACAACACACCTCCATGTTTGTTTCAAAATGCTTTTTTTTTTCAGTTGTAACATTCCTAGAGAAGTTTTCTAATGCTTTGGCGTCACCCAAATCCCACTTGAACATTGTAAAAAAAGGAAAAGAATCATAGAATCAAGGAGATAAGTTTTAAATTGCAGCCAGCTCTGGCATGCTGCTGGAGAGAAGATTGATTAGAAAATAATTTTCAGCCACATTCTGGGAACAAAAAATTGTTTTCACAAAAATTAAAACCCTGTGCCTTCTAATAAAGTTGCAGGAGATTATTTACAATCCATAGGAAGGTAAACACTAGGGATTGTTCTTGGATGTTACTGTTACATTAAATTGAAGGCTGGAAGTGAAATAGTGAGAAGTGCTGCACATCCACATGAAACGTGAAGAAGGAACACAAATAGGTTACATACTGGATCAGAACCAGAAGAAATTTATTTTACAATGCTGTGTAGTCTGTGATTTATTTTTAATTAGAAGTAAATGTTCAGACTCTAGGCATGTTATGATTTAGGTGTTAGAGGGGGGAAAAAATCACAATTTGTTAATTTAGTTATAGAAAATAAGGCTATTTCAAATATAAAATTAAGACAGCATTTTATGGAGAAGCATATGAGAAATACTAAGAAAAGAAACTAACACTCTTGAAAGGTTTGTTTAAACCTCTTATGATAACTCAATTCTATTTCTTAGAGCTTTTCAGGCTAAAAATCTGGAGGTTGCACAATGTGGCAGTGGAGTGAGCCTCCAATGCAGGCACACAATGACAGAGAAAAAGAATCAGCTTTAATTTACAAAGAACTGTTGAAGGCATGAAGTGTGGGCCTCTGGCCCTGTGGAAGTGAGGTATGGATACACTGTCACCCTATTGTCTGAGGTCTTGGCAGCAATACAAGTAGCTGCAAAAGCAGACCAGAAAATGAGATTTGGCATAGAACTGTTCCTTCCACCAGTTTGTGGTCTCCCAGAAGGAATAATGAGGATGGGATGGATAGAAGTGCTCAGGCAGCCTTTCATTGCTCCCATTGCCCATTTATATGCCTAATTAGCTACTGTAACTGAGAACAGGACAAGTGTAAATTCTCTTCTTGCTTAGTTCAACCTCTTTCCAGTCTCTTTTCCCTGGCTTTCTTGCTTGCAGCAATGAATAATTTGACAAGCAGCCTTTAAGTATAGCAAAAGGCAACATCTACTCCAGGAATTTCTTGCACGGCATGAAAGAAAGGGTGGCCCTAGGTGCTACTGCAGCTGTACATCTTCCTTCCTATAGCACAGGGGGGGTTGTAGAGAGTATTCTAGGATGGTGCCCACAGTAGAGTAGCAACAAGGACTGACTTGACTCTGGCAGGAAATACTACCTTGGTGATTAGAACCATAGAGGAGCCGTGGGGGTGGATCACCATAGAGTCGTGGGGTCTTAGGATCGATCTTTCTTAGGATCATCACAAGGGTTGGAAAAGACCTCTGAGATCATCAAGTCTAACTGTCAACCTATTGCCACCATGCCCACTACAAGTTGCAGCTTATGAATGTTCTGTGCTGGATCATGATCCAGGTGGGAGCTGAAGTCCTTGGAGAGGAGCAGGTCTTCTGGAAGGACCTGTGACCCAACAGGGCACCTACACTGAAGTAGTTTCTTTGTTCAGTTTGTTTCTGAAGGATTGCATCTCATAGAACAGAACATTCATGGCTGGAAATGACCTCTCAGATCACCAAGTCCAACGAAAAAAAAAAACAACAAACAACAAAAAAAACCCAGAAAAACAAACCACACAACCCCTGCCCTCACTAGAGCATGTCCTGCACCACATCTACACATCAGTGATAAGCATTGATCAATAGAGACCACACACATGTTTTCTGTGATTTCATTTACAGCTGTGAGCAGAGATGCTTTGAAACAGTGTCAGAAAGGTGGAAATATAGACATATGGAAAAGGCATACTGAACAAGAAAATGCACAGAAACTTAGTAGAGGTGATCATCAGTCTTCAGCTTAGCAGTGTTTTGGGGCTGAAGAGCTTCTTGTTATCAAATACTCACCCCTTCTCATGACAGAGATGAATAACAATCGGAAAGACACAACAAACTTTTATGTGAAAATCTGTGATTCTATAGTTACATGACAGTTTTTGATAAAGCTGAATAAAAAAAAATAGCAGACTGCTTTTTATGAACCTTGAATATGGAGGTGCATAGACAACCTCTTAAAGGATGGTCTAGAAACTACTTATTTTTTTAGCTTGTGTGTTTCCTTTAAAGTTCTTGAGATCTTCGGATGACCATAGGTGTGTTTTAAATAAATACTGATAGAGAAATATCAGAGCAGAAAAAGAGATTTGTTTTAGAAGCTCATCATGAGTTCAGAAATACTTTAACAAAAATAATAGCAGTCCTCTGAAACTTGTCTGATTTACGGTTATTGGAAGAAAGTACTGTTCTTACTGGCACAAATTGCCAAAACCCTTATTTTTCAGCTTAGCCCTGGAGGAGTTAACAACATTACCATCTCATATGTGTTGTATTAAACATTTCAAGCCACATGAGTAATTCTTGCAAGTTTGAAGTCAGATTCAAGACCACAATGATTTAAAGGTCTTTACAATTAATGAATCATGAGGTTATTTTAATTGTTTTAAGTATACTCACCTATACTTATATTATTCCAAAACCATTTGATTTTTGGCATCCAAAATCCATTGATTTGGTAGGCTCTTTTTATACCAAGCTTAATGAAATCACTTAAATTCAGATGTTAAAAGTGACAATGATTTGCAGCTGTCTAATCTGAGAAGTATTGGAATGCCATTAATCTAAGTCTTCCTATCCAGTATGATATCATTTGGGTCCCACAAGATTGTTAGTTTCCTGAGATACTCTACCATAGTTGTGATGTAAATCAGTTTCAAATTAGTTGGGGAAAAAAAGCTCTGAAAGTGGATCATTTAACAGTTACCTGATTTTGGTGAGGGCTTTAATGAAGCACTTAGGCAACAAATGTGTCATGGGCTTCAAGTCTGTTAGATGACCAGGCTTTAAAGCTTAATTAGCACAATTCTATGATGTGTAGGAAGGAAGCTCTAGGCTGTCACTAATCCAAGCCTTCTTGTTGAGAACAGATAAAACTATCTGGTAAAAAGTCAGCGTTAAAGTATTGCACATAAACTCCCAAAGTAAAACTCCAGAAGTTTTGAAGTAGTGGATTAAGACAAAGAAAAGAGAGTAACTGTCTGACTGCAGTAGCATGTCAGCAGCTAGTTTGGATTGCTACATGTAGGATAAAGCCTTCAACAAAATTTGAATGCTGAAAGTAGATTTTCTATTCTAGCAAGGAGGATGGAAGGGAAGAAAAAAAGCCAACTATTTCCCAAAATCTTAGCCTTAAATGTGGTTTCTGTTCTGCACAGGGGGATGACAGGATCAGAGGTAGAGAGACAATGCAGAGTTCTTTCTACATCTCAGGAAGAAAGAACTGACAACAAATGACATAGTAATATAACCNAATGTAGATAACAAGGAAATCTTAACATCCCTTCAGTGCCGGGAACCCCACATTCATGCAGTATCACACAAACCCCAATAAATACTGTGGCAGAAAGCACAGAATGATCTGAAAGGTCCTCATGGCGTCATTGTGATGGCCCAGGGATTCAGAAAGGGCTCTCACTCCTCTAGTTTTGCATGTGCATGGGATAGGCATACTACCAAAATGCAGGTGTGCTGTCAGAGGTCATGGACCAAAGTTCTGACTCAGCCTATACATTTCAGTTCTCATATTTCTCCCTGGACATCACCCAAGTCCATGACAAATTACATGTCAACAAAATGCAGGATTTGAGGATTTATGGTTGAAACAAGTCAGATTCTCTTAAATATAAACAGATTTCATTAAGGCTGTCTAAGTTTTATGTCTGGGCAAAAAACAGTAGTATCATGTAGCCTCAAGATAAGCAATAAAACTGTGGATGGAAAGGTCACATTTTTTCTGACAATAGCAAGAAATGGAATACTAGGTAATTTTAGAGCAGAAAAATTTAGTACTGGAAAGTTCTTTTGAAATAGGCAGTAGAGCTTCCACAGTTCCATAAGACCAGAGGAGATCAGAACTACCTCAAAGTTCTTAGAAGAAAACAAACAAGCAACACCCCCTATACCTAGAACACTGTCAGATTAATCTGTATTTCCCCTATCCATGACAAAACTGCAATGGAAACTTGAGCTGTTCCTAACCAGAAAATCAATTGCGACTAGAAGAAAATGTTTCTGGCATTTTTGAGAAAAATGACGTCTAATCCATGTTGCAATAAGAGTCATAGTGCTATAAAAAAGACCCCACATATTTTTCTTTCTAAGCCACAATTAGATGGTTTCAATATTTTTGAGCATTCACAAAAGGATTACAAATATGGTGAATTCAAATGTAGCAATATTTTTCATATAGCATGTTTAATGTAATGAGTAGGCTTTTCAAAAGAAGCTTTTCTGGTTAACAATGAGTTAAGTGAACACGTTTTTAAGGCAGTGAGGTTTCAGATGAGAGGAGACTTGCAAAATAAAGCAGACCAAGAGCCAGTGTATCTTTTTATTTTGTATATAGAGTGTGTTTGTGACTGTGGGCATCTGATCAAATGTATGGCTAGGCTTTATGAATGAAGATCCAGGGAGGCCTCCACCCACGNCTGGGGAAGGACTTGTTAGGATGTCAGGTAGTGATAGGACTAGAGGGAATGGATACAAGTTTGAGGAGGGGAGATTTACGTTGGAGGTTAGGAAGGAGTTCTTCCCCAGGAGGGTGCTGAGCCACTGTGCCAGGTTGCCCAGAGAGGTGGTAGCAGCCCCAGCCCTGGCAGTGTTGCAGGCCAGGCTGGCTGGGGCTGGGAGCAAGCTGCTCTAGTGCCAGGTGTCTCTTCCCATGGCAGGCACAGGGGTTGGAACTAGAGGAGCTTTAAGGTCCCTTCCAACCCTGACAATTCTGTGAGAACACTGTCTGTTAAAGGCATAACATGTTAAGAAACTGCAGCCTCTTATCTTCCATGCTATTTGAAACTAATGGTAACTAAGGGTTCAGTGGAAGATGTGTCTTTGGGTAAATCCTACCATAGCTTGGAAAGCTTGTTTGAGTTCCCATTTTTTACCTTACATCATCCTGTTAGCCTCACCTCTGTGCCTGGGAAAATCATGGAGCAGATTCTCCTAGAAGTTCTGCTAAGGCATATGGAGGAGAGGGAGGTGATCAGAGACAGTCAGCATGGCTTCACTAAGGGCAGATCCTGTCTGACAAACCTAGTGGCTTTCTACGATACTGTGACTACCTCAGTGGACAAG
>VWZO01016099.1:14819-29175 GCA_013396975.1 Bucco capensis
ATCATTAAATCACAAATAAGTCACACCTAATTACTGATCATCATTAATTATCACAGTGGGGATACATGAAAGAGGCAGAATTCTACTTCCCAAGACACAATATAGGAAAAGCCATGTAAAAAACGAAGCAAAAGCTATGTAATAATGAAACAAATACATACAAAACCTTGAAGACAAGGAACTGTTCTAGGGAGAAATTAATGCATTCAAATGGTTATACAGTGAATGCATTGCTTTTTCTAAACCAAGTAATTTTCAGATCTTTGTCAAATCACAGAGGTATTTTTAAAAATGCAGGTTTTGATCAAGACAGCCAAACGGGGCAAATTGGTTCATTTCTCCTTTCAAAACAGCTGTAGAAACTGTCATTTCAGGTTAATCATCTGTGATATCAGTGGCATTATAATGTACAAAGATGACATTTCTCTGTTGTGCAGTCATATCTGCTGAGCATAGATGAGAACTAAAAGAGAAAGCACAGCTGTGGGAAGTAGTTTGCAAGTGGTAGATATCACAATAGCCAAGCAACATTATCTGTGGTGGTGCAAAAAGGGAATTCCAGCAACCTACTCTAAACCTTCCATTAAAAATATTGCATGAGTAGATCAGGCCTGACTATATTTAATTTAGCAGTGAATTACAATACGGTAGCAGTCTAAAGTAGCTAAGGTTTTCTGAAGAATAAACAACGTGTTGAAAGTGATAATAGCAAGAGATGTTGTTTAGTGTCATCATGAGAGATGAACAACTTATAAATGGTAGACACACATGTATATCAACATGTGACACATAAAAGTCCATGTCAGGAAAAGATCTAACCAGCATACCTGTAACAAAGATCTGTTATACTGAGAGTACAAAAAGCTTCGACCTGTTCTATGTCTGAATTGTCATCAGATTTTAAAAAGCAGATCTAACATGTGACAGTTCACACAGCAAGGGATGAAGTGTACTGCAGAAGAGTAAAAAGCTATCTGTTCATGTTATATGGGATTTGGGAAAGAAAAGCTCAATCTCACAGCAAAGAACATTTTCATTATCCAGTTGTTAGTTGAAGACAGCCTCTAGTCAAATAGCTACAGACTTATTCCACTGACTTTGAGACTTTTATTCCACATGTGTATGTGGTTTCATGTTTGATGATTCCATTGACTTCTGAAGAGTTACCTTGGATTACAATGATGCCACTAAAATGAGGTAAGCAACCTCCAAAACAAAAGAAAACAAAAACCAGCCAACCGACAAACCCCCTAAAAAAACCCTGAAAAACAACCCCAAGCAAACAAACAAAACCAAAACAAACCAGAAACCTCACCACCAAGGTTAAAAAATGCTCATGACTTCAAGAAATTGTTGTGTTCACAGATATATTGTAGAAGCCTGATTGCAGATCCTTGTACAGGTAAAGCATAGAGTACTAGAAAGCTCTCCTTCTTGGATTTTTTTTTTACAAGAAAATTCCAAATACAGAGTTAAAATATGTGCCACTGATTGGGGAAGAGATTCCAGCCAGGAAGCAGAGAAAATATCTCCCACTAAGTGGGATTAGTGATAGGGAGAGGTAGATTCATTTACTTGTCAGTAATAGGTAAAGTAGCAAGACAGGAGCCACAGTCAGAACCTTGGCAATGTAGCTCTGTATTGAAAAGAAAGCAAAAAGCTGAAGCTGCCAAAAGCTCTCTGAGTATAAAGTCACACAAGAAAGTTGTAGATCATATGAGCCTTTTCTGGCAGAAATCGATTTCGTTATGTGTGGAAGAACTGCCTGTTTTCCCACTATTGTCTGTTTTATAGGTGAGATGCTTTATTTGTTGGACCCTCTGGGTCAAAAAAACCCAGTAAGCTGGTTTTGCTTTCAGTTGTAGCTAAGGCATGCTATAAAGGAGTCTGTTGAAACCTATTTGTGATAATAAGTACGAATTGCTTTCTAGTAGAGCTCAACTTCACTGACTCTAGGATAAAATGGGATTTTCTGGGTGATGCAATACTGACATGTGTCACCAGCCAGAGGTATGCTCATGCTTACATAGAAGAAACAGTGAGTTTTTAGTATCTCAGAAACACGCACAGCAGCTTAGAGCTCCAGAATCTTGTCATTTGCAAGCATGCTACAGCAAAAGGGCCACTAATGTGAAGCCAAACAAACGTGTGCAGGGAAAATTGCTCAGCTACTAATCTCTGTGGTTCTATAAACAGTTGTTATCTTGTTCAAAGTCAGCCGCCTTTCTCTGCAGCCAGAATACATATCTTTTCTATTTAACTTCTACAAATGTAAAGTTGCATTTGTAGATGCAACTACAGATTGCATCTCTGATGCCCATTTGTTACATTTCAGGTCCTGACTTTCATGGGTTGAGGTGCAGATGCCTATGCTGTCCTAGAGTCAATGTAATGTGTCACATAGCAGTTGGTGTGAGAGGTGTGAACCTTGTAATATATCCAGTGATGAAGATAATACAGTTTCTCACTGTCAGCCTCTTCTGGCTGCTTCCTCAGTGTCCTATGCTGCTCTATCTGTTAGTTTGCTAGGTCGTGGGCTTCTGAGTTCTCAGATGCAAGAACTGAAGTTGCTAAGGATGTCAGACAGGAGAGCAGTGCTATTCAGCCAGACCAGAATGAGAGAAATAATTATGCATGGTGATAGCTTTTTGTAGCCCTGCTTGCTAAGAAGGTGGGAGCCCAGTTCCTCACTGCATTATCTTGCAGGCAGGAGTTCACCTCATGGGTTACTTGCTACTAGATTGGAAAGCTGCATGGTATTTAGAAAGGAAAGTTCAAAGCCATGTGAGTCAGAGCAAGTTCCTCTTTCTTTTTTCTTTCACTGTGTTAGACACCATAGATTAGCAATTTCCCTAAGTGATATTTAATGCTAATTATTTCAGGGTCAGTGAGCTGTAACCAAAAAATCTTTAATAAGGCTTTTCTCATATAAGATTTATAATGAGTATTTCTTCAGACTCATTTCAGCAATTCGTGCTTATCTATCCATACCTAGCCCACACTAGCCTCTACACTGATGTTCAGCTTCAGACTTCTTTTTTCCCCAGTTATACTCATCAAATATGCCTCCCACTCACATAGAAAGGCTTCAGAGGAGACGTGTAAGCTGCTTCTCTCCAACCCACAACAGCCCTCTCTCTGTGCAGTGTGTTACTCTCGTTGTGCTCCCTCTGTGCTGTCAGGTTTGAGCTTCAAACTGACATCAGCAACCTGTAATTTATAATCAACAGTTCAAATCTGCAGAAAGTGAAAGCATGTTGCATTTCAAATTGCATTGAGAAGGGCAAGGAGGCTAGGGAGGGGTTTGGAGCACAAGTTTTTTGAGGAGCAGCTGAGGGAACTGGGGTTGGTTAGTCTGGAGAAGAGGAAAACAGGGGAGACCTGTATCAAAAATAGTGTGAGCAATACAAGCAGAGAAATGATCATCCCACTGTACTCAGCACTGGGGAGGCCTCGCCTAGAGTCCTNATTGCACATCAGTTTATACCACTCCCTCTCCCCCTGCCTGTTTTGCCTCAGGGAGTTGGGGTTTGTTTTTTGTTTACTTTTAAACATCTGAAAAATGCAGGGTTTTTCTTGCTGTATAGAAGACAGGGATTCAAAGCTTTTAGAAATGGAATGAAACACAGGAATTACTGAGTGCTATTGTACAGCTAGAAGAGATATTGCTTTCCTTTCAATTGTCCTTCAAGTCATCTCAGTAGTACCAGTCTGCAGATATGAGTCAGACCCATGGGAGAAGATAAAAGTAATAATTTTGAGTGGCTTTTTATTTATCTTTTAAGATCTTGAGGTTTAAGTTCTTAGTCTTGCCTCTGGGATCCTGAGGCAAGAAATTTTGTTTTTAAAGAACAGCTGAAATTTTAGTATTATCATATGTCAAAAGGGCTTTCTGAGCTTTGAACAAGTTTGACCTAGTAGAAAAAATAAATCACCATTTTGCAAATATGAATTTGTGATGGCAGTATTATTGATCTGCCAGGAGAAGGGGCAGTTCTTTATTTTCCTTAGAACAGTAACAAAATTGTTTACAAGGTCAAGTGTTGTTATCAAGTGTGATTAGAAATATACTGTTAGTGGTTAAAAAAGTTATTTAACATTTATATAATGCTTACTCAGAGGTACTGCAATCCTTACCCAGAGCAAAATTAGATGATTTAAACATAATTTTTAGTAGTCTACTTACTAAAATGTGTAGTGCTTTGGTCAAAAGCCTGCCAAATTGTTTTGATCAGAAAAGGAAGAGAACTGAACCAGACTGCTAAAACTCTGCTGCTATTTTCACCACAATCCATAGGTTTGGCAAACGTATTACTGTAAGTTTCTAGAAAACCAGACTTACTTTTCTTCACAACTTTTAAACTGGTTTAGGGCTGCCACTTGCTAGGGCAAACACTCCATCTCATGGAGTTCCTCCTGTTCATGTTTTCCCATTCTGAGCAGAATGGTTTGGAGTCTCATTAAAAAACAGATTGAAAGGGAGAATGGGTTTGTAACCTAATACTTAGGGTACTTCTAATCCTGATGAAACGCCTGAGCTTCAGCCTGTGCTCTGGTGCATATTGAAGTGTTCTGTGCCAAGTGAGCAAGTGCTGGCAGCCCTGCTCCACAGCCTGGTGTTCAGACAGCACCCAGGCATAGGTGTGATGTGGGTTCATAGCTGAGGAGCAGAGAGGGAAGCTGAGCAGGAGCTACTAAGAAAAGGTGAAGCTACCTCATTTATAAATCATAGAATCCTAGAATGGTTTGGGTTGGAAGGGACCTCTGGAGCTCATCTAGTCCAACCCCCCTGCAGTGGGCAGGGACATCCCCAACTAGAGCAGCTTGCCCAGAGCCCTGGCAAGCCTCACCTGCAATGCCTCCAGGGATGGGAACTCAACCACCTCCCTGGGCAACCTGTGCCACTGTTCCACCACCCTCATGGGGAGGAACTTCTTTCNCTCATCCCCAGCCTGGATTGATAGTGGGGATTGTTCTGACCCAGGTGTAGGACCCTGCACTTGGTTGTTGTTTGAGTCTCCCTGTTTCATTCTGTGTACTTTTGAGTGTGCTTTTACAACATACAAAATTCTTACACTTTTCAGTGCTGCAAGGGCGATGAGGGAAAGGAATGTAACATTAACAAAAAAATTGAAATTTGTTTAAAACCTCAAATTTTCAAATTGGTGAATTAACTACAGGTAATCCATAGTAATGGCAAAAAAAAAAAAAGCAGATAAAATATTATCACAGACTTTACAGTTTATGTTAATTTTTACTGTGACTGTTGAAAACTAATTTATGCTATTCTGTGTATTAAATCAACAGGGAATGTTACATTAAGTATGTTTTTGAAAGCTAGTATGCACTATTCTTTTATGGCATTGAAAAAGCACAATTAGAATTTTCATTCATTTACGATATCATTTTTCTGCTTATCTGACTTATCGCTATTTGACCATTGCATTCACATTGAAAACTTTTCCAGTCTACAGTGAAAAAAACAAATCATGGCATGCATTTCCTTTCTAAATCAGAAAGAAACAGGTACTCCTGTTGTTGACTTCTTTCTTCCATGAATAGTCTAGTTCATCAACAAATGAATTGTATTGAGAAAGTTTAGAAGTTTCTGAAGGAAACCTTCATGTATCTGTAAACTTCTGGAAAAATCCTGCCTCTAATTACACTGAATCCTACAATGCTACCACCAGAAAAAGTGTTGAATAAACTGCTAGGTCTGGTCCAATTTGGTTGAAAATCCCCAAATCATTTGTTCAAATTTTTTTCTCATGGGAAAGTAGAAGATAAGTAAGTAAAATAAATAAATGGGAATTCAGTCCAGAGGAGGATTTCTTCTGCTTTCATTTTAGGAGATGGAGTAGGGTGATGGATTTTTATATGCAGTTACTTTCTTCAGAGTTCTTTCTTTACAGAAAAGCAAAGATTCATGAATGGGAAACCCAACTTGTCATCAGGTGGTGAATCCCAAAAGGGATATAGGCTTATGTACATAGGCTTATGTAGACAAGCTTTGCTTTGACAGTCAGAAGATCAAGGTGAAAACTGCTGAAAACTGCAGGGTACAGTTCTATATCATAGTTTACTAGCTGCAGAAAAGTGGCAAGGAAAGAGATGGGGAAGTAGTCTTCAGCTGAGAACATCTGTGAATAATTCCTAGCCTACACACTTTGAAAACTTTTACAGTTCAGATAAGCATAATGAAATGAGGAAAGTCTATTAACCCTAAATAAATGCAGGCTCCATCAGAAATTAGGTCTCTTGAGGAGAGTAAATGAAGCAGCCACTCTCACAAGAGTTGAAGAGCATGACCTATCATTACAGTAGTCTTTTGCAAACTGTACTGACCTGCTTTTATGCTTTATTTTCAGAATGAGCAACCAACTGATTCACAATATACTTAATTTATTACTAGCATTCTTATTTTTATTACTTAATTTCTCCATAAGTTAGAGTTTTATACTTAGTGAGATGAAAAATACCTGTTCTGTAATTCTTTTCCAAGTCACATTATTTTCTTGTTTGAGTTTGAGTTTTGAGGTTTTGGAGTTCCCCTGGAGCAATTTCCATCCATTTCCCCTTGTCCTAGCACTCTCCACTAGGGAGAACAGACCAATCCCTGCCTCTCTACAACCTCCCTTCAGGGAGTTCTAGAGAGCCATGAGGTCTCCCCTCAATCTCCTCTTTTCCAGGCTAAACAGGCCCAGATCCCTCAGTCTTTCCTCCTCAGGCTTATGTTCTAAGCCCTTTAGCAGCTTGGGAGCCTCTGTCCCCTCTCCAGCACCTCCATGTCCCTCTTGGAGTGAGGGGCCCAAAACTGGATGCAGTACTGGAGGTGAGGCCTCCCCAAAGCTGAGGAAAGGGGCAGGATCACCTCCCTGCTCCTGCTGCCAACACTGTTCCTGCTCCAGGCCAGGATGCCCTTGTCCTTCTTGGCCACCTGGGCACACTGCTGGCTCCTGTTCAGCTGTCACTCAGCACCCCTAGGTCCCTCTGTGCCTGGCAGCTCTGCAGCCACTGCTCCCCAAGCCTAGAGCACTGCTGGGGGTTGCTATGGCTAAGGGGCAGCACCTGGCATTTGGCCTTAGTGAACTTCATGGCATTGGCCTTGGCCCAGCTGTCCAGCCTATCCAGATCCCTCTGTAGAGCCTCCCTTCCCTCAAGCAGATTGACACTGCCACCCAGCTTGGTGTCATCTGCAAACTTGCTAAGGGTGCACTCCATCCCCTGGGCCAAATCATTGATGAAGATATTAAACAGGAGTGGTCCCCGGACTGAGCCTTGTGGGACCCCACTCGTGACTGGCTGCCAACTTGAAGCAGGAGAGCAGATTTTTTGTGCAAAGACTAGTCCAGTGGGAAGTTCTGAGGATCTCTATGTGATAAGGCAGAGAAAGGGATGTCAAGTTTATGACCTTGATGGATTCAGAGATTAACTTAATATTGAGCTTCCCAGATTAATCAGGATTTGTTGGACTTTCTTTTCTGTCACTATTTTTAGCATATATAGCCAGAAGTGCAGAGTCCAGGGGTACATGGAAGCAAAGCAGGAATTTTGAATATTTAGGCTCCCACTTTCTTTTGTGGATCTACTCTGTCACAAACTAGAGGAAGCTTGATTATCTCTACTGTCAGGGGAGTGTTCATATTTTTAATCCAAATGTTGACACTGTGTTGATTACGTTTAAACAAAGAACACGTAAAAGAACACTCTTTATTGAATTAAAAAAAAAAAATATAAAAAAAAATTTATGCCTTTTTGAAAAGCAATTACTTTTCTTCTCTTAATACTAAAACCAAAACTGAAAGGAGAACATATACTCTTTAAGATTACAAAGCTAAAGATTATATTATATTAAATAATGTATTTGATTAAATGTATAATAATATAATTTAAATATATTATATAATATATTAATCTTATATTAATATATAAGATTATTAATTTTGAAAGGAAACCCTAGCACTGCCAGAGCAGGATTCCTACATCACCTTCTACTATAAAATAGAATTGCAGGGTTGTGGAGGGGTGTTCTTCTTTTTTAGTAGTTATTATTATTAATAACAATAATAGTATTTATGGTCTTATTCTGACACAAACCTTCACTGTATTTGTTTGAGCAGTGTCTGCTTTTAGAAGACTATAACCACTATGACCAACATCCCACTTTAATTGTTTGCAGCTTTTCCCTTGTGCCAAGGGGAAAAATGTCAAATCTGCTTTTAAACAGAAATGAGAAAATGTATATATATTGAGGGTCCCTGCAATTCTGGTTTTGCTTACAGTTAGAATTTCTTTCTCATACAATGTTCCAGGTTTTACAGGTGAAACAAAACAGGCAGGAATTGTATGCCAAGTTTCTAGTGCTTGATACAGCAGGGGCTTTGGACTGATGCTTTCTTATTTCTTCCTTGAATATAGCTGTAATAGTGAGAAGGGACACTATGTGCTGAGTGATGCTGCTCAGCCAGTTTGAGTTCAAGACAGATTGGAAATGCCTCTCCAAATGACTAGGTTGTCTATTGTATCAAAACACGCATAGCAGAATATGAAGTAAATGTATCAATGTTGCTAAAATGCCAATCAAACTAATTTTGCCAGGTTCTTATCACACCATAGAAAAGAAATCTGCATCAGGACCAGGCAGGTCAGTTTGACATGCAGATTCCTACTGTAGATTAAAAAAAAAAAAAAAAAGAAAAAGGATATCTCTACTCTTGGAATTGATTTCCTAAGGTTCAGAATGTGCTGGAAAATAAATTCACTAATATTGAATATAGTTTAAATGATATTTCAGCATAAAATACAAACAGCATGATGCCTCAAAAGACTAGCAATCTCATAGAATCATAGACTGTTAGGGGTTGGAAGGGCCCTAGAAAGATCATCTAGTGCAACCCCCCTGCCAGAGCAGGATCACCTAGACCAGCTCACACAGCAGTGTGTCCAGGCAGCTCTGAAAAGTCTCCAGACAAGGAGACTCCACAATCCTCATATTATCTCATATATCTCATATTCAAAACGAATACACTTTTCAAGTAAAATTTGTGATTTTTCAGGGTATCATAGACTAGAAAAATAATGCTGAGACGCCATTTCTTACATACAGTTTTCTTGTTCAAGGTTTTATATTCAACTTTGGAGGTAGCCCTTCTAAGGACTCTGAACACATTAAATGTTGTGCTGAGTATTTAAAATTTAAAACATTTTGCTTCTCAAACTTTGACAAGGAACAGAAGCTTTAAGGTGCTGAAAACTTTTCCTGTTTAAGCCTGACATTCATTCTTTATGCTGTAATTTCAGTGTCCTCTTAGAACAGCACTTTCAGCTCACCCTATACTTGGATAGAAATTATTCAAGACCCTTGTCGAGTAAGATAAATGAGTCAGGTAGGTACAACATCTGCTTTAAGTAGATGATCCAGCCTAGCTTCTCTTTCCAATGTTAATAAAGTGTCTTGTCCTTCACCACACTTTTAGTTTAGATAGCAGGATACTCTGTATGCTGTGTTGTTCTATAAAAACAAACAAAAAGTATAGCCCAACAGAATCTTTCTACTTTCAGGGTTCTCAGGCAACTTTTTAGTATAATTAGGGAAGGTGGAACCTTACAGGAAACACAGTATACACTTTGCCAGCTTCCTTCCAGAAAACATGTGGCATTTGCCACATACTGTCAGTGAAAGATTAAACTTTCCAGTAGTTCTTGTTAAGAGAAAACTATCTTTCACAGCCAGATGCTGGTTCAGACAAATAGCTCTGTTGGAGATGGCAGGTCACCCTATCTGGATCCCATTTCAGGGATTCTCTTACCCTCACCCTTGGGATATTGTCACACTCTCCCAAGGCCCTAGAGTGGCCTCAAGCACAAGTGACTTCAATGAAGCTTCTTGGCTTTAAACAGTTAGAAACCACTTGGTCTAGGTTTTGAAGGTTGTTAAAAAATCTCAATTTCACTATGTAGTATCTTGATTAGCTTTAGGCCAAAGAGGAATTTGTAGCAGAGTCCCAGGCATCTCATGCCAATGTACACTCCCTTTGGAACAGAACATTATGTCTATGATGGACATTTATACTCAAATTAGGGGAGCAACTGCTGGGAGTTTGGTTAAACAAATCTGTTCTTAGCAAGTTCTTGATTTCCATGTAAATGCAGGTGAAGAAAAAAGGCTTCAGCTTTTGACAGCATGATATGTTGTACTCTTTTCAACATGCCTGAAGTAAATAACTATATGTAAAAATAAAACACGAGCAAGAAGGTCACATAAATTCAGCCATTAGATTCATTCTTACTAACTATATTAGTGAAAGAGTTTGCATCTTAACGTGGTTTATTTCAAGTAATAGAACATAAATATGATTTTGACATAACCAATCTGAAGCTTCATGGGAAATAACACCACATGATCAGCATTTTCTGGAATGTGTTTTTAAGAACACTGAATTTCATTCTTCTGACTTGTACTGAATGACTCAGAACTTGAAAAGAAAAATAACCTTTTTTCTTTCATAAAATATTATATGTGAGCTCTTTCAATTTTAGTGCTCCCATCTTGGTCTCTGGCAGCTGAAAGCACTGCATATAAAGTTGTTCCTTTGTTATCACTGCTTTTTAAACTCAGGAAGAATCCCAAAGGTATTTTTCCATTATCCACAGAATCATATCTTCCTTTTTTTTTTCATAGCAAGATTATCACTGGAGCTTTGTTTCTTCTGTTTTTAGAAAGTGGAAGATTTGATTCAGGCATTTATTTTCAAGCAGCAGATTGCACATGCCATTTTCATATTGCCTAAATTTTTCCTTCCACTATTGGTCTATTTTTATACACTGTAAACTGTCTTCTTATAGGACTGAATTTTGCTAGAAAGCATATACTCAGGTGTAGTTGTCAGATACTGGACATTGTGATGTTACTTTTGGTTTACCAAATTAGTTAATAACGTAGTAATGTAAAGACCAAAAACTTGTATTCTTCTGATGTGTCTCCTCTTTAATTATTCTACGTAAAATGGTAAGGATTTACTTTAAAACACTTCTGAGCAGCCTTTAGCTAAAATGCACTTCACAAATTTTAAGCAGATACATAGGAATAATGAAAAAGCCTACAGTGAATTTGTTGTCTCACTCATGCAAGCACTCTTCATTAGTATTTTTCCTTTTCTGCAGCTTTTGTTTCTTCCTATAAATGAGCGGCACAAAATCTTGTGGGAGACAATACGAGGGAGAGATGAAAGGCTGAACCTTGTTCACATGCTGTTCATGCCCTTGGGTTATGATTTTTCCCTAAAAGTAAGCAGAATATAATCCTTGTGAATGTGTATTTTTATGAATAATAGCTGAACATCACCCATGGAATAGATTTAATTTCTAATCTCTGCAGTAGTGTAAACATGTAGCAGCCACTCAGTTCCATGTGTAAGAGAGAGCTTTCTGGATTGTTAGAAAGGTACAAACAGATAGTACAAAATCAGGCTTTGCTTTTCAAACATCTTTTTAGCCTTATGACCTATATCTGTATTTCTGATAGAGGGAACATGAACTGAATGGGCTAATAAAATGATAGTCATTTAATGCAGCATACTGTAAGATATTAATAAAGTACACACCATAACGATGATGATTAACTTAAATTCCAATAAGGCTGTGTCACTAAGGAGAGTGTACTATATTATGTAATTGGTTCTTCCCCTGTTGCAGAAATTATCTTTTAGAATGCACAGAATTATATTAAAATGAAAATCCCATTTTAATGAATGTCTAAAGCAAAGCCTTTAACTCTCAAATATATTCTCTGAAGGGCTAATGTCTCAACAGTAAGATAAAGTTGATAAAGAATCTGTTTCAACTTTACCATTAGTGGAGTAAGGAAAGCCCAAGTTTGTATTTTCAATCACATCATGATTTCAGCAAACCATTTATCCTCCTCCATGAATACAGCATCCATAGAGGTTCATCAAATGGTGATGGCAGGGTCAGCTAGAGCAGGTTGCTGTAGCAGCTTTAGCATGTCTGCTTGGGTTTTGAGTATCTCTAGGAAAGGAGACCCTCACTGTCTCTTTGTGTAGCCTGTTTCAATTGTTTCACCACTCTCATAGAAAAAGAACTTTTTCCTTCTGATCACTTCACATGACCATGATTTGGCAAAATTCTGGAAGAACTCAAAGCTGTTTTGTTTGTGCTGGTGAAGTGGACCTTGAGTTTTAGGAAGATGAAGCCAAAGATGCAGAGCAATCTTGTGCTAAGTCTAGCAGTAGCAAAAGAGCTCTTGTCTCCTGAACTGTCCCAAATCACCCATCTTTATCTACTGCACTTTCAGAAGAAGTATGTCTGTTTAGTAACTGTTTTTCTAGCCTGGACTTGGACTATGTTGAGCAAGCAGCCAAGTGTCCCAAGCAAGAAGGGGTTGGTTTGCCTGACTGGGGCTGGGAAGCGAGGACTGGCTGAAAGGAATTAGGAAGGAGAGAAAATTTGTCAGACATTTGAGAAGCAAACCTGGTTTTGGCCAAAACAATGCAATGAAAATGAGTGCTAGTCGTGGATTCTGGGTGAAAGAAAAAGGCCATAGTGTTAATTGAAACAGAATGAGGGTAGGGAGGCTCTGCAGAGAGATCTAGACAGGCTGGATGGCTGGGCCAAGGCCAATGCCATGAAGTTCACTAAGGCCAAATGCCAGGTGCTGCCCCTTGGCCATACCAACCCCCAGCAGTGCTCTAGGCTTGGGGAGCAGTGGCTGCAGAGCTGCCAGGCACAGAGGGACCTAGGGATGCTGATTGACAGCTGAACAGGAGCCAGCAGTGTGCCCAGATGGCCAAGAAGGCCAAGGGCATCCTGGCCTGGAGCAGGAACAGTGTTGTCAGCAGGAGCAGGGAGGTGATCCTGCCCCTTTCCTCAGCTTTGGGGAGGCCTCACCTCCAGTACTGCATCCAGTTTNTCTGCTGGTGTGTGCAATGTGTTGCTATCCTCTTGAGAAGCCCCAACCAACAAAGCTGCACTCATCTGCACCCCAGAGGAGAGCTCGAGTCTGACTGGGAGCTGCATTCAGTTTCTATCATAGCTTTTGGGCTGTGGACTGGTAGGATTTCAAGAGCAATTCATCAGATGAGTGTCAATCGTGGTCTTCTGACTTTTGAAGTATAAATGCTGTCTTTAGATTGTAACACATCTCTCTGCATAAATTTCCCTTTTACTTGAATGGCAGGTGCCAAACCATCTGATTGCATCACATGGGCAGCTGAATTAGGCTAAAAATAGCTACTAAAGTAGAAAAATGGCATAAGGAGGGGAAAAGAGATGAGAATTAGCCTCTGAAATGGAAATTGTGCTTTTAATTTAGATGCATGATAGAGGATGACAGAAAAGTGATAGAAGCTGCAATCCTTGCTCACATTCCTATGGACTTCAAAGGGAGTTTTCCCCATGTGAGACCTGGGGGATCAGACATTCTATCTGTACTTGTTTCTTTCAGCATCTGGGTTTTACATGTGTTGTCAGGAGAGCTTTTCTCACCATATGGGACTTGTGAAACATATTTTACCCTTGGTAATGTTCAGTCCATTGCCTATTTGGTTGGGCCTTCCTTACACCTTTCTGAAAAGTGCTACTGCAGAGCGAAGCTTAATTTGCACTTTAATGCGGGAAAGATGACTTCCTTTTACAGAACAGTTTTTTACAGCACTTGCCTCTTACAGCAGCTTTTAAAAAAAGTAAAAATGACAAAACTTGCATGCCCTCTGCTGCCTCAAGAGAACTAGAGTATGTCCTTTTCACTTACTGTTGTCAGCATGGGGATCTTCTTTTTCCAAACCTCTCTCAAGAGTCTGAAGCTAAAATAGCCTTCTTTTGGAAGCTTGCAAAACTTTGTCCCTTTCAGGTCATGGGATGAAGAATGACTTTTGGGCTGCTCTTTCAGACTGGGGGAAGTAGGAAACTAACCATTCACACTTCAGGCCTAGCTGTCTGGGGGAAGACTGTCCTGGTTTAAGTTAGAACAGAACTTACGCTGTTCAGTGATTTCACTTTTCAGCTAGAGCTCCTCTAAGTCACTGCTAAATCTTGTGTGCTACATTGGGGTGCAAAGCAAAAGGCTGCAACTGCAAAGAAAAGCATACAATTCAAGTGAGCCTAAACTGACCAACAAGACATAGAATCCTAGAATCCTAGAATGGTTTGGGTTGGAAGGGACCTCTGGAGCTCATCTAGTCCAATCCCACTGCAGTGGGCAGGGACATCCCCAACTAAATCAGGTTGCCCAGAGCCCTGACAAGCCTCACCTGCAATACCTCCAGGGATGGGAACTCAACCACCTCCCTGGGCAACCTGTGTCAGCGTTCCACCATCCTCGTGGGGAGGATCTTCTTTC
>VWZO01016100.1:0-17268 GCA_013396975.1 Bucco capensis
CTCCAGCTCCTCTTGTTTGTTGCTCATGCTGTGTGTGTTCCTGTAGAGGCACTTCAGCTGGGCAGTCAGCCAGGTCACCTTTCCAGAGAAACATCCCTTCATTCCCTTAAGGAACTGCTAACCCTCTTTCTCATCAAGGTCTATGCTTGATGCACTTCCTTCTCTTCCATTAAAGAGAATCACCTTGTTACCATCCTTTAGTGGAAGGATATTGGAGAGGTCTTAAACCTTCCATTTTCCAGCTACAGCAGATGGTGGGTTTCAGCTTCCTCTCTGCTCTAGGACTTACTCTCAATAGCCACATGCCAACTTAGGCAAGCAGTCACATCACTCTAGTTTCAAGTAATCCCTCACCATAGGATCTGCTGCAGCTGGTCAGACTAGTTACTTCAACACCTTTGGAAATAACAATTGTGTTGGGATACTTCACAAAAAAAACCCCAAACAAACACAAAAACCCGACCCAGAACCAAAACCATAAACAAACAAACAAACAAACCACCAAAAAAAGCTCCAAGCAGCCCACAGCAGAAGCCAAGATATCTGGATAATGACACAAATGACAAATACACACTGCCTGGAAATACAAACAGCTGAAGCAGCACTGGGGCTCAGCTCAGACAGTCTCTCTTGCTGGGTGTTAGCAGTGCCTGGGCAGCTCAGCACACAAGCAACAGCAAACAGGAACAGCAAGCCCAAATGTACACAGAAAGGAGGAAAAAAATGTGCAAAGCGGAAGTGTTCATTGGAAAGACCAAAAATAAACCCCAAACCCATGTAGCAGTTACTGCTTTGTCTCTCTGAGCTGAGCAGAGGTACATCTCTGTTCAATATTAAGAGTGACCCTCAGCAGGTGTTTAACTCTTAGCAGAAGGCTGGACAGTCCCTTGTGCCCACACAGGAGGTACTTCACTGCCACTCAAAGGCACTTGGAGATGCCAGCCCAGCTGAGCAGGTATGGCAACGTGCAGTCCTCACCCTGCAGCTCATGTTCTAGCCATTAGTCATTCCTAAAGCCAGACCCATGATGTGTTACACACACGCTGCTGCAGAAAGACTTTTAGAGTCATTTAATAGCCTTGCTGGAGGTCACATCCAGACCTGGCACGCGCACATGGATTCGGAGCCCACTCGCTTACACCAAGCACAGCTGCTAACTGCAAGAGGTGGGAACAGCAGAGATACAAACTGGGCAGAAAAATGTCTGTCTTCCTTCAGGCAGGGAAAACAGAAAAAAAAAAAAAGTAAAGAAAAACTCCACAGAAATTGTACATCAGATAGTTGTAGCTAGCTAGAAACAAAAACCACAGCCACTTAAGGCTTGCACACAGTGACGTTTCTGGGGCACTCACCTCTTGCTTTTGTTTTAATTAAGACAAAAGCAGAAGGGTTTTTTCCAGTTTCTCTATTAAAAAGCAATTACCAAAGGCCAGCTGAGGGCCCTCAGCCCTGAACTGGATGGGCAGCCTGCAGCACATGTGTCACCTGAACAGGCACAACCACCCAGGGAGCTTTACTGCTCTCACAGAATCACAGAATCATTAAGGTTGGAAAAGACCTCTAAGATTGTTAAGCCCAACCATACCTATCACTACCATGCCACTAAACCATGGACCTAAGTACAACATCTAAATGTTTCTTAAACCCCTCCAGGGATGGTGACTCCACCACCTCCCTGGGCAGCCTGGGACAAGACTTAACAATCCTTTCAGTGGGGGCCACCCTGATGTGTGCAACCCAGTGATTTACTTCCACAGCTCTTCTCACAATTCATTCAGTCTTGCGTTTGTTGAAGCAATGTTGCTCCTTCCCTGCCAGAGGAAACCCTCCACATCATATCCCTTCATTCCTGATTTCACCATGGTCACATGGTTACTCTTCAATATCCCACAAAGCTTGTCCTGATGCATCATGGTTTATTCTTATTTTGGGAAGGGGGAAGAATCATCCAACATATTTCTTTGCAGGAAGAAAAAAAGTGATGGAGTGAGGTCCTGGCTTCCCAACCTGCCACCTGCAAGGTCAGGGGAGAAAATCTCCTGCTTGCAGGTTAGAGATTGGTATTAAATACTCAACATCTCTGTTGAATATAAAATCACCTTACAGGCACTATGTTCCATCTTTAGTTACATCAGGGGAAGCCTCAGCCTGCTGGGGCAGAAAATCAGAACTGCCAGAAAGATCAGGCAGGAAAAAAGGGCAAGAGAGTGTTAGGCAAACCAGCATCACGATGAGACTCAAACGAAAGTAAATGTCTCTTGTTGTTCCAGCCCTCCAAGCTCCCCTTCCCAATCTTTCCTGCTCAATGCTGCCTGTTCCTCTGGCCCACTTATCTTCCCCCTGCTGCAGGCTGGGCTTTCAGAGAGTCTGTCCTACAGCAGTGCACAGCAGCTCAGCCACCCAGCCCAGCTACCCAGCAGCTGATGCTCTGACACCCCCCACAGACATGCCAGCCCTTTTCTCCCAGGCAAGGCCACTCCATGCTATGGGCAGGGATGGTGCTGGGGTCTCATCCTGTGCTAGAAGGATACAGGCAGTCCAGAGGTCAGCAGGCAGCTCTGCTCCTCAAGGAATCCATAGGTTTTTATGATACTTTTTCAATTTTTCTTAGAGTTTGACGACATCAACAAAAACAACATGAGCAGGAACATGCTGCTTTTTGAGGCATCTGAAGAACAGCAGCACTGGTGGGGCAGCCCAGGACAGGCATGGTTCCCTCTGCTGCTGGGACATCCAGCACCAGCCAGCACACACTGCTGTATGCCCAATGTGCACCGTGGGATACCTCACTTCCCACTCTGTCTTCTACCCTACTCCTCTATCCAAGCCCAAAGAGACTTGCCAGCATCCAGCTCCAGCTTTAGCAAAGGCAGAGGTTTAACAGAGTTCTTCCAAGCTGCACCAAAAGCCAGTTATACCCAAATTCCAGAAATTCGCCAGAGTCTCTATCTTGACCTTGGCTGATTTTAAAATGAAGATGTAGCCCTTTTTGTACCTCCCATCTGAAGAACAACAAGAGATAGGGACAGACAGAGAACAAAGCCTTCCTTCCTTCCTCCTCCTCCCCACTGATATTTTATCACAGCTAACACCTGCCATGTGAACAGCCCTGGGAGAAACAGGAGGTTCGGGGAACTGCCTCAACAGCAACCCAGACACCACAGGAAACAAAACAACCTGTATGGAGAGAAGAGCCATGCTGCACCCAGCCACAGAGCCAATGGTTGCATGCTCTGGAGACCAGCTGAATTCTGCTTTGGCTTACAAGGGGCTATGACCACTCTGTCCCCACTGGTTTCAGTTACAGCTTCTGCAAAGGGCCTGGTGAGCAGTGCAAAATCTTTTTCAGACATGCTCAGCTTTGGGGGCTTCAGTCACAGTCAAAGGCAGAAAAGTCTCTCCCTGCACTGAGTCACAAGCTTACAGTTTTGGCACTAGGAACCTCCCTGTGAAAGCACCAGGATTCACAGCGAGCTAGTGCATGAGGATAAGGGACATCAAAGAACAAGAAACACGTGGAGTCCTTCATGGATATGTCTGAAGTATTTGGGTTCACCCTGCAAGAGCTAATCAGTCCCCTCTGCCCAGGTATAGAATCATAGAATCATTAAAGTTGCAAATGACCCCTAAGATCAGCAAGTCCAACCATTAACCCAACACCTCCATGACAGTAAACAATGTCATAAAATGCCATGTCTACATGTGTTTTGAACCCCTCCTGGGATGGTGAGTCTACCACTGCCCTGGGCAGACTGTTTCAATGCCTAACCCATCTTTCAGGGAAGAAATTGGTCCTAATATCCAACCTGAACCTCCCCTAGCACAACTTGAGAAAATCTCTTGTCCTATCGCTAGTCACCTGAGAGAAGAGACCAACTCCCACCTCACTCCAGCCTCCTTTCAGGGAGTTAGAGACAGTAAGAATGTCTCCCCTGAGCATCCTCTTCTTCAGGCTAAGCAAAGCTGTGTGGGAAACATCCCAATTCTTGCATCTCATCCACGAGACAAGTGCTCCTGGATGGCAGCACTCCCGGGAAGTGGCTGTGCTGCTTCTGGGCTGAGACTAGAGCCTCTGGGGAAGTGACCATTTGTTTATTATAGAGCACAAAGGAATGGGAGCGATAGGAGGTTATTATTTCTATTTGAGGTGTTATTTCAGGCTGTGAGACAATTTGAGACAGCACAAGTCTGAAATAACTCCCTAGGCCAAATTTATAACTGGTAACAGAGCTATCATATCTCCTTGTCATTTTATTAAAGACCCACATGACCCCCTGACTTACATACTCACTGGACCTGTCAGCTGGGACTTGAGAGCAGCAGTGTCAGAATGCTCAGACCCCTTCTCACAGCACTGGTTTTGCCTCAGTGGGTTTGAAGCCATTAAATGCCGTAGTGGATGGCTCTTCTCCAGCCACATTCCCTGGCTGGCTGGTGAAGAAGTACTGGGAAGAAGTACACCTACAGATGGCAGTGGGCAGGGATGGGGTCAGCATCCCCTGCAGAGTATGTCAGTGTATACAGCCCGGGCATGCTCCAGTGTCTGCATACCCTACCGTGGATGACATGATGCAATGCACATCCCAACATCTTATCATGAGATGGATGCTGCACAGCACCATGCTCAACCATCTCTACCATCTTTTTGGCTTTCTCATCACAACTGTCCACCTGGATGGTTCCCCTCCAGCCTATTGCTGTATCTGGTGTATGCTGTAAGAAAATACCCACTTTGAAGGGAGTTATCTAGAAGGCATGAGAAAGACCAGACTGTGTTCTGTTGATATGCCACTGCCATGGTTTAGCTCCAGCCAGCACGTAAACACACAGCTGCTGGCTCACTGCCCCCACAGAGGGATGGGGGAGAGAAAGAGGGGAAAAGTAAAACTTGGGGTTGATATCAGGGCAGTTTAATAGGACAGAAAAGGAAGAAAATACTAATGGTAGCAGTAGTAATAATAGAATTTGAATATACAAAACAAGTGATGCACAACACAAGCGCTCACCGCTCGCCTACTGATACCCAGTCAGTTCCCAGACAGCAGCCCCCAGCTGGCCTTCTCCCTAGTTTATGTACTGGGAATGGCAACAACCGGTAGGGAACATTCCTCTGGTCAGTCTGGGTCAGCTCTTCGGGCTCTGCCTCCTTCCAGCTTCACGTGCCTCTCCAGCCTTCTCCCTGGCAGGCTATGAGAAGCTGAGAAGTCCTTGACTTAGCGTAAACACTACTTAGCAACAACTAAACATCAGTGTGTTATCAACACCATTCTCACGCTAAATCCAAACCACAGAACTGCACCAGCTACTAGGAAGAAAATTAACTCTGTCCTTGCTGAAACCAGGACAGCTACAAACTCAGCAGTGCTGATAGGAGGCTAAAAGGCCAGAGTGTGTTTTAGGCCAAAACCTGCCCTTTTCTGGCAAGTAATGTCTGCTAGGACACAGCTTTCTGCCACAAGCAGAAGCATTTCAGTTGTGGTTCTGTGGAGGCTGCGAGCAAGGACTGACCCAATTCACATGGACACCCACAGCTCTGGCTCACATAGAATCATGGGTGGGGTTGGAAGGGACCTTGAAAGATCATCTAGTTCAACCCCACCCTGCAGTAAGCAGGGACATCTCCAACTAGATCAGGTTGCTCACAGCCCCAGACAAACTGACCAGGTTCTGGGGATGGAGCATCTACCACCTCTCTGGGCAACCTGGGCTAGTGTCTCACCACCCTCAGTGTAAAACTTTTCTTCCTTCTATCTAGCCTAAATCTCCCTCTTTTAGTTTAAAACCATCAACTCTTGTCCTGTCACAACAGGCCCTGCTAAAATGTCTCTCCCCATCTTTCTGATAGATCCTTTAAGTACTGCCAGAAGGTCACCCTGGAGCCTTCTCTTCTCCAGGCTGAACAACCCCAACTCTCTCAGCAGAGACCCAGATCATTTCTGTGGTCTCCTCGGGACCTGCTTCAACAGGTCCATGTCTATCCTGTGTTGAAGACTCTGAAACTGGACAAAGGTTAGACATGAAAAGGTTTTCTTGGTTCCATCACAGAGATAAGGAAAAGTCTCTCCCAATGAGGCAATTTATTTTATTTTCTCAAGAAAAATAAATCCAAAGGTGAAGTTGTAGTCATCAACTGCAGCAGGAATTGCCACTGTATCCCTGACAACCCTCTCTCTCTGGCTAGTAAGGACAGACCCTTTGCCATGAGCTCATCTCTCCTCAGGCCATGCAGTGTGGGGACAAGACTAAACTCTACTCTACAGGAAATACTGAGAAATCTAGTCTCTCTGATCCTCCCAAGGCATGAAACCCACACCCCCATGATTGATGGAGTGGCTCTGCTTTCACAGTCAGCTCACAGAGAAAATCCCAAAAGCCAGAAACAGAGCCCATACGTGAGCTGTCTGCAGAGACAAGGGTTAACAGTCTTATCTAGGGTCACCAGAAGAAATTCCAAGTAAAACCCACAGCACGCAGATTTCCTGCTTTCTAACCCAATGCCCTATTTATACCTCTCTTTCTTCACAATGCCAGTGACAGCTTTTTCCTCGCTTACAGGCATGTTTCCTGCTTTTCGAGCTGTGACTTTCATTTGTAGCTCATTTCCATAACCCCAGAAATATGGTTGCAATGGAGGTGTTAAATGTACTGATAAATTCTCTGTGAATCTTGATGTTATTGGCAGGGAGAATGGGGCAATTTACCATGTATTGGAAACTATATATTTCAAAATCCTTTAACGGAGCAGAGCAAGGTTTATCTCTGACTGATAAGGTAATGCCTTGCCGCTGGTGAGACAAATAACAGAGCCCATTTCCAAAACTCAAAGTTCCCAGTAGGATGGGAAATAGGCTCATCTGTGCACAGTGACCTTCACAGGCTTCAGCCCTTATCATGGGGAGCAGCGAGCAGCTCTGATCACACATGGGCACTGCCCTGAAGCAGCATCCAAAGAGCCCTCACTCCCTCACTGATACCTTCACCATCCCTCCATCCAATGGGGCTTCAGTCTGGAGAAGACTCCAAGGAGACCTCATTGTGGCCTTCCAGTATCTGATGGGGGCCTACAAGAGGGCTGGGAAGGGACTGTTTAGGATGTCAGGCAGTGAGAGGACTAGGGGGAATGGATACAAGCTTGAAGAGGGCAGATTTAGGTTGGATATTAGGAGGAAGTTCTTCACCATGAGGATGGTGAGACACTGGCCCAGGTTGCCCAGAGAGGTGGTGGAAGCCCCATCCCTGGAATTTTTGAAGGCCAGGCTGGCTGGGGCTCTGAGCAAGCTGATCTAATGGGAGATGTCCCTGCCTATGGCAGGGGGGTTGGAACTAGCTGATCTTTAAGGTCCCTTCCAACCCTGACAGTTCTGTGATTCTGTGGGCTGCTCCTCAATTCACAGAGCATTTCTCTGCATGCCACTGGCACGTTCAGTAGGAGCATGGCATGGTCCTGCTGGGCACCACTCCTGTTTCTCTAGCTAAAAAGCAAGAGAGAGAAAAAAACAGGGAAAAGACAAGTCGCACCTGATCGTCCTCCCTGCCAGAGTCTGAGTGTCCTCAGAAACACTGGCTGAACAAGTTGCACTAAATAATTAGGACACATGGGGGGACTAAAAGTAAAGAAAGACCAAAGCACAGATTTGCTGCAAGGTTTCCGCTTTGCTGGAGTTAGAACTAAGACTCAAGTTGTCGGTTCTGGAACTAGAAGTGGCTGTAACCAAACAAACTAGTATGGACAAGGGCAAGTGGGGAAAAAGAAAATCCACAGAAGTCATCATGGCTTATTTTAGAATCCGAAGGTCAGACAGGGAAAGAGAAAGGAAGGATGGGAAACACCTTGCAGGAGTGTGGTAGGTGCTGCCCAGGTGAGACAGCCCTGCAGGCTGCAGGGGCTCATGTTCAACTACAGATGGAGTTAAGGAAAGGAGAATTTTAGATTCACTAGCAGGAAAAGTATCCCACTATGAACCTCCATCAGGGCACAGCCACCTTCCCCACAGGGAATGCAAAGAAGGGAGAAACCAGGGACTGAGGCATTTGAAATGTGATTAAGTGCCAGAAGCATCCCTTGGACACTGCTGGCAGCAGCCCAGGCCAGGCTGGTGGATCCAAGAGGGCTATGCCATGGCCTGCTCCATCTCTCTAGAGCTGGATGCAACTCACTCTGAATTGCCCATGGCCAGCAAAACCCCAACAACAAAAGTCACAAGCACCAGGCCCCTGGGAGCACACGAGGCACCACGATCTGACACATCCTCCCGACACAGCAAGTCTAGAGCAAGGGACGTGACCCTTACAGCAAGTCAGCCACCGAACCCCACCCCTCTTCAGAAACCCATCCACACTCACCACCACAGTCATGCATCACCAAGACTGAAACAGTGTTGAGTAAGACATTAAATTGAAAATACTAACATGGACCAGAAGAGCAGGGGACAGGACCAGACCATAAAGCAACCATCTGACCCACGCAGAGCTGCTTCCAGCTCCTGCTCTCCTACAGAAACACACACAGCTCTGTGCCCCATATAAAATATTTGTGCACCCTACATAATTTAGAATCCTATTAAATAACATGACTCCCCTATTTTTCATAGCAGCAAATTCCATGAATTTTGCATTGAATAAAAATTCAGCAATCATAGCAGTTGCTAATTTCTGTGCTGTGCTCAGAACAGCCTTTCACTTCCCCATAATGATTTTAAAACATTATCCTGCTGTTTCCTTTTTTCTGTGCCTGGCATTGAAGAGCTCTGCAAACTATTTGAATAGCTCTGCTCTGAAAAAAAAATCCTGTAAGGGAGAAAAAATTAAATTCAATCATCACTCTACCCTCTGTGAACTGTGAAAGTCTTGGGAACATGAAAAGGTGCTTTCTAAAGGATGTTAAGCATTCAAAAGATTAGACTGCAATGTGCAATTAAATGTGTTCCACAAACCTTTGTCAGAGTACCCAAAACCTTACTTCTGCACGAACTTAAAATCCTCCCACTGGGAGCTCGTTCAAGTGGTTTACTTTAAACCTGTACTTTAGATATTCCATACCTTTCACTCTGATAATTCTTCAGCATATGCTAACACTGGCAGAGTTAATAGTAACTGACTAATTTTAAACCCTGTGATTACTGGAGCTGATTTATATAGTAGCTTCTCTTCACAATGCTGCGAATCAGGCACGCGGTAATTGCCAAGTGCAATTTTAGCTCTGTCATACTGAAGCATTAGTTTTTATGCCTCAGCTGTTGCCTCCTCCATGCTAGAGAGGTAAGTTGATAATGCAGTAGGTTTTGCTGTTAAATATCATAATATTATGATACCCTGTGTCAGAGTCTTACAAGCTTTGTGAGCTATGCATCATCTATTAACCAAAGACTTTATTAAGGGAAGGGTTTGAAAAGGTTTCTGCTCTAATTTAGCTCACAACACTGTATGTTGGAATGGAGAAACAAAAAAAAAAAACCCATGTAATGATTTAATTCACCACCAAAAGTGACCTGGTGGAGAGAAGCATCCACCCTCATCAGGGCTCTGTGGCAGCAGCTGCAAAGGGATCAAACTAAAGCCTTCAAAACAATACCCTCCAGGTGAGGTCCCTCACCCTGGCTTAGGCTGCAGCCTCAGACACCCATAGGAGCAATGCCAGGACTCAACACTGGGTGGGAGCTTTGGGGTTGTGGTGCCCCAGCTGTGCCCAACATCTGAACCAAAGCATGGACACCTCAGGGCAACCTTCCTTCCTGTCCCTGTGGATGTGGCTGGCAGGGTTGATGAAGCAGAGATGGGACAAGCAAAGAAGAAAAGGTAGAGAAGAGAGCAAAAACCAGATACCTCTTGCTACCAAGAGACAGGACTCTGCAGCCCTTGCCAGCAGGACTAGGGCAGAGATCGTCCTCCTGTGCTGGCCATTGGTGAGGCCACATCTTGAATCCTGAGTTCAGTTTTGGGCCACACACTCCAAGAAGGACATTGAGGAGCTGGAGCATGTCCAAAGAAGGGCAGTGAAGCTGATGAAGGGTCTAGAGCACAAGTCTTGTGGGGAGCAGCTGAGAGAACCGGGGTTGTTTAGCCTGGAGAAAAGGAGGCTCAGGGGAGACCTCCTCGCTCTCTATAACTCCCTGAAAGGAGCTTGGAGTAAGAGGAGGGCTGGTCTCTTCTCCCAGGTGTCTAGCAGTAGGACAAGAAGAAATGGCCTCAAGTTGTGCCAGGGGAGGTTCAGGTTGGATATTAGGAACAATTTCTTCCCTGAAAGATTGGTTAGGTATTGGAACAGTCTGCCCAGGACAGTGGTGGATTCACCATCCTTGGAGGAGTTCTAAACACTTACAGACCCAGTACTTCATGGCACAGTTTTGTGGGTATGAGGATGTTGGGTCAGTGGTTGGACTTGCTGATCTTAGAGTTTTCAACCTAATTCTAAATGTCTTTTCCAACCTGGATTTTATGATTCTATGACGAGCTGCTCAACTGCTGCTGCTGCCTCTCACCTGAACCAATATACATACCTGGGCATCACCAATGATCTCTTCATAGTACTTACATTCACCCCTGTTTTAAGATTTATTCTTTTGAATGAAGTCTTGTCATATCAAGTTTAACAAATATGGGCCAACTGGAACCACCTTTTTTTCCCAATCACATATGGCATTGACACTTACCATCAATGAAGGTGGCAATGTGAACTGAAGCCCCCAAGAATCAGAGAAGGCTTTGTGTCATCAAGGGATGCCCAGGACACAGCCCTGGGGATGAAGACTAAGTGCCCTTTCTGTGTCAGTGAGGAATTCCCCATGAGGTGTGGATGGGACAGAGGAGTGGGGGCTCTGCAGTGGTCCAGAGTTAATCTTTGCAATCCTTTGTAAGAAACAACACAATACAACAGAAAAGTCTGTCTTCACACCTATGTGCTTATGTCTGTTGGACAGTCTGAACTAATTTTAACCCCTTCCTCTCCTTCACAGCTCATTCATCCTCAGGCAGACACAGAGCCCAACCCAAGCCAAAACCTACATGCTGGCCCCTGATGGGGAGCTGGAGATCCTCCTCTGATGCCAAATTCAGCAGGCTGTTGGCCACCCACCAGCCTGGGGAAATGGCCTCTATCAGTGCTATCCTTCCTACATGCATCCCAGCTTTTGTGTAAAATGGACAGACATGCAAACTTGATATTCACCAACAACATGGATCTCACTCCGGCTCCAAAGATCATTGCTTAGGAACTCAGTAAAACCCATGTGGACAGTGACCATCAGTTCAGTGATTGCCTTTCCTACTAACTCTCTCATCATTGTAGCAAGGCAATGAGCATGGAAATAGATGAGCTCCTCTTTTACTATGGTTTTCCCTGGTTTTCAAAAGGAAAAGGAACAAGATGACAGGCTAAACAGGGAGCATCTTGTAAGCTGAGAGAGCTGCAGCTCAGCTCAGAGCAGTGCCCAGGGCTCGAGTATCACAGGCAGCCACATGCTCTCTTTCCAACAAGAAAGTGAGGTGGGATGCCTCACAGAGAAAGAGGAAGGAAGCATATGAAGGTTTTGCCAAGTGTGTGGTTGCTGGGAGGAAAGAATAGGATTGATGAATTTTTCAGCTTTGATGATTTGGATAAAACCATAAACCAAGTGGCCTCATGCTTGAGAAGACTACATTATGAAGTGCCCAGGAAATTCAAGGTGAAATTGATTCTTTCCTGTCTGAAGTCCCATTTTGCAGCCCAGCAGAGATGTCAGAAAAGTCCTGTGTTTGTTTCAGAGCCTCTTCTGAAATCAGTGTTGCTGGAAGCTGCTGGCTACATGAGACTCTGCATAGCATAGTTATAGGATTCTGATGGCCTCTAAGTCTCCAGAGGTCTACCGGAGCTAAAGAGGAGCACAAACCACACTTTCTCACTCACATCACACCTGTACTTATGGTCATGTAATGATTTCACAGACTGCAAACTCCTCACCACAGTGAAGGAAGACATCACAGCCCAGCAGCAACCTCACCAAGCCCAGGACTTGCATGAACCACGATTTCCCTGGCAGCAAGCCATGGAGGACCAGTCTTGTGTTGGACACTGGCCTCTCTCAGCACTGAGCACAGGACCCTGCTCTGATCCTGGCTCCCACATAGCAGACATGCTGGTAACAGAGCTTGCAGCCTTGAGATTCTTCTGAAAAATGATCTTGGAAAGAAAATCCCTGGTAGTAATATCATTTCTCTCTCCCCAGTATACACACAGACACAATCTTTGTCCATCTCTGCTGTGTTTTTTAGGGACTATCCTCTACCAGGTGTTTGCTTATTGCCCAGTAGAACCCATTTCAGCTAGAGCCTTGAAACTCTGCAGGTCCATGTATAGTTGCAATAGTACCCAAACCCAAATTTTGCAATCTCCTAAGTTTAAACAAAGCTTTGTACCCACATTAGCCACAAAGGAAGCCAGCAGAGATTGTCCATCCCCTCTGCTCCCACAGAGCTGGGAATCTCTACTGCCAGCACTACACCCTTGCCTGCAAAGCAGCTGGGGGAGTTTTACTTCCTATGGGCACCTCCCTGCCACATACAGAAGGGCTGGAGCTCTCATGGTGCTTCATGGCCTCATACCAGCTATCAGATCCATCTCACTTTTGGACAGAGAAGGGGCACTGCCACATCCAACACTGGAAACCAGCATCAGGGGGAAGCTGCAGGTGAGGAGATCCAGAGGCCAGACCTGCACAATCAGCATACCATACACAACCCTCACAGAGAATACCTCCTGGTCCACAGTCAGGAGTGAATCCCTCCAGCAGGATATTGGAGTCATTCCCACCTGGACGTGACAATTCGGAGACAACCAACTCATGGCAGTGCTGAGCTTCAAATAAAAATGTTGACACCTTTGCACAAAGAGATCTGGACTTCTCTTTTTAATACCGGACTCTGGCTTTTAAAAGGGTCACTTCTAAAAGCTGCTTTTAAAGTGTCACTTATTGCCTTGGAAACAAAAACAAACAAAAAAGATGTCCTTGTTGTTTGATGTGAACAGCACAAAGGCAAGCAGGTGGCCTCGATTGCACGAGTCTCCTACCACACTGTTGTGTGACTAAACTGAACAATTACATAGGTCTGAACATTTGTTTGCAATAGGCATGTAGACAGCAGAGCTACCAGATGTTCTTCTCCTAATATTTGCTATGTCACATCACTGGATACTGCTTGAAAACCAACCTGTGCCAAGTTTTCAGAGGCCTCAGCTCATTTCCTATGTGTGCATCTGCAGTTCTGGTGAGCTGGCTCTTGGATGCAGCTGGGACCTGGGTGCAGAGAAGCCTGTTGCAGTCAGGCTGTGTTTGCAGATGGGCTGTGGTTTGTTCAGTTCACCTCACACACCCGAGAGCTATTTATGCAATTACTGACACACACAAAACATCAGCAGTGAGCACTTGCCTACTGCATCCTATCATGTGCTCTCAGACTTACAGACTGGGTTGGGTTAGAAGTGACCTTTCAAGGTCATCTAGTCCAACTCCCCTGCGACCAGCAGGGACATCTCCAACTAGATCAGGTTGCTCAGAGCCCCAAACAACCTGATCTGGAATGGTTCCAGAGACGGGACATCTACCACCTCTCTGGCCAGCCTGGGCCAGTGTCTCACGGCCCTTGAATAAACAATTTCTTCCATCTAGTCTAAATCTCTCTCTTTTAGTTTAAAATAATTACACCTTGTCCTATCTCATCAGAGCCTGTGAAATAGTCTCTCCCCATCTTTCTTATAGGCCCTTTAAGTACTGAAAGGCTGCAAGAAGGTCTCCCTGGAGCCTTCTCCTCTCCAGGCTGGACAATCCCAACTCTCTCAGCCTGTCATCATAGCAGAGAGCTTCCAGCCCTTGGATCATTTCTGTGGTATCCTCTGGACCTGCTGCAAGAGGTCCATGTCTCTCCTGTGCTAAGAACTATATTTAATAAAGGTATAGTTAAAAAAATAAAAAAAGAAAACCAAGAGAACCCCTAAACTGCAAGTACAAGTTGGTGTTTAGATGACAGTCTATTGACTCACCTGCTGACATATGGAGGCATCTAAAATACTAAGAACTTTGTTGGCTCCCTCCACCTCTGGTTAGCACTGCTGGCCCCTCCACTGCCCAGTGCCTTCCTGTTTCAGATGTAAGTGCATTAACCCATTTGCTGGGGCGAGAAGCCACTTCACTGAGGTGAGTGAGGGGAGGAGAGAAGAGAAGCAGTGTGAAGAATTAAATCAAGCAGCAGCCCCTGGAGAGTTGTCTGTGATGCACATCCCCCACATGGAACTGTCAGCTCCCAGCACTCAGCTCCACTGAGGTTTGTTTACTCCACAGGAGGAATTCATTTTGCACTCAGCTAATGCATGCCCAAAGTGCTTTAAAACAATATTCCTCTGACGGAGACATTACAACAGCCATTATTTTCCTGTTTGGAGTTAAACTAAGCAAATACAAAGGTAACTTTATTTTAAACAAACCACCAAGCAGCACAAAAAAAAGGATACCAAATATTCCCTTCCCCCACATGGTGAATTTAACTTGATTTGTTTCTCTCTGAAGGAGACACTCATTGGCAAACACCAGCTTGTGCAGCAACATGAGAAAGAAACTGAAAAACACTGCCCTCAAAATCTTCTTGCTTAAGGACAGTTAAGAGAGGTCTTTTTAATAATATATTTAATTCCAAGCTCTTTTACTTTCTAGAAATGTGTATATTCCAGTGACCTGGTATTATTTCTAACTGATTCCCAAGCACTCCTAGTTGTTTGTGACTTACCATTGGGCTTCATTTTTCCTACCCAATCCCACCAGATTCTATAATGCTGGGGAGGTGCCTGTGCTTGCACCTATAGCTCTATAAACCCAAAGCAACTCCAAGGAAGCAAACAGATTTACTCCACAGGGAGCAAGTCTGGTCCTGGTATCCTCCAAGACATCATACAACGTGTTCAGACCACCTCTGACTTCACTCCTGTTTCACAGTGCCTGGAACTTCAGCTCCCACTCAGGAGCAGTACACCTGACCCACGCTAGCATCCCTTTCATGACATAGACAAACCATTGAATTACAGCCAGCAGAGAGCTCCATAGCAGCAGCCAGCCTTCCCTGGATTCCCTCAATAGCTGCAGCCATGGGGCTTTGAAGTGAGCAGAGCCAGCAGACACACACCAGCTGTTTCCTGCACCTCCAGAGTTACCACAAATGGATGGAGTGGTTACTGTGAGTTTGTATCTTGGGTCCACCACACTCTGAGCTTCCCCAGGCTTCTAAGGCAGGCTTTGCATGAGCACGTTTGATGTCTTAAGGTGATTTTTAAATGTCAGCTCTGCTAGGCAGCATTTACCTGCTGCTTACACCTTCTCTGAAGCATCCCAAAGCTGCCCCTGGTACTACTTGGGTGGTTATTTCTTTGCAGGTAAACTCAGAGCCAAGGTGGGCACGGATTTGCAGGTGTATGAAACTCTGAGATGGCCAAGGCACTCCACAGCCCTCTTGCATGGGCAGTGCCAGGGCAGGGGATGGAAACAGGGTTACAGGTGGGAGCTATTCTTCTCCAAAAGTCCCAAATGGCAATGTTGCTTTGTGCAAAGCTTTTTCCTGTCTCTGCCTGTTATCTCCTGTGGATGCCATGGGCAGGGCAGATCCCAGCAGCAAACACCATTCTGTGCACTGCCCTTGTTTTTAAAGCTCTTCTGGGTGGAGGCTTCACTGCTGTATGTATCCCCTGTGCTCCCAGCAGGTCTTTCTGGTCCTCAAGAACTTGATTTGACTATGCACAACATAGAAAAGAAGAAGTGAAGATCATTATAATTTCTCCCACCACCAGGACAGTTGCTTGTTGCTGGTGCTGAGCCTTGGAACTGCTGCAGAGCCATGTTCTCTCCTGCAGCCCCAGCAGGATGCCCAGAACAGGGCACTACATACTGCTGATACCAGTCACAGCACTGGTCCTCAGCCCAAATGGCAGCACTGCAGCTCTCAATGCTCCTCTGAAGACAACCTTTTTGACACTGAGGCACCTGAAAGGAGCACACTTTGGGGTCCTATCATCCTTGTGCTATCAGAGTAGGATGCATGCAAATATATCAGAAGGTCCAACAGCTGCTGGAGGCTGCCAAGAACATCCTCGTTTAACCTCTAGTCCCACTGTAATGCCATTGCAGAAGAAAAACAATGGCCTGAAAACCAACACAGCTTTGGCTGGGTCTAATCCCTGAACCCCAATGCATAGTTATATCCATTCCACTTCATTCCCAGTTTGAGAGATGACATTTTCTGACTGAAACTCAAGTGAACATAGCATCCTCCACATGCAGGTCAGTTGTTGCAGAGCATCTTACAGCCATGATGCAGTGCAGCAGCAGCCTCAGGCCAGCTTCCCCCAGCCAAGCAGCCAGCCCAGGCACCCTTGGATTCTGTGGCATGCAGATTAACTGGACACTGGAATAGGAATAATGCACAGCTATCTTAAGCATTCATCAACTTTATAAGGGTTAATTCACTAGCCTTTCTCTTCCAGAAACAAGTTCGGTCTTCACCTACACCACTGCAAACTCAGAGGAGATCTGAGAGATGTAACCTGGGCAAGTTTTATCAATGAATTCTGATCTTGAGCTAAATCCAGAGGAGGAATGGATTTACACTAATCCCCTCCAAACAGGAATCAGCATCACCTGCCAGCTCAGCAGGCTAAATCTCTATTTAATCGCTCCAAAACAAAGCAGTGGAGCACACAGGGAGGAGGTTGTGCACACAGCAACGGTGGAGCTCTCTCTTTTTTTTTGTTTTATAAATATTTCTAGCTGCCAAATCACATCAAGCAGCACTTGGAAATTCATGAAGGTCTTTGCTCATATCACTTTCCAGGCAAACAACAGGCTGCCACCAAGACAGCATGCACACTTCAGAGGAGAGCTCATGCTCTAGCCATCCAGCTGCCTCTGCAGGATCACAGGATCTCCATGAAGATGCTCCAGGAGCTCGAATCCCATCAGCTGCTTGCTGGAGGGCATGGGGACTGCCCAGACAGGCTTTGCCTGGATGGTGGGCAGGGATGGGGTGGAGATGAAGCAAGCTACTTTTTGGTGCTGGCATGGAACCACACACATAGCATCCACCAATGCTGCTGCAAACCCAACAGCACAAACACAGATCCTGGTGCCAGAACCCAAGCTTTGCTGTGCAGGTATCACACAGAATCACAGAATCATTAAGGTAGGGAGTCCTCGAAGATCATCAAGTCCAGCCACCTACCTGTTCCCCCATGCCACAAGATGTGGACCAGGGTAATGA
>VWZO01016100.1:18162-35985 GCA_013396975.1 Bucco capensis
GGGCAACCTGCTCTAGTTGGGGATGTCCCTGCCCACTGCAGGGGGGTTGGACTAGATGACCTCCAGAGGTCCCTTCCAACCCTAACCATTCTATTCAATGATTCTATGCCACTAAACTGTGTCCCTAAGTACCACATCTACATGTTTTTTGAATCCCTCGAGGGATGGTGACTCTACCACTGCCCTGGGAAGCCTGGGCCAATGCCTAACCCCTCTGTCAGAGAAAAAAATTTTTCCTAATATCCAGTCTAAACCTCCCCTGATGCAGCTTGAGGCCATTTCCTCTCTTCCTCTCACTGGTAACCTGGGAGAAGACCTTGATCCCCATCTCACTCCAACTTCCTTTCAGCTAGTTGTAGAGAGAGATAACAGGTTAAATCCCAGCCCTGAGTGACTCACAAGGTGTTTTCATGCCTCCAAGACTTTATTACCAGGAGACTTGACAAGGGTGCTATCAGCTTGGATGGCTGTGGATGCCATGGCTGCTGACATGGCACCCGCTGGAGACCTTCAGTACAAGGTGCCTGACAGCAGTGGAGTCAGCGCAGGGGCGAATCCCAGACAGTGTGTTTGGGAGCAGCCAGATCAGAGCGTTAGTGTGTGATTCTAGGTTTACATAACACCGCCAGAAGATTTTGGCAGGAACAATTGGGAGTAGTAAGGAAAGGGAAGCATCGGGAGCTGCCGGCAGAGCAAAGAGACACCTCCTGCAGCAGCCCTCAGGCTACAAGGAAAATAAATAGCAAATGCAACAGAAGCAAGGGTTGGACAGCAGGGAGGGAAGATGGGAAACCTCCACAAAAGGAAATGAAGCCTAAATGGCAGCCGAGACTATCAGGGTATTCAGCTTTCCTTTTTCACCTCCTTCCCATCCCCATTGGATTAAGATCTCTGCCTTATTGAAGCACTCTGGTCACTGCACTGCTGACACCCAGAGAAGAGAACACCACCTCACCCAGGGCTCCAAGCCGTGAGGGCTGAACAGCTCCAGGCCTGTGGATGCTAATTGTAGAGCTCAGCAATGCCCAGGCAAGGATCCAAGGCACTGATGGCCTTGGATATCGAGCCCTGTGGAGCTTGGCTCCAGCACTGCATTGGGCAAAGCACCAGCAGAGATAAGGGTCATGCTTGGAAATGTCCTGTCATACAAACTTCACCTCGTAACTGTTAAGCCAATTCAGCCTAGATGTTGCTGGATTAGTTGTGCTGGAGTTTTATTTATTCCCAAATAGTTATAGCAGAAATCTCAAAGAAGGCTTAATCTCCCCATTAGCCTCTCCAGTGGCTCCAGCTCTAACCAAAGGGATGAGGCAGTTTCAGGTGGCCCATCTAGCCCCCACCCAGTTGTAAGTGCATCACTGACACTGAAAGCAGCCCTGATGTGTGCTTGGAGAGCAGGACAGCAACCACCAGGCCTATTTCACAGCATTTGAGGACATCTGGTCCCTCGACACTCTGACCTGGTGACATAGTGAAGGGAAGAGACACAGCAGCTCTTTGGAAAACCTGTGGGTCCTGCACTCTTCCTGCTGTAACTGTGCTAAGCAAGGAGGCAGCCTGCTCTCGAGACCTTTTTTTTTTGCCAAGTAGAAATTCTTTTCCAAGCTGGCACCATCCTCCTGCTCATGGCATGATGACAGCAACACAAGCTAAAGCCCCAGATCCAGCAACACACTTCTGCCTCTGAAATACCCAAGATTTCCAACTCTGGGGACAAATGAGAAACCCCAGATCAGCTTCAGAACACCATAAGACAATTCAATAAGACAAGAAGATGTTGAAATCCACATTTCCCAGACCATTAAGTTTTAGTAGTGCTTTCCTGCAAATGGGAACTGCATCTATGGCTCCACATGCAGCTCATGGAGGACAACTTTGGATAGAAAGACTTAAAATGAATCAAAAAGTGTTCTAAACCAGAAACACGTTTCCGTTATAACCTTGGATTTACCCATGATACGAGCATCTCATTTTGATAATGACTGTCACATCTTTACATTTAGATCCTGCCTATATTCCCTGAAATACCCTGGAGAACAGATGACCCAAAGAGGTGGTGGACCCTGGCACCATCCCAGGTCAGGTTGTTTGGGGCTCTGAGCAACCTGATCTAGCTGAAGACGTCCCTGCTGACTGCAGAGGGGTTGGACTAGATGATCTTGAAAGGTCCCTTCCAACCTAAACCAGTCTATGATTCAGTGAAATTCAGTACTCAGTCTCTGCTCTGAGAGCTTAGGGAGGACCAAACAGTTACGCTTGAAATGGGGCATGTTCTTCTCTATCACAGAGTTTTAGTGTGCAGCATCTCACATGTGGGAACTTAGCCCTTAGACACTCTCAACACCAGTGCAGAAAGGCTCTGGCTTAGACTTGCTCCTGTGCAGACCAAGGGCACTGCTAAATCTTGTGTCCCATATTGGGGTGGAGCAAGTAAGAGGTGTCACCTGTGGGGAGGAGGAGACAGGATAGGTGAGCCTAAACTGACCAACAAGGGATTCCATCCATGGATGTCATGTTCAGTATAAAGCTGAGGGATCACGAGGGTCAAGCCTCTTCATCAATGGCTGGTGTCCAAGAAGGACTCTGTTCTGCCTTCAACCAGGTCCATGAGTTTCTGAATCCAGTTCCAGAATCCAGCTTTTGAATCTGATTCCCATCTGCCAGTCTGGGACTTCCTCAGTGCCTGTCACAGCATCAGTGGTGACAGTGATGGAATTGCCATCAGGGGATTGGTTTGCTATTGGTTTTGTATATATTTCATTTTATTGTTATTATTTTCATTAAAGCTGTTTTAGTTTTGTTTTCCAACACATAGGTCTCCCTTATGCCCTCTCTCTGTCCCTTTGGGAAGACAAAGGAGTTCATAGAGAGCATCTGTCACTCATTCAGTGGCCAGCCCAGACCTGACCCTTGGCACTCCAAAAGATCCTCACACAGCAGCCACCTTACTTAAAGGGCTGCAAGTTTATGAAGCTAACAAGACCATTTTGTTAATATTGTTTTTCCCATTTCCAAAGCCCAACATTTAGGTGGAAAAACTGATTTAATATAGTTTTCATAAAGCCTCCTCTGTGGTCTGGTTTAAATCAAACAGTTAAACACTCCACATGAACTGTGTGGCACAGCCACCCCAGAACTATCTGCTTTGCAAACAGATAGTTTGCACAACTATCACCCACAATTAATTTGCCACCTTGACACAGAAATGCAGGTCACCAATTAATTAAAAAGCACATGCCACTAGTCTTCAGCTCTCTTTATGACCTGCAGCCTTTCCTCCTGGGCAGGCTCTTTATCTTAAGGGGGGAGAGGGGAAGAAATCAATAGTAAAACTACAACTTAATGATGAAAACGTGACTCTGGTTTGCTTGGCTTCTAATAAATGTTCTTCTCAGCTTTAACAGATTTATCAGGTTTAACTCCACCACGTCACCAACATCTGCCTGAGGGAGAGGAGACCAGGCTGTAATTCCAGTACAGGTTCCTAAAGGAACATGGAGGGAATCCTGTGTGACCTCCTCCTCTGGCTGCAGGGTTAGATCCATTGCACTCTGGAATATTTTTCTTCAAGAACTGTTTGATCTTCACTCAACAATGCTTATCAGTGGTGAAGTCTGCCAGCCATTCCCCAAAGTTGGTATTTTTGACAGCACATTCTTCTTTTCCTTTGAATGCTACTTGGAGACAAGATAACGCGTCAGGAGAAAAGTTGCCTCCCTGGGTTTGGCAGGGGCAGGCAGAGCAGGATCCTGTCAGGGGAACACGTACTTCTCAGTGCTACAACAAGCTCCAGCTCCTTCAGTTCCTGTTCCCCTCACCCCCCAAGCATTTCTGCTTTTTCTTCTTCAGATGACATCCAAATGCTTGTTTTGCACCCACTGCATAAGATAGGACAAGCCACCATCATTCAGTCAAGTCTTTCCATACAAAACTTCCTCTGAAGTTTTCATAGATCTCATTTCCATGCTGTCAGAGTGTCTTTCCTCTTCCTCCAGGACACTAGGGCACACTGCTCCCCTTCTGACACCAGGGGCTAGAAATCTGATTCCCTAAGAACAGCTTGTTCTTCCACAGCAGGAACACTGTGCTGAGATGGCTCAGCATCTACAACTCACTGCTCAAAGAAGCACCCATGACAAATGAGAGTCATGGAATGGATCTAAATGGTTATTTTTTGCCAGTGGAAGAATAATTGTCTTTATTTTAGGGTTCAGTAACCCTAATTCTTTTAATTCAGAGCTAGCAAGTAACATCAACCAGGGAGACCCAAAGCCCATGGACATCTCTGTGGGTGCAGCAGCACTGGACATGGAGAAGCCATTCAGCAGCCCACACTGTCCTCCCTCCAGCTGCAGAGCCCTGAAGGTCCCTGGGGCCCTGGCAGCATCTTCCCCATGGTGTAAAGGAAAGGGGATGGTAGAGGAGGAATGAAACAGCTCATCACTGACCCAGAGGTCAGCTTTGGGGGAGCAAGGAGCTCAGTCTCCACACTGCTAGGAACAGGACTGAGGTCCACCAGCTCCCCACATAGATAGCAAGCTACTGTGAGATCAGCACCACATGAGACCAAGATCTCCATTACCACCACCCACTCCACCTCCTTCCCTAGACAGGGTCATCTTTCACATTAAAACTGCTGCATTTGAGGGTTTTCAAATGACTTAACAACTCCTAATGATCCATATAGTTCTACCACGTACCCAAGGAGAGGAAGGAGATGCTTTGGGAATAAACCTGCTGGGTAAATCAGGCTGGAAATGTGGAACTTTATCATAGGTATAAACACGGAGATCTACATCTTCGGAAGAGAGGATCACTTGAAGGTACCCTGGATTCTTCTTGCACCCCTCCAGAGACCAAGTTCACCTGCAATGGAAGCTCAGTGCTCAAGATGGCTCCAATGATTGGTGAAAATAACCCCTAAATGCCCAGGCTACCCCAAAATGCCCCACTGCTTCTGCAGCTGGAGACCCAGGCCAGTTCATGGAGAGGATAAATGGCAGAGCCACAACACAGCCCGGAGCTCCCGACCCTGAACAGAAGGAGATGAAGATGGAGAAGATGGTTTTCTCTAAAGGCGAGAGGAGAATCTCAGCATGCAGGCAGACAGCCAGGAGAAAGGGGACTGAGCTTCCCTAGCGACTCCAGGCAGGAATGGAAACTCTGAGTCATCAGTAGCTTTTGCGGGAAGAAAAACCTACGAATGTGATCCAGCTAATCTGATTAACAGGAGAGCTCCTCAGTACTGCTGGGGTGGAACAGGACTCACAGGACCCTGGGCAGAAAACAGCCTGGGTGACCAAGAGGACAGTGGTATGTGCCAGTGTGCCAGGTGCTCACTCCTCCATCTCCTTTCTGGCACTATGGTGACATTTTGGGGCAGGGGCTGCCTCCACCCTTCTCCACAGGGCTGGTGGCTTCAGTCGTGTGGGAGGAGGCTCAGGGCTGAGCCACAGCAAGTTTTATCATCCACCCTGCTTGAGAATAGGTCCTCTTACTGCCTCCCCCATTTTCTAGCTCCTGCTAAGCTATGAGAACCTAAGAAATGCAGGGGGAGGGAAAAACCAAAAACAAAAAAACAAGCACCATGACAGCAAGAGATTGAGAAAGAAAAAAAGTACAATATCTACATTTGAAACACTTCTGTGATCCAGCTTCCTGCATCCAGGCTATAATTAGAGGTCAAGAAACTACCTCAGATCAGGAGTCACTTGCTTTCTGCAGATAAGGCTCCTCAGAACCTTGCATGTGGCAACCAGGAGAAACTAAAGCTGAAATAATCTTTCCATAATAACAATTCCTGGTCCAGGGCCCTTCCATGACACTTCCCTAACAGTTATGTTCACCACAGAGATGAAATCACACAGTCGTCAGGAAGAGATTTAATTATATCTGCAGAGGTCAAGCAATTCTATGCACAAGATGATGGTGTAGGAGAGATATTCCACGGCACAATGCAAAGATTTCTGCCTGCAGGCGAGGTGGCAGCCAGGGCCATTTTTCAAAGGAGAAATAGCATCCATTGGAACAAAACCAAGCAAGGGAAATGATGGAAAGGGGGGCGGGAGGATGAAGATCATGAAAATATTTAAGTCTGGTGGTACCAGTGCAAAGCAAGGCAATTCAATGCTGTTTTCCATCACTTTTTTTTAGGAGGGGTTTGGTTAGTGCTTCTTTTAGTAAGTTTTGGGGTGGGATTTCTCTCCCCCTAACGCTGCAGCTCAACTGTGCATCCCAAGGCACAAGCTTTAATGATTTGGAAACATCACAAAGGTGATTAGGAGTCAATTAGGAGTCAATGCTGTCAAAGCTGGAATCACGCATTCCCCTCACTGTAGGAATGCAGAGTAAAATCCAAAGAAGAGGCAGAGAAGGTGCACAGCAGCTTCAAACAGATGCCTTGCACTCACTGGATGGAAAATTGTCAAGGAAAACACATTAGCAGCACAATAACTTATTTTTAATGTAGAGCTGTTAGGAAAACATAATTATATGCTTCATTTATACTGAAAGATATAACCCAGCTTATGGTAAAAGCAGTTAGAGCTCATTTTGTGAAAAAACGAGGACCCCAAAGATATGAGAGGGAAAAACCTGTGCAGCTCCATGAGATATAACTCTCCCACCCCAGCGTGCTCCTGTTCGGCCAGCCAGGCCTTGTGTCCCGCTCCTTGCATCCAGCAGTGAGAAGATGCAAAGTGAAGGAGAATGAAAAGAGAGATTTCTCTTCAAACGCTGCAGAAATACCACGAGGGTGAGGTCAACCATCAAGGAAGGAGCTGGCAGTGCCTATTCTTCCCAGGAGCAAGAGTAGGGCCCTGGCAGAGCTCTGCAGGGGTGACAGGAGCTCTGCCCACCACCCAAGCAAGCAGGAGCCATGCCCTATGTGAGCTCTGGGATGCTGTAGCCTGTTACAAGCAAAATAAAATTTATCAGTAGAATGTTTTCTCCATTATGAATGCACAAACTGATAATAAGTGCAGAGCTGTTTGTGGACTTACCCCGTGGTTACGGCTGTGTAACACGCAACAGGCTCAGGACCATGGATTGGAGGGACAATATTTCAAACCAAAAAACTCAGAGAAACTTGCCAAATTTTGATCCTGAATTGCAGCCTCTTGATGTCTCCCCTGCTACAGGGACTTCCACGGATCAGACCCTTGACAAGGTTATATGTTGTTCTATGGAAGTCAGACTGGTCTTCAAAACATCTCCCGTTGCTCCAAAACAAGCAGATTAAAGCCTTCCCTTGGCACACACAGAAAGAACAACAATTTCTGTGAATGGATGGACATTCATTATTTAGCTCCAAATCCCTCACTTAAGGCCCAAGGCAAAATGGAACTTCAAAGGCTTTCTGCTGTGCCACCCATCAAAGATGGCTTTGGAGAAGGCAGGGCTGTACCACTGAGGAACTCAGATACTTTGCAGAGAAAAGCCCATGCCCATACTCACGGCCTAAAAAAAATTCCATATTTGCAATTGGACAGGAGCTGCCTGCCAAATGAGAATAAAATTGGGCCCAAATTAAAAATTTGCTGGACTTTGTTCTCCACCCAAAATCCTCTATCTCCAAAGGAAGATTTACACTACTTAAAAACAGAGTTGGCTGAAGAAGAAGAAAGAAAAAGAATATATTTTATCATCCAGACTGGCAACGCAGTTCTGGAACAATGAAAAAGGGACTGTGTTTATCACAGCAATGTACAATTTATGGCAAAAGTCAAAACAAAATAGAATGTTTCACAGAAATGCATTTGCTACTTCGACCTGGGCTTGTACCAGCAGCTCAGATGCCATTTCTGAAAGGTTCTTAAAAGAAGAAGAGAGCATTGGCTGCAGATTAATACTCATCTCATGACTAGGAGATTTTAATTATCCATAATTTATGAAGGTGTGCTGGCAAAAGAGTTTTTGTCAATTTATCAGGTAGAGAAGCAAAGCCACTGAGCCCTGTTGGAAAGAGTTGGGAGCTGTGCTAATGGTGCTGTTTAATCCTACAGAAATACTACAGGGCAAACAGGGCTCCCCAGCACACATCTCTCAGTAAATGTTGGGGAGTTTCCCAAGGACCAGTAACATTCCCAGTGTCACAGTGGTGTGCTTGCTCTGCACGGATTAGGTATTCCCAGACTAGGAGCTCCTCCTCCCCATCAATCGTTGCCCTAAGTGGAACTTAGGCATTCTGCTAACTAAGTCTGATCATCGAAACTCCAGAAGCCGCTAAGAATTTGTATTTATTTCTGCAGGAAGAGTTGAGAGAGGTTAATTTGCTCTCTAAAGCTGCCCCTAGGGAGTAGGGAGCAGGATCACCCCTCGTCCATCAGAGCACAGCATCACTGCATACACTGCATGAAAAAGCATCTGGTCCTGCACTCAGGCAGGATTCCTGCTCTATGCCTCCCTTGTGAAAGTTAAGGAGGAAAAACGCCCTCCTCTACTGTGTGACCCACACAGTTTAAGATCTGGGAAAATCTTTCCATGCTGCTCTATCCACCAGTACACCAGATCCTGTCACTAAAGCTCCGCTAAGAGTGGAATGAGCTCCTGCAGTACTACACTCTGTTTTTTTCCACAATTCATTTATTGTGCAGTACAGTTGGCAAAGAGTATCCCTAGAGTTTAAGTGGGGAAAAAAACCCCAAATTTTCAGAAAGTAACTGGAGGGATGAGAAAATAACCCATCACAGACCAGCAAAGCCCTTAGGTGCTGCAGGAACACCCGTACCACTATCACAACACCCAGGCAGCAGTGAGACACAGTGAAAGCTCCAAATCTGCAGCAGGTACCAGTGCCCCAGGGAAAACATCAGAGGGGAGAGAGAAAGGGCCTTTAGACCCAGATTGAAAAGAGGAATCCAAAAGACAGGTTGGTGCTCCCTTTAGTGGGGCTCAGGTGGCTGATGACACAGTTTGGACAAGAGCTCCTTGCAGAGATAGTACTACATCCAGCTGAATCTCTCCAGTCCCTCAGAGATGCTGTGCAGACACAGTCCAACACATAGGAGGTGTTTCCTCTGGGCAGTCTCAATGATGGAGCAGGTCTTGGATACAGCCCACGGGAAGGAGGTGAGGGGTTGGTACCCCAGTGTGGGAAATGCTTGCTGTGGTGTGCCCTTAGGGAGGCAGTTAGATGGCTCTGGGAAGATGCCGTTCCTTATCACTCCTGCACCTAGGGATGAGCCCAGTGCAACCCTAAAAGTTCTGCCAAAGAGCATCAGTCCTTTAGGCTGTGAGCAGCAGCTCATTGGATACCAGGAAGTTTGGGGCTGGCTCTGCTTCCCAGCTGCCATGACAAGCTGCTCCATGCAGGAACACCTGTGGTGGAGACTAGTTAAGATGGGGAGTCCTTTTTTTCCCCTGCACCAATGCCACCAGCATATCCAATGCATAAAAACTCTTCACCAAATGCAATCAGTGGAGGGAAAAGCTCCTTCTCACTCTGCCTGCTGGGGTATGGTGAACCCCCCATTCTCCACCCAGGGCTGTCCAGCTCCTTGCTCTCTCGCATCTGTCCTTCCCAGTGGCCAACCCTTCAATGGAATACAGGAATGCTCCAGAAGTGGTTAAGGAAAGGGTGCACATGCTCCTGTTCTGGAGAGGCCCTGGCTGAACATCCGCTCACGTTTCATTATCCCTCTCAACATTCCTTGTCCTTTTAAACATGGAAATGCTGATTCGCAATGGGCACAAGGAATCATGCAACAAGGAATCGTGGCTTACTGCAGCATGCAGGCAATCTCAGAGACCTCACAGCATCCATAGCATGTTCAGTGAGTGCACAGAGCAATGACATTCCCATGTCAGGATGCTTTGCGCTAAGGCACATCTCCTCAGCAAGCTCAGCGGCAATGGGTGCCAGCAGAGCTCTGCCGCGCTCTCAGCCAGTTATTACTGCACAGTGACGCTGCACTCCCTCTCCCCTGCACTCCCTCTCCCCTGCCTTCTCTGCCTCCCCACTAAACAAACAAATAAATAAATACAGCAGCCCTTTGGGAGGGGGAAAGCTGAACTTGAGCAAAAGGAGCCCTTGAAATCGAAGCAGTTTGAAGTCCCTCTATGAACTCAGTGAAGCAGGAGGAAAACTTCTGATTTTTCCAGTCTACCCTAACCTCCTCTGTAGCTTTTTCAAGTGGAGATATTTTGAGGCAGACACTGTCTTAGCCTGGCTGTAGGCTGAGCCACCAGCACCAGGCAGAAGCGATGGGGCTGGGATCAGTGTGAGTTTTGGAGTTTCCCAGAGTGGCTTCCAAGAGGCAGCTGTGCTCATACAGTGCTCTCTGTAGAGGGCACAAGGTACCAGTGTGCTGGTGGCCATCCTCAGCTGTCACTCACCCTGTGCCAGCCAGAGAAGTTCTCCAAAGCAGAGGCTGCAGATGATACCTCTGCCCAATCCACGTCGGGCCATGTTTTGATGCTGAAGTTATGACCATTATACCTGCAGTCAGCCAGGAAAACAAGTCAACCCATTTCATCTCTGGCTTCCTTCTAGCAGCCTGATCCCACAGACAAATGTGCACTGCTGTGCATGAGCAAATGGCATTTGATAACTCAAAAAAGAAGAAGGAAAAGGAAAAAAAAAGATCCCTGAATATCAGAAAAGGGTAAGTCACTTCCTTTCTTCCTCGTGCTGCCTTAAGATCCTCTGTAGCAGTGACAACAGCAGCATCTGGTGGCAGTGGTCAACACCTAGGGTGCTGCTCTCCAGTGTCCCATCCACCCTGGCCAGCACAGAAACACACCCTTTCATCCCCCAGGGCTGCTCTGGCTGGAGACCCCAAAGAGACAATCTCCTCCAGCCACTCCAGCCACAGCACCCTGCCACAGCAAGGACCGTGGGTCAGCTGCGACTGCCTAATCCGGGACTAATCTCAGGGATTCAGGCCACAGATGAGCTGATGTTGTGGGGCCCTGTGCACCCCAAGGCTTGGGTCGGTGCTGCCGGGGGTACCCCAGGACTGCATGGCCCCATGGTAAGAGTCTACAGTGCTGCATGCCCCAGCACCAGCCCCACCTCCTGCACCAGGAAGTGGAAATCAAACTAAATCATGTTCACATCCAACAACTTCTTGGTAAAATCAAGCTCCAAAAGGCAGCAGGGTCTGGGGTTGCCACAGCTTCCAGAGACACATGCTCACAGTATTGGCCAATGTTCCAGCAGCACGGATGACCCACTCCCAGGTGACCTGGCTCTCATTAGTGTTTTAAGAGTATATGTAGCATTTTTAAAAGCAATAGGAAAGGTAATAAACCACTTTGAAACTGGCAGTATGTGGACATGGAAGAAATCCATTTCAGTTGTTTCCTTTCAGCCTAACCAGGCATCTCGAAATAAATGAGAACTATCATGTTTGCTACAACTTAATAAAAAGAGATAAATAACCCAAATGACAGAGAACAGTTAAATACATCCATTGACACATGAAGATTAATTTGCTGCATCTGGGAAGCCGCACAGATTTCCCTCTGCATGTTTCTAACGAGTTCGATCCTAAAGTACCACCACAGTGACAGGAAGCGAGGGAATCCCAAGCCCCAGCCCCACTGCAGAAGAGTATTTTCCCCCTTTATTAACTTTTTTTCAAGGCAATCACAGAGCATGGCCCAGGAGGAGGCAGCCAGGGTTATGTCTCGGAGCTCATCATGGTGATCCTCCCTCACTCCAAACCGCTTTGTTGGTGGAATATCAGCTCTCTCTACCTGCATGTGAGGAAGGCGATCCCGGCAGAGAACTCTTTATCCTTCAAGTACATACATCAACTACCCCCTTTGCCGCTTCTCTGGGATGAAGGAAATTTCCTATGGCAGCTCCAGCGCTCCTAGCTATCCTTCTCCCGGTACAACTGGAAGGTGCTTTTCATCGCAGCTGCAGCGAGCAAGGAAACGTAGGTTGGGGAGCTTTGCTCGCTGTGCTGTGGGTCCTGGGCAACACCCCCACACCCCTGGTCCCGGGGCTGGGAGCATCCCAGGCGGCCAGGTGAGTACCGGAGCCGGAGCCCCGCTCCGGAGGTACCAGCAGCCCTTCAGCCTCGCGAAGCAGATGTAAAACAACCCAGCAAACAACAGCCGCACAAGTGCCGACAACAAGCACAGCACCAAAACCCCACGGGCACCGCTTCGGGCTAAACGCTCCCGTAGGGAAAAACACGAAAGCAACCCATGGCAGGAAGCGAGCACACAAACAGCCTCGAAGAGCCGCGCTCAGCCCGGAGCATCCCTCAGCCTCCTGCCCCACCGGGCAGCCCCCGGGACCGGCACCCCGACGGTTCCTCCCGCTCCGTTTCCAGACCACTTTCAAAATTCCCTCCCGCAGGAGCTGGCACCCGCCCGCACTTTTCTTTCCTTCCTTGCCTCCTTCCTTACTACCTTCGTTTCCCCCTTCCGCTCAGAACTTATGGGACGCACCGAGTGAACCCTCCCGGGGCAGCTTCGCATCCCCCCGCGGCCCTTCCCCCGTCGTACCGGTACCTTGTTGCAGTGATAATAATCCAAGGGTCCGAGGCAGGTGGGCTCAGCACCGGGCAGAGAGCCCACTGCGGTAGGGGCGGAGGAGTAAAACCTAACGTCCATGCCGGGACTGCGGGCGGCGGCAGGAGGGGGCTCCAGCGGGCATGGACCCGGCGGCGGCGGCGGCAGTGCCTCTGGCGCGGGGAGAGGGCGGGGAGAGGGCGGGCGGTGTCCCCCGGCCCGCCCCGCTCCGCCCCCCCCCGCGCCGGGGCCGCTATTGTTCGCCCTCCTCCGCCCCGTACTCCGCCGGTACCGGGGCTCTGGAGCCCCGCCGGGGATGTTCTCCCCCAGCCCCCAGTGGTTCCTGCCTCCTGTCACATCTTCTCTGCTCTCCCCTGTCACATCATCTCTGCTCTACCCCCACACCTCGATCCTCGCCAAGACACCGTGCCCGGGTTTGCTGTCCTCCCGACACAGGATGGTACCAAGCGGCTTCTTTCCCACCCTCCCCGACCCCGCACAGCCCCTGGTGTCCACCCCCTGAAGAAGAAGGATGCTTTCCATCCTGATGATGCACCCTAAATACGATCCCAGCTCCCAGACCACACTTCTTGAATGCATGTGGCTCCCCACGGGGCAGAGAAGCAGGTGCCAGCCTCTGACACCAGTGTAAGTCTTTCTGCTCCCCAACCCACAGCCTCCCATCACCTGACTTTCCACACCTCTCCACCTTTACAGACCCCACCGGTGAAGGGACAGCACCCATCCATGGGCACCCAGCAGCCCTCCCTCCATCCCTGCCACCCTCTCTGAATCCCCACAGCTAAGGCTTATAGGGCAGATGGGCAGGGAAAGCCCAGACCTTGATGATGAGGAGGGAGGATGCTCTGGGTGGCCAAGCTGAAGCCTGGGCAATGAAGCATGACCTCATTTCTGCCACCCCACCATGCTCTCCTGCTCCCCTCTCAATGTCTTACAACAGGGCCCTTAGAAAACCAGCCCAGGAGAAGATAATGGTATATATCAAGTGTATTCGCAGCAAATTATTCCATCCCCAGACACAGTGATTACCACAACCCATCTATGAACATGCAGACAGCCAGGACTGGGCTGAAAGAGCCACTTTTCTGGCAAATCTCCAAAGAAAATGGCCTTTATTTGTTTTTAAGCATCATGACTACAAAGGCACAGTTGCAACATGCACCCCACAGGACTCTCTGTAGCTGGAAAACTGAGCTAAATAAGTGCTGAGTCCTTACACAAGCCTCTTTCACTGCAAGAGTGTGGCCAGCTCCTGCCAAATTCGGGAGCAGGGAGGCGGGTCAGGGTTTGGGAGGAATGCCAGCTCTGGGAATCAAGTGATTATGTACAAACTGTAGCTCTCATTTAAATTAAACCCAAGCTTTTAGCCCTCGTGATGGTGGAAAAAAAATGGATTTGAGGATAAAAATTTATTTGGGCACAAAAGCTGCTTCACATTTATTATGATTTTGGAACCGTGTGATTTTTTCTGAAGAGCCAGCATCAATCCCTTCGTGGCAGCAATGAAGCAGGTGAGCAGCAGGAGATCTGCTCCAAGCACTCCTGGTCAGCGCGTTCTGGAGCTGTAGAACGTTGTGCATCATGACTTTGCTAATCTGCCTTCAGCTCCTCCCAGTCTGCACACACCCACAAAGGGCTGGTTCTCTTCCCTCCTTGTTTCAGCAAATACTGAATTGACATCTCGAATTATCAGAGCTTCCTTGTTGTTGTAAAAGCCTCCCAAGAAGAGTGACTGGTAGATTAGGAAGTATACGTAATTAAAACTAAATGAGAGTTGTCAAAATAATGGAACAAAGTGTGTCTTATGCTGCATTATTCTAGCTTGTTTATCCACGAAGTTGAGTAATTAGTAAGCAGCCTCTGAGTCATTAGTATGAATTAGCAAGATTTCCCTGTATTATTATCTTTATTAATTATCATAATTATTATATTTCATATATTGTGGAGTCGTTGCTCGCAGCTTTACAATTGAGGCTGGATTGACTTTTTCACTGACAGGAGGACTGAATCTGTTGTTTCCCACAAAAATTAACACATTTTGTCACCAGACTTGCAGTGTCTCCCCAGCAGACACAACCCAATTTCTCTGGAGTGCCTGAGATACCACAGTGGTCCCATCCCAACCAGTTCAGAAGCTCAACACCGTTTCCTCACTGCCTCCTCAGCTCCCTGGAGCAGGAGATATACAGCAATCACACCTGGCATACTTTGCATGTTCATCTGCCTTCGTTAGACCTCAAACAGAGCCTGATCTGAGAAAGCCTCATCACAACCTGCTATTGCTATTAATATCCACAAATGCCGCCTTCTTTCCTTTTTTCTGGAGACATGCCAAGGGAAGCTGGCAGAGGAAACACTCTTTGTCAAACAAATGTTTTTACAGCTCACCTCATGTCTGCACTCTTCCTCCTTGTTAGACTGTCAGAAGATAGCCTGGTGGAACTGAGCATCCGTTGGCTTCCCAACACCTCCTCTAAGCAGGACTTGGAAAAGGATGTGTCATGAGGTGCCTCCAGCCTCTACAGTGCTCAACAGTGTGTCCTGGCTGTATCCAGCACTGCATTGTGTTCGGTCAAGGGAGGTGATAGTCCCACTCTGCTCTGTGCTGGTGCAGTCTCATCTCAAGCACTGTGTGTAGATTTGGGTGCCACAATAGTAAAAGGATATAAAGCTACTAGAGAGTGCCCAAAGAAGGCCACGAAGATGGTGAAGGGTCTAGAGGGGAAGCCATATGAGGAATGGCAAAACTCACTTGGTTTTTTCAGCCTGGGGAAGAGGAGACTGAGAGGAGACATCATTGTGGTCTACAACTTCCTGCTGAGGGGTAGCAGAGGGGCAGGAGCTGATCTTTTCTCTCTGGTGACCAGTGACAGGACCTGAGGGAATGTCATGGAGCTGTGCCAGTGGACAGTTAGGTTAGATATTAGGAAAAGTTTCTTCACCCAGCGGGTAGTGGAACACTAGAATGGGCTCCTTAGGGAGGCAGTCATGGCACCAAGGCTGACAGAGTTCCAGAAGCATCTAGACAATGCTCTTAGACATATTGTGTGACTTTTGGGGTTGTCCTGTGCATAGACAGGAGTTGATTCTTGTAGGTCCTTCCAACTCAGGACATTGTGTGATTCTGTGATGATCTGCCCCTATGTCAGCAGCTCCTGTGGTGCCTGGGGGACCTGCCCAGGCTCACCATGTGTTCAGGAAGCAGCTAACTTGAACCTGCTGCTAAATCCCTCTTTGGCCGTTTTTTAGCCATATTTCAATGTATGCTGTCCATTGTGGCAGTTCAGTGTCTGCCCTATGGACTAAGTGGGAGTCTAACAGAAGGTGCAGATTAGATATGCCCATAGAGTGGTTTGGGTTGGAAATGACCTTTAGAGGTCATCTAGTCCAACTCGCCTGCAGTCAGCAGGCACACCTATAAATAGATCATGTTGCTCAGAGCCCCAAACAACCTGACCTGGAATGTTTCCAGAGATGGGGCATCTACCACCTGGGCCAGGCTTTCACCACCCTCAGCCTGAAAAATTCCTTGTATTTTGACGAAGTATCCAAAGGTGAGAGGCTGGAGGACAGCAAAGCCAACGGAGGCACCCAAGCTGCAACACTCCCAGCAGAGCTAAGCCAGGCAGCTGAGCACAGGGATGAAAAGATGCTGTTCTTTTGGTTCTTTTCACAAGTGACTCCTCACAAAACCCAGGGTGTTTGCAGTTGCTCTGGCCGGATCGCTGAAAGAGGAGCTCCAAACATGACAACTCACATTTCATGCCTAACATTAGCCCTGGAACAGAAACAGCAGAGTGTGATTATCTCAGCAATCCCATTTAAGCCACATGGGCTCCTCACAAAAAAAGAGAAAGCTCTACAGTGAGTATTTCTAAATATTAGACCAAACATGAACAATCATAATTTCAAAGGCACCTTTTAGAAGCAGGAAAAGAAGTGTCTGAATTTAGCAGTTTCATTATTTGTTCCAAAGCAGTTCTCCTCCTCCCAGCACACCATCTAAAATGCCTGCTGGAATCATCTTTCAAATCATTCAGCACAATGCAGTTTATTACTTTAAAACACTGATATCATTTTTCCACTGTATTATGTAGCTATATTTTGACATTTTAGTCTTATCCACAGTTTATGTCTGAGAACTGTTTAATTCAGAGCTACACTCCTCACTCCTGTGATGAAGGAGAGAGATCTCTAAATATTCACTAGTTTCATTGGTGATAAAAATGCTGAACAAATGGATGAAATCAATTGCCAATGAACACAAAGCAAACGTGTACATTAAAATGCAATGAAATTGGATTAATTAAATCCACATTGCATCTGGATTTACATGTAATGCGAAACAAAATCCTGTGCAGCTCAAGAGCTTCCCATGAATTTAAGAATGGTCTGGTTGAAAGAATGTTTGTTCACCTGCCTAGGCTCTGGGTCAGGAGTGGTGCTAGGAAATACAAACATCCACAATCCAGATATTTGACCCACAAATCAAGGTGATGAATTTGGCATTTCATGTCGTTTAAAATGTAATGTAAAATCGCATCTCTCTGGTAACAAAACAGATGGTATTAGGCCTTCTTTTTGGCACTGGGTTTTGGTACCTGTCCAAAAAATCTTCTTGACATCCTTTAAATGCAGCTATTTAACCACCTGTCACTTTGCTTTAGATGCCCATTGAATTTCTGACAGGAAAAACATTATTTTGTCTACACATTATTTCGTGACACAAGAAACCTAGCACACACACAGTAAAGTTTACACATTGTGTGAAAACCTATCTGAGAGAAGAGGAGAGTTGTTACATGGTACCAAGGCAATTACTCTGTAATTAATGTCATTGATAGGATAAAACATTCCAGAAACCCAAACATAAAAAACCAAAACAAGTTCAAACATGATGGAGTAGCATTAAGGATGCTCACACATCAGCTTATATTGTTCTTCTGCCCAAGCGAAAATATCTGCTCTCCTCTGGTCAGACATCTGCTTATCTTTGGTCAAATACTGACCAGGCTGATGCTTATGAGAAATCACCCCCCCTACCCCCCAAATCTCCATTAACATGGATATGCCATAGACAAAAGGTCCCCAAACTGTAAGATATATCACAGAATTGTCAGGGTTGGAAGGGACCTTAAAGCTCCTCTAGTCCCAACCACCCTGCTGTGGGCAGGGACACCTGGCACTAGAGCAGCTTGCTCCCAGACCCAGCCAGCCTGGCCTTAGGTTTCCTCTTTATATTCAAGGTGATACAGGTGCTAGGGTACCTTGACACCTCAAACCCAGGCTCTGTGCTTCCTCATAACAGAATCACAGAATCACAGAATCGATCGG
>VWZO01016101.1:10007-21107 GCA_013396975.1 Bucco capensis
GTTGGCCTTTTCTCTTTAGTAACTAATGACAGAACCAGAGGGAATGGTCTGAAGTTGCGCCAGGGTGGGGTTAGATTGGATATTAGGAAGAAATTCTTTAGAGAAAGAGTGGTGAGGCACTGAACAGCCTTCCTAGGGAGGTGGTTGAGTCTCCATCTCTGGAGGTGTTTAAGAAACGTGTAGATGTGGTGCTCCAGGACATGCTCTAGTGAGGGAAGGGTTGTGTGGTTTGTGGGGTTGTTGGGTTCTTTTGGTTTGATTTGGTTTGGTTTGATTTGGTTTGGGTTTGGGGGGGGGTTTGTTGGTTTTTTTTTTTGGTTGGACTTGGTGATCTGAGAGGTCATTTCCAGCCATTAATGTTCTGTGATTCTGTGTGATTCTGTGAAAGGCTCCTTTAAAGTGACTGCATTTTCTGAAGCTGCCAGTATGTTTTTCAGAAACAGTGTCAGCTGCTAGCACTGATAAGGCCCATAATGTTTGGGTTATGGCCAAGGATTGGGATGTAAACCCTTTGTGATTCTACTGAGTGAGGGGGTGCAGGGTGAGAGTCTGCACCTATAGGAAAGGAACAGGCAAGACGGGTGACCCCAAACTGACCAACTAAGTATTCCATTTCATATAGGTCATACTCAATATAAATTTAAGGGTAAGTTCCCTGTACGCTCTCTTCTTCTCTTCCCTTGCAATTCTGCTTTGGGCCCATCTTTGCTGCTTTTTGCTCCTGAGTCCAGCTTCCGGGATCCAGCTTCCCCTCTCACAAGTTCAGCTCCTGTCTGCTACGGTAACATAGCGACTAGAAGGGGAGGGGGAGGTTTGGATCTTGGTGCTGGCTCTGTATCTATATTTGCATATATTGTCTGCTGTTGTTGCTTTTCATTAAAGTAGTTAAAGTTATTTTGTCTTCCAATCCAGTGTCATTTTTTCACTCAAACTATAACAAAATGGAAGGCAAATCAAGTCAGAAAACAATATGTCTTAAGCCATTCATTAATTTTCCCAGCAATTACACAAAGTCTACATCTTTAATTAAGATTGAATTAAAGTAGCTTTAGACCTCTGATCCATGTCAGGAAAGAGAGTTGAGAACTTCCTGATGGGGTAATATTAGAGCAGACAGAGGTTTTCTGTTCTCCAAGGTGTCAGTAGTAAGCTGAAGAACTCAGCTGAACCACCACTATGTACTGCTTGGAAAGTAGCATAGTCCTCTCTTGTGCTGTAGAAATACAATGAATATTACCACAGCAGCTCATTAAAAGCTTCAGGGCACAACTAGAGTGCCAGGACCCTGTTCCTATTGTGTGACATTAACGCCCTGTAAGAAGGCCCTGGAGTCTGGAACTTCACCATCATAAGAATACTGCACAGCAGGGCAGAGGACACAGGGAAAGCTTGAGATGCTCAGAGTCTTCTCCTAAAGGAGACACTTGTTTGAGCTGAGCACTGCTTATCACAAAACAGCCAATGGAGAAGGCAGAGATGACCATCACCCATTTACATGATAATTTAGTGACTGGAAAGCACTTGCCCACAAAATGGAAGGCTACCTCTCTGTTCCCCCTCCTCAGCATGATCATAATCAAGGCTTTTCTCCACCCACCTACACATACCCTCAGGCTTTCTTTCTTCCTGACCCTCATCTGCCTTCCTGTCTAAGCCCAGCTCCAGTTTTACCGCCCCAGTCCTGGTGGTTAGAGAACATCGTCGTTGTCGTGGCTAGGCTTCGCGAACGAAGATCCAGAGAGGGCTCCACCCACTCTCCTCATCAGTGCCTTTTCCAAGCGCGCTGATAAAAAGAGGGTAGCAGATAGCACCCTCGAGCCTACACTATGGAGTTTTTTTAGGTGAGACACAGCATGCGCAGAGCTGGACCCACCCTTTAGTCCTAAGGTTCATCTGCCAGGGCCTAGCAAGCTTTGGACGCTGGCAGCGAGGTCCTTAGGACAGAGGTTTAACCTCTTAGATGGAAGGCCTTCCAGGGCTAAACGAGCTCCATCTGCCCGGGTTTGGAATCAGAGTTGTCCTTCTCCTAGGATGACTGCCAGAAGGCTAATGAGCTCATGCTACCCATCCAAGGATTACAGGAACATGGGTATCACTCCCCACACTTTCCCATGGGCAATGAGTTTAATGCTCCCTCTGCTGTCAGCACAGTTATCACACCAGGGGCCACAGGAGACCAAAAGGGATTTTCAGACTGTGCCTGGTTAGAGCACATAAATCATAATGAAAACTGTGGGTTCAAATGCCTTCCAGCTCAGAAGAGCATTGGATCCTGCTGCTTCCCAATGCTAGGCAAGAATGCCAGCCATTATGCTTATTCCCAGTGGCAAGCAGAAGTGTCACCAATAAGGATCACATTCTTATAATGCCAGCTACAGTGCTTTGTGGTGATGTCAGAGCTATGCATACAGGCAAAACCAGCCTGAAAACTGATGAATTTCAGGTTTCATCATACTAAAAGTTCTAGATTTTGAGGATGTTTACATATGACTACTTTGTCAGTGCATTCCCTTCATTTCCTTTATGCCTAGGGAACTAGGGAACATAGGTACTTCAGATTTAGGTTGTGCTGAAGAGAAGGTATTTTGAATTACTTTCTGGAGGTAAGGCAGTTTTCACCAAACCCTCCTCCTAGAGCCACCACTTGTCCTCATCCTTGCTAAGTATGCTGGAGCATACTTTGGGAAAAGCACTTACTCTTTCTCTGGCTAGGTCTATAATATAAATTAAACTCTGTCAGGGGATGTTCCAGGGCATTGGAATTCAATCCTCTATAAACTGTTGACATAATCCTTGGGATCAGTTTCACTGAAGCCAATTGGCCATGTCCCAAACAATTCCCCACACAGCTCAAGAGTCCACACAACCCTAGCAGACATGTAGAAGGCATTCCCTGCTTTAGAGGGAAACACAGTGAGCACAGGTTGCTCCATGCCAGTCAGCCTCTGTGCTGAACAGCAAGTCTGAGCATGTTTTGTTGACTAGTACAAACACAAATGATCCACCCAAAATGGAGATAATGTATCGTTTCCTTTATAAAGTGCTTTGTGATTTAAGCATGCAACGACTGTTACAATCCTTGCTGACTTACAACTGGACTACCCATAAGGTTGTTTGAAGTACTTGCAAGTTAAGGCGTCCTTCCTCTTCCAGAGCACCATGGTGGCCTATGAGGGCCAGAAAGGACTCAACAAAAGAGCACTTGCTGATGCTGCATATTTGCTCAGGAGACCAGTGAGCAATAACCTGTAAATAATGCAAGAGGAGTGGAAAGAGGGTAAAAATGGAGAGAAAGCACCCTCCTCCTAGAGCCACCACTTGTCCTCATCCTTGCTAAGTATGCTGGAGCTCCTCACCCTGTTTGAGCCTTTCTCTTGACATTTTCTTACTGATCCTTCCAGACGCACAAACAACTGGCTTCTCTTTCAACTGCTTTGGACTTCAATGAGATAGGAGCTGGGTCCAAAATACAAGTCATATTTCATCCACCATATTTCATCCCTCAATGAAAGGCAGTCACTTATGGAATGGGATGCTGGGGTTTTATAACAACTCGTACTGGCATCAATTACCAGTTTCCACAGTCAAGGGCTACTCTTTCGGCCAAATGGGCACACATGTAATTGACAACACTATGCATTTTCTGATTGCTCATCCTGAGGTAGCAGGCTCCATCACTTCCTCACTCTCCTCCTGCCAAACAGAACAGAATTGGTTACTCTTGGTTTAAATTTGTTCAACTTCATATGTATGCAATCTTTCTAATTAAAAAAAATGCATAAATATGTTTGCTTGCCAATGTAGGATAACATGCTGTACAGTAAGATACCGATACATTCAGGGGAAAAAAATCCTATTTTGGAAGTGGGCCATTCTGAGACTTTTGTACACACAACTTCCTTCAGAGCTGTTAGCCCAAACCTCTATATATGCTTTGTGTACAGACACATTATGGCCCACAACTGGAGCTGTTCTGTGTGTAATAATTCTGTGTAAAAAACAAAAGTGGATAGAACTGGTGATAATTACTACGGCAGTTCTTTTTCTAAGATTTTGGAAGAAACCCATCTCTGACAAAGGGAGGCACTCATCTATGTCTTCACCCAATAAACTGTTGCCTAAGTGTTCACTAGCCCATTTTACAGAGGGGATGTGTTTGCAAGGGGCTTTCACCCTGAAATCATGCCCTCTGGATAGATAATCCTGTGGTTTTCATAATCCAGTGCTCTCTCATCTCCTTTCTGAATGAAAGAATAAAACTATACTTACTCACATGCTTGGAAGGGTCAACTTCCAAAGAAACACGACTGCTGCAGAGAAGACAGAATGGTTCAGCCAGTAGAGAACTGATGGGCTGGCAGTAGCAGAACTTACTCCATTATCACACTACTCTGTCTGTTGATGACAATATACAAGTAAAATAATGACCCTACAAACCACTAATTTTGGCACTAGCTTTGTATAAAAAATGAGGACGCTTCATTGTTCTCAGTAATTATTAAATTAGATTGATTATTAGCTACTAGACTACATTTTTTAAGGTGTTTTTTTTTTTGGTCAAGTGCCCCTGCAGGCTGTCATGAATTGCCCAACTCCAAAGCCATCTTTTGCTCCCTATTCCCGTAGCTGCGACTTCCTACAGCATTTACAAACAGCTGCACTTTTCAGAAAGGTAGAAATACTCTCAAATTTAGCTAAATGTTTGACAACATCTGTCTCAGATCTTCACAGGAATTGCTTTTTACTGACAGAGCTCTAATCTATACCCCTCACTCAGTCCTTTCCACAGCCAAAGCCGCCACAGCACAGGTATGTAAAATACACAGCCAGTTGGCACTAGCTCACTCCTCCAGCTGATGGTACCTGCCCTTCAGATGTCTCAAAGGAGAGTAACCCCTGCTTCACACTATTCAAGGTCTCTTTTGTTTTGGTTTTAATCCAGCCATGGGCTTAACGGACTCTTGAACTGCTGTCAGCAAGAGTGATGGCACTTGTTACCATTCACAAGAGATTCAGAACCTGCAGGCTCAAGCTATGAGTCAAGAAAGACAATTATTGGAAAGCAATTTATGCAAAGAGCAGGAAAAGCAAATGGTAGTATGTTGTTGTAAAGTGAGTATTTTATTCAGAGAAAAGTCAGTGAGGTAAGGGCAAGTGTGTTGTACATACATAAGGATAGACTGTAGGTATACAGGTTAAACCCAATTCCACTTTTTTTCTTTAAAAAATCATGTGAAACTAAAAGGTGTTATGTTGAAGGGCATCCACAATGCACCAGGTCCAGTCAGGCCTGTTGGCATCAGTGGCTGCTGTTTATTACTACCTCTGATGTGAGAGTAGGCTGAGGTAGAGGAGGAAAATGGTTTAATGAAGGCAAAGTCTAAATATAAACAGACCTCAAAGCTTCCAGCTGTCAGGACTGAGGAGGCTGCTGACACCATGAAGGCAGCACAAGGCGCAGCTGCCTGTCTTTGCGCTGTGGCCGGCGCTAAGGAGCTGCTCTCCACCCAGATGAAGCCATTCCCTAGAATTTCTCAAATCTGAGTTCCTGGGAACCTGCACAGAGCTGGGAGCCGCCTGTAAAGCGCTCTTGGTGCGAGTGCCAGACGCAGCCGCGCTGCAGACCTGCCACGCCCGCCGCCCAGCTCGCTGGATGTCCTCACGGACGCCCCCTCGCTCCCAGCGACTCCCGGTGATTTTCTTGCCCGAGTGACTCCAGGCTTGGGCCGTGAGGCCGAGCCCTCCACCCCAAGCGCCCTTGGCGGCGGGGAGGCCGACAGCACAAGCCCGCCATCTCGCGGCTGGGAGCGCGGCATGAGCCGCCGGCGGGAAAATGGCCCCCACGTTTGCGCATGAGCCGTGCTACGGCATGTAACCGTGTTTCTGAAGAAAGTTCGTGTTAGGGCGAGCAAGGGATAAGCAGAAAGTGGGAGAAAAGGAACTGGGATTTTAATACCAGTGTTTTGCGAAAAGGAACTGGGAAAAGGAGTAATAAAACCCACGAAGGTAAAGGGTGCAGCTATGAGATTTGCCTGCTGTTTTTTGTTCATGTGAGAAAAGCAGATTGGCCTTTTTGTTCCCCCAGAGAAATGAAAATCTTCCTGGAAAATGTAGTAAGAGACTTGAACAGAAAAACAAACAAACAAAACCAACCAACCAACAAAAAAAAACCCACAAACAAACCAACCCCAACACTTCCAGGGAAATTTCAGAACTCTGAAGGCAAATCTACATCTGATAAGAAGAAGGACTTTCCTACTCTGTGTTGGTTTTGTAATAGCCAGGTGCAGTCTAGTGTTATTTCAGAGCTTGTAGATGTCAGGGTATAGGGAGAGGGCTGCTCTATTCCATTTTCCTGCCAAACTTCATTTCTTTGAAACTTCTCATACCACTTGCCTGCCTCAGGCTAAATTTCAACTTGAAATTTGCCTAAATATAGTTCAGCCAGGACCAGAACCAGTTAATGGTGAAACACGTGTTCTTGCACATGTTAAAATCATGTACAGTCATTTTGTCCATGAAAACACAAATTTGTGCAAACTAGAATGCCTCCATGCATTGAGGCATGAATTTGGCAAGAGCCAGGGATCTAACTTTAACTAAGATAGTAAGCATTAGAAGATATAGAAAAATGTTCTTCTCAGTAGAGACTTTTTTGAATTTGGCAGCTAAAATTCTTGAAGGTGCATTAAATTCCAGTGCAGGACCATCAAGGATAAAGGAGACTTTCCCTGCCAGTGCTGCTTGTGGCTACTGCAGGCTGCTGCTGTATTGCTGATTGTCTCAAGTCACTCCACATGGTCTGTGTGCTTAACCGCCTTTAGTGACGGCTCAGAGAGAGCGTCAATTTTATGCCATCAGCTCAGGGTCTGTTACACCCTCTGCTCAAGCAAAGGTGAATATCATTCAGTAGATGTTTTGTTCCCACTCACAGGTATAGATATGAGGCCACGTGGTGGGTTTGTTTTCCATTTGTTCTCTAAAAACCTGGGCAGTTAAACATTCACAGAAGTTAATGTTAAGGTCACAAAGCCACATAAACCATTCCAAACCATGGAACTTCACTGTGCAACCATCATTCCATCCATTGTGCATGTGCACATGTACCACAGGCTTCTTTCTTCAATTGGATGGGGTTCATGTCTGTGTGGTACCCTCTGTAACATGATGACAGAAGCTCTGGGCATGTAAAGATCAGTGTCGTAGCAATCCAAGTGAAACTGAAGTGAAAGCACAAGGGAGCTGTACAGCTCAGTATTGTTCAGTGACTGAGCATGAGGAGCTCAGCATGCAGCCAGACCACAGTCTTGCCTTTTGATAGTTGAGTATACCACTTTTTCTCACTGGCTTGGGAGAGCCGTATTCTTCATGAGCAGGAGCAGGACAGGCTATTCTGCAGTCTGAGATGTCAGAGGTCTGCAAACCTAAGGTGGGCATTAAGAACCCAGCATTTTTTTGCTGTTAACAATAACAAAAATCTCCAAAATAAAAGAGATTGCTGCAATTCATACAAAACTGCTTTTTATTTTTGGTTTGCAATGAGCTCTGCTACTAATAACTTTGTGACTTGTGCTCTAGGACATTTGACTTCTATCAGGGAATCCAGCTTTCACTGCGTGCAAGTACACAGCAGCACAGTCTTAGAAATATGGCCCAATCCATCCTGCTGCTTTTCCACCAAAAAACAAATTAACAGGGATTTCCCTTTCTCTGTAGCAAGGCCCGCTTCTGCTGGAGCCGCAGCAGCCGGGGAGCTACTTCCCCTGAGCTGTCGGAGACCACCACCTGCTGGGAGCTCGGCTCATTTTTGCCAGCGATGCTGCTGCAGCCACAGGCCCTCCCCTCTACCGTTTCTCTTGTCAGGCTCATGGCATTTCTGTCCACATCCCACAATTTCTGGCTGGCTGCACAGCAAGCAATTCTCTGGAGCTAACAAATGCACAGTTACAGTTGAAACTGCACTGCTTTCCTATTCCCAGTTGTGCTCTGCTGTCTCAAGCAAGATGCAGGAAGAGAATGTAGCTGTTACATTCAGTTTTTTGTACTCCTTAAGCAATTAAATTTCAGGACTTTTGACTAATTTTGTATCAAAAGAATCTTTGCCTTCCAGTCCTTGTTATATGCATTTAGTTGTGATTTTGGTTTGGTTTAGGTTTGTTTTTTTTTCAATATTTCTGCGCAGTTTGGGAGTTCACTTGAGATGTTTGGGTATCAGACAGCATTGCTATAGCTCCAGCAGAGAAACAGCCTATCTGGAGGTTCAAGGAAATCACAACTTCTGGTTGCCCTGGTTTCTTTCAGTGAGGGGGGTGCTCTTTGCACTGGAAATCTTATAGATTTAGGGCATGACTAAGCTGTGTTTTGGGGGAGACTGCCTTGTACAATAAGAAGAGAATTTTAAGTTTGTGTAAAGTCAAAAAACCCCTCTTGATTGGATTCTCTATGAGAGCCAGCAGGGTGGAGAGGAGAGACAGCAGATGGTTGAAATATTTGCTTGTACAGGTTTGACTTCTGGGATTGACTTTTGCCCTACGTTTCGTAGGGCCCAGAAGGCTAATCGCATCCTGGACTGCATCAAAAGAAGCGTGGCCAGCAGATCCAGAGAGGTGATTTTGTCACTTTACTCTGCTCTGGTGAGACCTCCTCTGGAATACTGTGTCCANTAAGGAAGATCTTAATAATGTTATATGTAGAACAAACTAATAACCAGAAAAAGATGTCAACTCACCAGTTTCCTTTCAGAGAAATTCATATAATCATGTTACCATGCAATTCCCATGACAAATCAGTAACATGCTGTGGAGAGATCTCCTTAGAGTTCCCATTGCCTATTCAATAGCACAAGAAGTTTCTCTGACAGTGTCTGGTTGGGACACCATTTCCACCATAGCCTTAGACTGACTGGAATATAAGACTTCCAGAAGAAACTGCTGTTCCAGGTGGTTCCACTGCTCCTTCGATTTGTAGAATGATTCAGCCGTGTTCATGTTTCTGCCAAAGCTCACTGAAAGCAAGGCCTGCAAGGATTTAACCATCAGTTTAGGCTGATTTGTGCTGACAGTTTCTTGGGCCCCCAGTATTTCTGGTCAGATGTAGCCTTTCCTGCATGCCAACACATTTAATAGTGGCTTTCTGTGTCTCTGAGACGCGTAGAATTAGACAATCCAATATCCCACTATAATTTCTAGTAAAATTAACAATTTCTTATTCTTCTTTTTTAAAGAACGAATAAATAAATTACTGGAACTGCCATGTCGGGCATTGCTGTACAGTGCTTAGAAGCCTGAACTGGCAGCATTGAGGAACTCAACCTGCAGGACTTGTTTCACCTTCTACTTCTATTCTCACCTTTGACTTGTCCAAATGTAGTATCTCTGGGGCAGGAGGTGACTTTTGTCTTGTGTTCTTCCCCACACCCACAGCAAAGTAATCCCACTCCCCAGGCTTAAATGAAAGAGCTTCTGATTCATTAACATGTTTGAATAACCCCATGGGAACCTTCAAGCATGTGAGAGGTGCCAAATTACTAAGCAGCCTGCAGGCTATGTGATGGCTAGTTTATTGGCACAAAATTACAGGATGAGCTAGGCTGATCTGAGCCATAGTCTGCTACTGCATATCCAGGTTTGTGGCTTTCTTTCCAAATTTTCTGATTTGCTGGTGTGGCAGAGTTCAACTTTTTTTGATAAAGTTACGACGTCAGTTGACAAACTAAACCAAAATGAGTTCAAAGCAGAGCAAAATTATAAATGGAAATAAACATTGGCAACTCTGAAATAAATACAATTTTTGACCTCTGATTTTTTTAATAAAAGCAAGACACTGAATTCTATCTCATTTCCCACCAGGGCAGCTAGCAAGAATCAAAACTGTACATAACTCAGGCTAGAGATGTAGGAGCCAGATAATTAGCAGTGTTCAGCATATAACCCAGTGGGATGGAAGCAAGCCTTCAGCTGGGGCTTCAGGGTTCTGCTGTCTTGTAAATTAGAAATAGTTACATTCCATCTCCACCATAAGTGATAAACAAGCCATGGAAGCAATTATGAATTATGTCATTTGTGAGCACTTCCAGGGTCCTTTCAGAGCTTTGAAATTTGTACTACTAGCTTCTGAAGTTAGCATGCAAGTATTTCATGCTTTTGGCTAACTGTGCATTTTTTAACTTCTCAGATGCCACATGATTGGCCTGCTCCCTGTTTCCTCTGTCTTTGATGCCATGTAGGCTGTGCCAAAAATACAGCCAAGACAAACACTTTGCTCCAGATATAAGCCACCCTGATTATAATTCCTGCACACTCTAACAGGCTTCAGTAAGTTTGGAAAACGGCATAAACCACAGATTTCTCTGAACTTCCAAATTTTGCAGTTTTTGCAGTGAGTTATGTTTCTGGCAGGAAATCTGGATGAGATGCCAAGTTGGTAGAAAATCCAATATCCCACTATAAAATGTTTATCGTTTAGCATGTATATCTAAGTGCACCTTCCCATTGCAAAGTACATATGATTTTAAAAATCTCCTGTCTGAAAATCAATCATGTAGCCTCAGAGTTCAGTGAAATGAGTTTCAATAAACAATGCAAGTATGAGGAAGCCGTTCCTGTCAGGCCCTGAGATCCAGAGTATCTCCTAGTATCTTCTGCAGCATGTCAGCATTACCTGTGTCTAGACCTGACCTTGTGTTTAGTTCATCTTTCTAAATAGCCACAGGACTGTTACTAAAACTCTGACAGGACACATCATTTGCTTTCACAGTACAAACCAGGAAGATACAAAATTGATCCTACCTTAACAAAAGCCAGATCCTTGGTAGCTCTTATATCACAACCATAGCGATAACCAAATGACAGATATTGTTGTTTTTTTTTCCTCTCCTTAGGAAAGCATAAAATATGATTATGTATTTGTAAATCATATACGTGGCTCAATTTCACAAAACAATGCATCTTCCAGTACACCTGGAATCGACTGCCCCAGGGGTGGAAGCACAGCTCTACCATTTGCCATGGACTGATCCATTATGCACTGGAGAAAGGTGGTGCTCCAGAGCACCTGCAGTATATTGACATCATCATCGTGTGGGGGAACACGTCAGAAGAA
>VWZO01016104.1:0-26590 GCA_013396975.1 Bucco capensis
GTGATGGCACTAGTGGAACTGATACCAAACCTGGACATCACCTAAGCATGTTCACTAAAAAAACAAAAGTGTTCACATATCCTGTTGAAAAGAGCATCTTGCTGCAGATGTGTTTTGTGATTTTTGGTAGGAACAGGAAGTGTATGTTGCAAATAGTTGGATAGAGATCTGCACTCTGATAAGCTGTATTCTTAAAAATAGTGACATGTTGCAGTGGATTAAATCTGTGAATAACAGCAGAACCATTACATGTAAACTCATAACACCTGAATAGATGGTGTTTCCTTCATCATGTCCATTCTTACTGTGCTCTGAACCAAGATAACAGGAAACCTCCCAGTGCCTTGAGTATTATGAGCAAGCCTTAAGGGTACTGCTGTACTTCGCATATCATGTTGAAAGACATTTATATTAGAAAGATCTGTAGAATTATATTTTTGTATTAGACACTTGATTTAGTGCAGCTATCATTTTTCCTGAAGAGAACCATTTTATTCTTTCACAATCAAATTCATCAATTTAAGTTCATCTAAAAAAAACATACACTAGCATATTCATTACCAGGGTGATATAACTATATCTTAGGGCACTGTAGTAAATTCCATTCACATCTCAAGGATTTTACTCTCCTACTTAACAACAGTTGTAATAGCAAAACAGTGCTTTCTTAAGCAATGTCTGTAGTTGGCCAGATAAACTTTTTATTTAAACCTTTCTTAAAAGATAGCATTATATTAATGCCATTATGGTACCTTTTAGCAGAGGCCCTGAATATATTCAGTACCCTTGTCCTGTACTTAACAGGAGAATATTAAGCAGTCTCCACACTACAGCATGTGAAATACAGTAAATGCAGACATTGAGTAATTACACTATATAATACAGAGTTTTTGTAAGACTCAGTATTTTGAAGTATTTTTGCCATAAGATAAAGTTTTTTCTCCTTCAGGGAAGGAGACTTGCTGTAATTTGTTTTATAGTGTATTCCACCATCCCTCCTTTCCTGAAGGGAAAAATCTCACATCCCTTCTTTCTCTAACAGAGAATTGGACTGGGCCAGTGACTTGAAAGTCTGCTTCCAGGAAGCACTTTGACTGAATTTTAAAAATATCTAATTAATTTTAATGGAAGCTGTGTGTTTCAATTCCTGAACTACTGTGATAATCTCAGCTGCACAAGTGGTTCTAATGATACAATTTTCTGCTGAATCAGAACATAATGGGAATCTGTATGTGTTGTTAGAAGAAGTCCTGCCTGCAAAATAGTATAAAGCCAAGTCCTGCTAGCTCACATTCATCACTTTCACAGGCAGAAAAGGAGAGAAACGTTGTTTGTCGAGAAGACTGGATTAGAGTGTATGGTTGTCAGCTCCAGAGCCTTAAAAACTAATGTGTATATTTATGTCTTGTCTAGAACTTCGTCTGGGCAACGGTAGTCACTTCTACCTGTGAATGGCTAGGAGGTATCACAGAGGCTTGTGTTTCCAAAGGAAATAAATGCAGCTCTTGCACAACAGCCAGGAATTAGATGATTCCCAGAAAGAATTTTGTTATCGTTTGGGACAAAAGTTGTTACTCTAAGTGTAAGATATTATTATTAAAATTACTTCCGTTTTGTATCAATGCCACTATATTACTGGAAATCCATATCTGCGTACTTCAGTAACTTCTCTTTGAGCATGAGAGTGTATTAAGGATAAAGAAAGAAGTGTCACTTCAGACCGCAAGAAATGCAAACCTTTAACCTAGTGGAGAATACTGCAGAATTGCTCTTTTTTCTTCTCTCTGCAATGCACAAGAAACACTGAGATTAAAAGAGGCTGTCCCACTGTTAAGAGCTAACACACACTGGAGGGGATATCTTTTCAAAGCACTTTTTCTGAGGTTTAAAAAAAAAAAAGCTATTTAAATATTGCATTGATAACATTTAAAATGATATTTCATCATTCCTCTCCCAAAGAATGATAGCGGTACTATAACAAGTGACAGAAATAACCTTTTAATAAAAGTGAATTTTTATAGTAGGACTGCATGGCTTAGGATATTAGTAATGTAACACAGAATTTCTCCCTTCTAGTTCATCCATTTATGTCTGGCCTGGCCTGGTAAAAGACTCAAAATTATTATCATCTGCTTGGTGGCCCAGAGGAAACACGTTGGTGGTCTTGGTCCAGTCACTGGCACTAATTACAATCCTTGCTGACAGTCTTGTCAGAGAGACATGGAAGCAGCCCTGCCTTAATGAACTGTTATACAGGTTTTCTATTATGCCCCTACACTCAAGCACCCAAATGCTTTGCAGATATTAGTCATATTGTCCTCATAACACTGTTAGTCAGCAGGGACATACGTACCCCTGTTTGCAGATGGAGGAGAAGAGGTATAGAGCAGCTGTACTTAGTCATGCAGGAAGCTGGAGACAAAGGTGAGCACTAGGTCTTGCTCTCTCAATTCAACCCAAAGTGCAATGCTGTGTCCCCAGCTTGTCTGAGCAATAGTAGTGGTTCCACCAAAGGAGAGCTGGTGCATAACAGAATGGGCACTGCAACCTACTGTATACCTGTATGTTGTTTGCTCAGTAAATATTTTCAAGCGTTTGTACTAGTGCATGAGGAAGGTGATGCTGCAGAGAATAGTTGCAGGCGCCTGGGTTATTACAGGAGATGTGTTTTGAATAACATGAAGACAAACTTGCCCACTTAAAAGAACAATAGACCTGCAGCCTGTATTTTTGTGAATCAGATGGTTTGTGACTGATGAGGCTTTTTTCCCAGTTCGGCATAATAAGCAATTTACTTCCTCACTGATAGGGCTATTGTCACAGCTTTTGCACTAGTGTTTGATAGCATTGATTAGTTTGTGCTATGCTAATTTTTAGCACAAGGAGGGAATTGATTTACTTCAAGCTTAGTATATTTTAGCACTGAAGTGGAAATAATTCCATTGAAAATATGGAAAATGAGCAGTCACTTTAACAATTGAATAAATGACTTGACATTTGTGAGGCTAAAGTACTCGATAGATAAGAAGGTTTTCATATTAAAAATAAATCATTGGCCTACCTATTATTTAGTTCAGCTTGGAATCATGAATAAAGGGTCTTCTGCAGAAAGAAAGAGTATTGATTGTGCCTCCATATTTAAAAAAAAAAAAAGGGCAAAAAAATTAAATGGGTGGCATTTCCTATTTCCTTACAGGAAAAAGTCAGTGCATCTAGGTTATGGTCAGAATAACTCAATGATTTCTATAGCAGTTCTTCTGTCAAGAGGTCATAGATGATGTGATTTCCTGTGTCTCCTGCAGACACTGTGTTGTGTACAAATTCTTTAATAGAGATTCCTTTTTATGAATTATTCACAGCTCAGAAGTGTGCTCCATATTCAACTATGTTAAAAGGAAGTAAAGCATATTATGCATCAAAGAACTAAATAACAAGAGTGGAAGCTGTCTGGGGAAGGAAAAAGGTTACAGCAATAAAACTCCGCTAGCAAAGGCTGCTGTTATGTCTAGTGGAACAAAACATACAGTGAAATAAGTATTACATTACCATTCTTACAAAAATTGAGAACACAAAATAGTCTAAAAACATCTGAAGAAGGTTGCCTGTCCAGTATGAATTTGTTTCACTTTTTATGATTGCTTTTGTGCTTAATACTTGTGTCCACAGAGACCTGCCTCATACAGGGCAATGGGAAGGTGTGAGGTTCTTGTCTGGCTCCAACTAATCCATTCAAAACATCACAGAAGAATATGAAACAGCGATGAGGACCACAGCTCTAATCCGAGCTCCATCAACTGCATCCATCCACATGATCTAAAACAGAGATCATGTCTTCTATATATAGTTCTCACTTTCTGGGTATGCAGAAAAAGCTGTCTGATTTGAAGGAACAGTCAGCATTTGTAAATGACCCCAAGGTCAAAACCCTTATGAACAGATAGAGTACTTGATGAATATTTTTTACTCTGACTCCAAATTTTTCAAATTGGGCACCCCGAATGACTTCATGCCTTGTTTTCAATCTCTGTGGCATCTTCCCTATTTAAGACATGCAAATCAGCACACTTCCTCACCTCTCAGGGGTTTTATGAAGATAAATTAAACTCTGTTTGTACATCCCAAAGAAAATACTGTAGGAAAATTGTATAACAAGCTCAGAAGGAAACTAATAATAGTGTGTATGAAGTAGTGGGTTTGAATGGTTTATAGTAAATAATGTAAGAAGTCACAGACTGAATGATGACAATAAAAGAACTAATGAACATCCATGCACTCAGCACAATGAATAGACCTTGTTCCTGTAGAAATATGTTACCTTGTAATTAATATCTATCAGAATGTATTACTATAAAGAAGACAGATTGCATTTAAGATTAACTCTTTGTTGTAGCCTTTTCAGTCATGATAACATGGCCTGAACACACTTTTAATGTAACGGATTTTGAAGTTCTGAGGTACACTTTCCTAGCTTTGTACATGTTATAACAACAGAAAAAAAAAAAGTAGAACAGTTGCTTATGTGTGCCCAGCAGTTTCCTGTCTATTTAGAATTAGACATGCTGCAGCCTTAAGTCTGTTTTCAGGTCTCATTTTGGTGTAAAGTTGCAATTAAACCCCAGGATGCCTGCTGTATTTCTCCTTTTGCTAGAGCAGGACCATGTCCACATATGTTCCTAGTCTTGGCTCTCATAGGGCTGTGGTATTCAAACTTTCTGTCCAGCATCCCTTCCTAAAGCCTTGACACTGGCAGGTCAAAAACGCAGCTGTCCTAGATATGAGCTCCCCGAAGTAAGCAAGATAGCTGTGGTCTCATGGCCCTGTGAAGGTTTACCCATTGTAGTCATAAGGCTCACAGACCTATCTGAGTGCAATTGTTGGAAATAGCTTCCTGTTGATGTAGCAGCAGTCAAAAGCTAAATCAAGGGAGAGGTCTGAAAAGCAAGCTGCCTGGAGACTGCTGAGGCCACATTCTACCCAGCTTACAGTTTGTAGTCTTGGGGAAGGGGAAGAGAGAATTGATGTGAACACGTCCCTGAACTGTGATTTAAATAATGATCTGGTGAGGTTTTCTTCAAATGATCTTGTCTTAACACAGCATTGAAAACCAGATCTGTTAAGTTTTAGATGTGGAGATTTCTTTAACTGAAGGTTAATCCCTGAACATCACTGTAGCTGCCTGGTAGTGCCCTCTGAAAGGAAAAAATATCTCTTGCAGCCTGTCTAACTGGATTGTCTGAACTAACAGGTTGTTTCCAGAAGAGATGAAACATATATTTCAAGTTTCTGAGCAAAAATTTCTGGAGTAGAAAAAAAAATAAACCAGTTGTGGGGTTTGTCTAATACTATCTGCTGGCAGGTTTTTGCTATTTTTCTCTGATCCCTGTTCCACCATCTCTTCCACTCTTCCCCTTACCCCATTTATCCCCATTTGCTAATAAAACAGGTAAACCAAATTGTCCACAAGAAATGCAGAAATAATTTTACTTGACACATAAAATGGACTGATTGTCAGAAAGTACTGAACATCTAGCCAGTTAAATTTGGGGTCCTTCCAAGTGTTAAGTAGGCAGAGTTAGTGTTTGCTTTGAAAAATTACAATTAAAATACAAGTATCATTAAGGATATGGCGGATGAGTAATTCAACTGTGATTTTTTACACATTGGACATAGACTAATGCAAATGCAGTAAAGTGTCTTCAAAATGTAGATAAATCATTTTGCAATATGTTATGTGTCTGCTTTCAGATATGTGAGAGCAAGTTGCTGTTTGTCCTGTCACGTTTGGTAATATTCATATTAAAGGATGTCTAGTTGCTTCTTTTACATGATAAATTCCTAAAAATACCAGAAAGTATGAGTCAGTGTAATCTTACCCTAGAAATATCAACAGTAACATCATTACATAGAGGAAAAAGTAGTTGAAAATAAGATGTGTTACATGGTGGTGCCTACCATAAAGAAGGAGATAAAGAACATGTAACACAACAAGACCCTAACAGGACTAAATCTTGTCAGTGAAGTTATACATCACTTAATATCAGTCTAGAAAGGAGTATAAGGAGAAAGATGAAGTATAAAAATATTTTAATGTTCATTGCTACATTTTCTAGAGTGCCACTTGGAAGTGAAGCTGCAAAATATGTTTTGGATCAAAGGACCCTGGTACTAAAATTTTGTTAGGTACCAGGTCATGCCTCCAGTATGGTTCAGAGAGTACTGGAATACTGTGTTCAGTTTCAGTTGCCTGTCAAAGGATAAATAGTAAAGGTAAATTACAGCACAAGAGAAAAATAATTATTTGAAAGAGGATTTTTGGCTAAAAGGGTGTCTGAAATTACATACAGTTCTTGGAGGATTAATTATTTTAGAGCAGTTGGAGTTAGACTTGAGTTAAAAAAGAAGGAATAGCAATCTAAAATGAGAGTCAAGTTCCTGGTGTTACACAGAGAGCAAATGATACACACTCAGTAGCAAAGCTGTAACTAGAACAACCAGAGTGCTGTAGAACAGCTGTAGAACTGTAGAACAACTGGAACAATACCCAGAGAAGTAACAGAAAGCTGTTGCATTGACCTTTGAGTTTTCTGTATCAGCCCATTTGTTGTATTTTTAATAATCTTTTATTTTTTCAGAAATTTTATGTTGAATGAAGGAATCTGCCTTAAACAGAGTACTATCAGTTTTAGGAGAGGAGAAAGGGGCTGTATGGAGCCACTGCTAATCCAGAGAAAAGAATACTTTGATAGGAGGTGATTATTCACCACTTGCTCTCTGAGTAGTCCAATCACTAGAAAAAAAAGTTTTCACATTTTAGTTTCACTGGTTACAGACCTAATGCCCCTCTCTTGGGTCACATAATGAGAATTAGAGGCATATTTCTTACTGCAGTGTTAAGAGACCATTTTCTGGCAGCTAATTAATGCTCCATCCTTACCTAGACTCAAAGGAATTTCAGTCTTCTTATTACTTTAAGAGTTGTTTTTTTTAATGAGGGAAGCCTTTTTCAGGAGGAAGTTACATCCTTCATACTTTAGATATTATTGTTTCTTCTAGCAGTATTTCAGATTGCTTTAGAATCTAAAGAGGCTTATATTTGATGTAAAATATTTAACATTTAATTCTGTCATTCTTTTAATTCTTTATATCAAAATACACAGGAATTTTTTTGTGTGCATTTGGGGGAAAATCACTTCTATTTCAGCAGTAGCAAGCTATTTGATGTAACACACATACATAGAAAAAGAAAATGAGGAAAAAGGAAAAGTCTGTGTAGCAATGAAAAGAATATGAATTACTTGAGTCTGAGAATAGAGTAGAGCTTGATAAGACTATATGACCATTTATGTAAAACTCAAGTAACATCAACAGGGCCTGGGAGAAGGATAGTCTCTAACTTCAGTTGAGTTGGTTTCATTTAAATCTTATTTCTGTGTTTGCCTTCTGGGAAGGAAAAAAATAAAAAAACATGTCAAGGCATAGTAGTAGACTACAGAGTCAGTACAGAGCAGAGCTTGCTTTCATATGGTTTATGCCTCTCTAGGTCTGCTTGTTTACATGAACACGCTTATAAAGCCAAAAATGGTGGGCTAGAGATATCTATGGCATTGGAGCAAAAAACACTCGTGGAAGGATCTTGAATGGCTTGCAAAGGGGGAGTGGAGTAGCACAAAGTCTAAGTGCCAAAATTTGTGAAAGGCAGTATCTCCTGGCCTAGAGAAAGTCCTGAAACCAGCAGTGTCTGGGAGCTCAATCCAGTGGTAAGTACTAGCTTTCTTCTTGGCAAGGTACTGTCAGAACATATCACTGAGTCTCTATCAGCGTGCTTACCTTCTCGTTTGGGAAAAAAGCCCAACAATCTGACACACCATCCTTAATTCTTGCCATTTTCTCAACAAAGGAATTCAATCATAGAATCATAGAATCATAGAATGATTTGGGTCGGAAGGGACCTCTGGAGGTCATCTAGTCCAACACCCCTGCAGTGGGCAGGGACATCCCTGTGTAGATCAGGTTGCCCAGAGCCCTGGCAAGCCTCGCCTTGNCATCTCATCCCCTAGCCTGTATTGGTAGTGGGGATTTTTCCGACCCAGGTGTAGGATCCTGCGCTTGGTCTTGTTGAAGCTCATGAGGTTCACCTGGGCCCACCTCTCTAGCTTGTCCAGGTCCTTCTGGATGACATATTGCCCCTCCAACTTATCAACAATGCTTTGGTGCCTTTTTATGAAGATGAGGCCTTAAACATCAACCTCTTCAAATATGACTAGTCAAAGCAGCAGTCATTCTTCAAAGCATTTTGATAACAATAATCTCCTTTCAGGTAACTGATATCACCTGAACAGGGGGATTGGACCAGATGACCCCCAGAGGTCCCTCAGGCACTGGGTTGTATGATTCTGTGGCTATGAAAATGGTAACAACTGCGGTAGCACAATCTCTCTAAAGGATGCAGATGTGTGAATCAGGGGGCCCTGAACAATGATATAGGTCTTGACAATAAAATATTTTATGCTTTTGGGAAAGTAATTTTGCAGCTTTATCAGATTTAATCATATCAACAATCATGGTTATTTTTACAGAACCTGCCCCTCCACTCTGTTGTGTGGATTAATTAGCTAATATTTCTTCAGTGATTTGCATATGTAAATGCTATATAACTGCTAATTAGATATTAATTCTGCAACTTGCTGCTGGTGCTCACATCACCACAGTAAGCACCACTTTCTTTCCCAGTGTATAATGGTTAATAGGCTTTGCCCAAGGAGAGACCTTGCCACCACTGCAGGGCAGAAACTGACAAGTCTTCAGGGTTGTTTTCAGAAGTTTTCAAAGGGTTTGCATCCAAGCATTCTTAAAGGTGCAAATACACTAACACAAGCATTTTATCTAAAATTTGCTCTAAACTTTTCTATTCTGATTTCTGCCTTGAAAACAGGAAGATTTTTCTTTCAGTATTATTTTTCAGCTCATCAATATGATAGAATAAACAAAAAGACTTACCATGTTTTGTGCTATTGCTTCTTTTTTACGACAATTATGGAATCCACCTTGTAGTTTATGTCAACATACCATCCAAGTGATGCCTGAACCATCTTCTTACCTACAGGTTATCTGAAGTGGTGCACACAGTTCCAAAGTACCCGTCTTTCCCTAAGAGCCTCTGTGCAAACAAGCAGCTTAGAAGCAGTAGATCTCTAAAATTTGCACTATTTAGACGGTAAAGACCTGGGTCAAAACTAATGGTTTATGTTTTCAGCTAGAAATAAATAAGGCATGGACTACAGTTCTGTCATCTAAGAGTGAGTTTTATTGAAGAGTTAGAGAAGGCTCCAGTTTACAGGATATTCAGAACCATGTGTATGCATTAAAGGAATGTGGAGGAGGAGGAGGGGATCTGAGAAAGTAGCAAAGCAGCAGTGTATGCGTGCAATGATTTTTCATTCTGTTTCGCTTCAGCTCTGTCCCTGCAACAGAGGATCTAATCAATCTGCCGGCTATTAAGTTTGTTAATTGATAATGCATACTAATTAGGCTGTGCGCAGTTACTTAAGAGACTTTGCTAAGGTGATTGTAGGCACAAGTCCAAATGGAGTTTAAAGTATTCTGTGTGAGGTTAAAACCCATCAACCAGAATAGATGGATTTTATATTATAACAGAAGGCACAACATACTCATAAGTATTTAATGTATTGCGTGGTTATCCATTGTTACATATCCTAAGTCTACCAAACAATTAAAAATACAAAAGTAGCCTCTACAAAATGTAACTAGATAAGGTATGTATTGAATACGTGGACTTAGTAGAGAGAGAGGAAAACTGCAATTTGGTCTTAAATATTCATGTTCATTTTCACACTTAGTTCTAGGAACAATAGTATGTAGCTCTGCTGCAAGGGAGGAGCAAGCAGGATGAGGACAGAGCCTAATCTAGCTTTATGAACAATCTGACAGTAAACCACATAAAAATGAGATGTCTTTCTGCCCCCATCTAATAAAGCAATAAACCAGCAGTAGCAAAGTAACATCAAAAGGATGTCATCCTAGCTATTTGTAATATATAGATAACGTTAGTCCTGTTATTTATATGGTTATGATATTATTACAAACCTAAGGGTTTCCTTTCCATTTCTAGTGGCCCTATCTGTGGTATAGTCTGAGGTGCTCCTGACCTTAGGGAAGTAATTTCTTACATATTAATATTCTTAGTCTTTTTCCCCACCTTCTTCTTTTCTATACATTACATAAAAAGAAAGTTTGAGGTTGGAAGGTGCTAGTGGTAGAGGTAGTGGGTACTTAATTAGTGAATGAATAATATTCTTACAGTGTTACCACTGCACCTAAAATCCAAGCTGTAGTGCTATATTGTAACTATATAAAAATAACTAGGTGCTGTAGAAAACTATTTTTAAGCACTGAGTAGTTAGAAGCCAAAGCAAGCAAACAAACAAAAGAGATGATTTCATATTTCACAGCCTTGTTGAAGAAAATTTCTTACAATGAGATAAGTCATATTAAAGGAAGAATTATTCCAGTAAAAGTTTTTTTACTACATGCATGTAGTCATTGAATAAATTTGGAGTGATTGAAAGTATGTACCAATTAAAAGGTTTTGGTACGCAGAAAGTTGTGCAACAGTATGGATGTGCAGCATATGTTATAACTAACAGTTTCATAAGTAGAGCTTATGTATATATTATTTTGAGGATTATGAAAAAATTACTTTTTATTTGTTTCATACCACAAGTAGCTTGATCTTGCATCTCACACAAATCTGGAGAGACATAACGACTGAGTGGCTGAGCAGTGACCCAGAGGGCCCATGCATGAAGTAATGAAAAAATGTTGTTTCACCAGGTTGTAGAAGAAACCTGATGAGCTTGTTTTTAAGAAAATGAAATATACGTCAATAGGCTTTGTGACATTGTTGATTCAAAGTTCACACTGAGAGATCTAAGCACAACTGGTATCAAACTTTTTTTGAAGATTTCTTCCTCTGATGGTTCTGCTGGAGCTGTAATACCTACCATCCCTTTCAGTGGTTTGCCTAACAGTCTGTAATGAATGAGTAAATAAGAGGAGATGATCTTAAAAGGCAATCAAAGTATCAGTGAATTGCTGGCATGAAAGAGTGATTCTCACTAGACTTCTCTACATCTCAAGGAGGATACAAGGAAAATTATGATTTTACAAGAGAGTTCAATAGCAGAACTGTGGAAACTCTTAAGGCTCTGACACTGGAGAAAATAGTAACAGGATTTGTCCCTTCCAAGTATGGTACTTTTCTGATGAACTTCCATTGAGCATTTTGTCGTTATATGGCCTCATTCTCCTTGATGGGGAAAGATGGGGACATCCGGAAAGTAGTTCTGACCACCCAAGATGGGAATATTGGAATTGTCCTCTGGAGACTTCTGTTGCTCTGTGGACCTCAACACATTCCTACGGATCACAAGGTTCCAAAAGAACTGAAACATGACTGTGGTGTCTACAGGAAAGATTGGGTTGATCTGGATTGACCACTTTTGTCTGTTTCCAAAGAGCAAGCTGTTTCAGGGGCAATAGTTTTATCTATATACAAATATTATATATATACTATAAATACACAAGAAGTTCAGGCACAGTCTGAAAATCACTTGGGGTCTTCTGTGGCCCCTGGTNGAAGTTACATCACTGGTCGCTGTTTATATGGTGACCTCTCATGTCAGCAACAAATACATGTGCTGAAGAAACCTATCTTACACCAGCAATAAGCTGATCACTGGTAATTATGAAAGAAGCTAGATTAATAACTTTATTGATTAGCTCTGAAGGGGAGCTTAGAGCAAAGTACGGCATGGGCTTTTATATTTTGATATGTGGCTGAAACAATGAGGAGAGTTTGCTTAGCCCCTTGAGCAGTCTACTTTAAGGCTGCTCTCTGAACAACATAAAAGGACAGAGCAAGTCAAACCATGCTATGCCTGTTCAAAAGACCTGCCTGTTCCAGGAATATTGCACCTGCATTATTGAAGAGGGCTCTGCTGTGACGTGTCTCTTTAGTGCACATAAGTGAGATTTTAGCCCATAATGTAAACTAAAACGAAGTGAATAGTAGGAAAAATGTTCCACCAATATTTGCTCAAAGTGGAAAGTGGATTTCAATTAGACCATGTTTGCAATGCTTTCACATTTGCTTTCCAGGAACACATGAGTGCTGAAGCTTTATTAGTATGAATAACTCATGAAAAAGTGAATGCAAGCTCAAATATTCACCAAAAGCAGATTTTTGACGAGAAAATTCACTGGAGAACTGTGTGACTAATTTTGAATAAGAAGTGCTTCTGAGAATTTTACAATGTTACTGTGTCCCTACAAAAAGAAATAAAGGTAGCACCCACAGAATAATTTTCAGTAAATAAAATGTTCCCTTGGCTCCAATGTAAAATATCTCCCAATGTCACTGTTATTTCTGAAAGGATAATAATCATTGGTTTTGGTTTCTTATGAGATTAAATTCTTAGTTTGTCATCTTAGGGCATGCTTCATATAGGTTCAAGGATGTATGGCTCCCATTGACTTCAGTAAAATTTGAAACTGCTTGGTGCCCTTAGGACTTGATCCCTAATAACTCATTCTTGCTAGTTTACATTTTCCAGCTGTAGTTGTTATAGGTTACACTTTTAGAAAATTATACTCTCCCATTTGTGTCATCTTAGAGGGTTTTTTCTTAATGAACTGAGTGAATTATACAGTATTTATTATGTTTTTCATTGTGCATGTATTTTATGCCATGCAGTTAATTGCTATATTGTATAGACTTGTATTTAAGACAAAAATGGCTGCAGGGGGATTTTCTGGATTGTGGTGTCATAACATGATATAGGTTGGTTTATTTCGGGCTCCATAGAATTCAAAGGACTATTTGAAATTAAGAGTATCATCCTCTGATTTTAAATAGCATTTAAATACTATAGCTAAGGACAAGAATTTAGAAAGGAGTAGGACTTCATTAAACAAGTAGTATTAGTTGTAATCCTAAATTACCAAGAATCAAATCATACCTGAAGTTTTCAGAATTCCCTCCTCTCCAGCTTTTTGACTACTTCCTTCTACTCTTTCACTCTTTCTAAGACCTCCTGTCTTCTTTCACAAGGGGAGAAGGAAAGTTACTGGCATCTCCTATTGCTGCTTTTGATGTAGATGGTAAGACAAGGGGCTTCTTACCTTCCTGCATATCATGCTTCCCTGGTTACAGGCAGAGCCAAAAGAAAAAGCAAAGTAAAACAAAACAAAAATAAAAGATAAAAATACTTCATCTTTCACTTAATACAATGCACAAAGAAAAATTATTGACATTCAGCTTCATGCTCCAGTGTGAACTAAATTATGTGGACTTAAAAATGCAAAAATGAAGATGAATGAAACTCTCTCTTTCTTAGCGATCAAATACAAAATAAACATTTGCCTAAAATGATTGCTATTGCTTAATATGCTTTACAAGAAATAAGATACTCTGTAATACCATTTCTCAGAATGTATAATGCTTGGGTTTATTTCAGTACTATTTTGCTGATTTCTAAAATATGAAAATGGATCCTTTTTGGCTGTTCAACAGCAATTTCTGTCTATAAAAAAATGTTTTAAAATACTTTAAGAAAAGAGATATTAAATTGGTTAAAACACAAACTATTAATAAGCCTCATAGAAAAAATCTGCAAATGTGAAAACAAGAAAGGAAGAGTACGATGCACATAGTAATTATTGCAATTTATCAAATCATAGCATATGTACAAGCATTGAAATTATATCACCCAAAGAGCACAGACTTTTTACACAGCCTGAAGAATTCTTGATTATAGCATGATGTACAAATAACTCATTTTATCTCCCTAAGTAACACATATGCACAGTCTCTCTAAAGGCTGTGTCCTATTTGTTATTTAACATTGTTCATGTAATTCTAGGTAGACTTCTTCAAGAAGAAAATGACAAAGCAACTATTCAGATTCCATAACTTAGTATTTTAAAAAGTAATAGAGGTACTAAACCTCATATTTCATGATAAGATTTATTAAAATAAGTTAAAGTAAGCAAGAAATACTTAAACTCCATTTCTAAGACTTTATGCATACAGCTGTTGCCTTGTGAAAACTCACTGATTGGTCACAGCAACATCTGGAATGGGCCATTCCTTCGGTGCTAAGTGATAGCTCCTTAATCCAGAGATTTTTGACCTTTCATTTACATTTTCATGCTTATAATTTTTATTTGTGATGATGTTTGGAATATGCCTCCTTTCAGTAAATATACCTATCTTCAGCCTCTCAGTTTAAACTGGAAGTCATCACTGATGTTAGCTTTATGAAAAAGGTGTAGAAGACGTAAAAGCATACATGATAGTTCTATATAAGGTCACTGAGGTACATGATTTTTATAACTGGACATGTGCCACACAATGTGTTTTATATATCAAAGCGGAGGTTTCACAATTCCAGCTTCCATATCAGGTGAACCAAAGAACCTCAGTTCCCATGTTTCTTAAACCTGAAGTGAGGTAAAATGAGACAGAAGACTTTGCTTTCTATTTTGCTGTTCATTAATAACTTCAGTTCACCTCTTGCTTTTATGATTTTATACATAATGTCATTGGATTCAATAGGGTTTCTCCTGATTTGTACCAGTATAAGTTAAAACTCATATTGGCACTTCTCTTTCACTGAAGATGTTGCCCATGAGATGTGTCAGAATGATGACTCAAGAAAATGAAGTCATAGACTGGACAAGGCTCCCAGAGAATGAGTGGCCTTGCACACTTGACTGGTCTCCACATCAGTGTCTGCTGCTCCTGCCATGACAAGGATTACCTGGGGAGGTGCCTGACATTCTCCACGCCCGCTCAATCTGTTCTGTGTGGCAATAGGGGTGATAACTGTGTTGTGGACATTTGTCCACAAAGGGCACATTTCTCATATCAATAGGTTATTGACTTCAAGTAATTGCAAACTTAGGGAATATTTTTATTCATGTGCTGCAGATAAAATATTTCTTGTCCTAAAACCACAATCTTCCACAATGACTTAACTGCAACTGAGAAAGAGACAAATTCGGTCCTATTTTCCTACCTATCTGAATAGAGTATCGGTATCTGCCTACATAATCAAAGAAACCACATACAGAGATTTATTTCACAGTGGGAATTGTGCCACAAAACTGTAAGGCAGTTTGCTATGATCATTTGTCAAGTTTTTTGTCATAACTGGATGCTAATAAGGGATATTAAGAATGAGGAAAAAGAATGTATGATTAATAGCCCTACCTTTAAACACAATTATATAAAAAATTATTGAAACTTTATAGAGTCGATAGTTTTGAAAGATGAATTTGGCCAGTTATATTCCTTGTTTAAAATGTAACAAAGACACCTGGAATTATAACGTACTTTTCACAGTGGATGTCATATTACGTTTCTTGGTGATTACGTCAATTTAGTATTTCACGTATTATTAATAATTCCTCATTACATAAAATTATTACTAAACTGGCAATTAAGTGAATGTGAAGGATCCATATGCTGAAGTGTTTGTAACATTTCAATTATGAAATTCACATCAGATGTCTTCCAGAGTACATCAACAACATTAATGAACAATCTTTTTGCCAAAACCACCCGAATGAGTTCCATTACATTACGTTTTCACAGAGCCTTGACTACATCTTCACATCTATTTAGATATTAGCTTCAAGAAGAATCAGGTAATCTGCTTTCTTGCTCTATAGCAAAAGCAGATTTCTTCATATCCCAAGAGTTTTCAAATCTATCCATAAACATTTCTGCTAATGACAAATTCTTATCTCAACTTGTCTTCTCCACTCAATTTTATGCTTGATATTCTTTTTTGCTTTTATAGTTCAACCTTATTATTTAAACTAAAACACCTAAGGACACTTCCTTTCTCGTAATTCCTCTTCAAAACCAGGTCTACTCTCCTAAAGTAAACCAAATATTGCTCAGACATTAGCCAGCACAATGTACGTGGTATAAATCATAATAGTATCTTTACTTCTTACTTCTCTTTGGCTCATCAAGTTTGAATGAGGTCTCTCTCAAAGGCTCAATATAGAATACAGTTTTAGGATTTTGCCAGGCCCCTCATCACTGTGATCAAATGGAGTTCTTTACATTTGCATTCTATATCCTTTTAACTCACCAAGAAAACTACACAGAAGCAGGGACGATCACCTAACACCACTGCTGTGGAGCTGATGTCATGTAGATAAGATGTGGAACAACCCTGAAAAGTCTCTTAGCACAAGGGCACTTCATTCCTCCCTTTTTCTATTCACAGAGAGATCCATTCTTTGAAAAGAAATTAAATGTTGCTGAAACAAGAATCTAGACACTGGGAATAATGTGAAACAACGGGGTTCTGGGGAAGACGAGGGGAGAAAATCTTTCGGATTATGAGATTTTTGGGTTGGGAACATGGGGGTTTGCTCCTCCACAGGGCCAAAACTTCAGTAACCACTGTACATTTAAGGGTGGTTTTTTTCTTAGTATATGCTGTCATGTTAACCATGGACAGAATATTGCAGCTTTGTTAGAAAGGTTTCATGAAAATACTTAAAACATCAAGTACCTCTTGTATTGGTGAAGATAATTCAATTTTAAGAAAATATTTCAGCCAGAATTTCCAGAAGTGGATAGAGATAGTAAATTATTCAAATTTTAGATGCCTAGCCTCAGATTTCTCAATCTTCCTGAGTGGTTTGTGAAGAGGACGTGAGTGGGATCATTTCTTTTCAACATTATCTCTTTTTAAGCTCTGTTCCTTTGGGAATTCCAAAATGAATGTAGCAAAAATCACTCACATCTTCTACTATTTTCTCCTTGTTTCCTCAGAAGATTCATTAGATATACAATTTTATATCAGCATTTCTCTGGACTGCTTTATATGCAGAGATGACATGATAATAGAAGTCATAACCTGTTCAGGTGTTCCTTTTTGAAATAAGAAAGTGGTCTTTTGGAGACTGAATTGAATTTTAGGTTGATTGAATGCTGCATTTTTGTGGCAGCAGCAATATTGGCTCCGTCAAAGACCTTCAGCATCTTTTTGTCAGCCAGCCAAATTTTCCCAGGTTTGAAACTGGCAATATGCAGAGTTGAGTAGTTTGGGGAAGGGAAAAAGCAGTACATCAAGATGATTTTCTTAGAGGAGTTTTGATTTGTGCACACTGTCAACATATTTTAAACATATTTTACGGTCCTCAATATCCTGTCTCATTCTCCTGCTTCCTTAGTATTTCACTTACGGAGTTCTTACACGGCCACTCATTCATACACTAATCCACCCTCCAGCTTTGCTCCCTCAGCTGATCATCTGCTCCTTGTCCATGGAAATCCCTTATCTCCATCCTTTTCCTGTCCATAAAACCTCCCTCCATGCTGCAAGAAAGTTCTCCTTTGCTTTTGTCATGGTGTGCTGTTCACAGCAAATTCAGGCAATGTAATCTGCCTGTTTTATGAAATGTGTGTGTGTGTGTTTTTCAGTCTAATTCATTAGTAAAGTAATTCAGGAAAAGCTAATTTGAGTTGGAAAATCTACCTTCTGTGAAGCTGCCAGCACCAGGAAGGCCTTTGGTGATTGGTTAAGTGGGCAATTATGCAAGCTTGAGTTGTTCTGAAGTGACTTTAACTTACACACAGAACCTTTCCAAGACCACAGACAGTTCTGTTCGCAAGAAACCCACAAAAACTCAATACATACTAAAGTGTGTTGTTACACAAACTCAAAAAAATGTGTCAAGTCAATTTTCCAGAACAAAAGTAACCTTTCTTTCACTAATGATTTCACCACCACCAAACATGGAAATGTGCGGCAAATATCCAATAACTGATCCATGGCTAACTTTTTAAGACAAAATGCTGATGGAATTCTTCCATACATCATATGAGATTGGAAGTTTCCTGAGGATCTAGGTAAATCACAGACCTTTGAATCTGTAAGAAGCTGATGACAACATTGATGTATTCATCCTGTACCTTTTCAGAACATTATATATTCAAGTACTGTGATGTTTTTAGGGTTTTTTTGAGTTTTTACTTTTGGTTTACTTTTTTTTAAAATTACAGTAGAATCAACATTTTTCCCATTAAAAATAAAACTAACCTTTGTTTTGATTAAGTCTTCCTGGTATTGTGTCTTACAGCTCATACAGAAGGTAGTAGACTATCTTCAAAAACAACTCTGAGAAACACATTTCTAGCTTTCTAAAAGTACAGGTTAATCATCCGCTGTTTGTTAAATTCCACCACGTTAGCATTTGTTCCTTCAGCTTTCTCAAATACAATTTCCATTCTGCTTTCAGTTATTTTTCATTTGAATCTATTCACTGTTGTTGATGTTTAGTCCATGTAATAATGCAGTATCTGCACTCCTCCTAATACCACAGCACCAGATAAAAAGCCACAGCCCAGGACTCCAGTGTGCAAGGAGGTATACAAAAGCAGAAGCAGTCTCCAGCAAGTGTACAGTCTAGCTAAAACACTAATTCTGTCACAGACAACAAAAGAGAGGGTTGTAAAGTTGATCAGTATGGTAGGAGATCAACTCACCCATTAGCAGCCCTGAAATGGTCAAGCTTGTTCATTGGCATCCCAGCATAAGAGAATCGTGCAGTACCTTATGAGGGTGGATGGTGAGTATTATTATGTGAAGGGCAGCACTTGCTAAACCTCTGACAAAGCCATATCACTGGTATTGACATGTATCAGTATCTTCCAAAGGTAGATAGTAAGGTAGTATAGAAATTACAAACTATCCTCAAAAGCAAAAGTGATAAATACACCTTTACCTTGAAAAAATGCAACTTAGGTCTTGCAAATTTTCCTTGCTGTGTTTGAGCCAAGAGACTTCCATGAGGAATGACACCGTAGATGGTGTGAGAGATTTCATTAAGGCATCTAAAGTAATTGTGCTTTGATGTTGTATCTTATGGACTCACTGGATTCCATTAGAGCTACTTGGAGGTCTCTGCAGCTTTGTTTGCTGTGGGCTTCAGATATGCGTGTGTTTTATTTTATATTAGCTGCTGGTGCAAAGTGGAGAGGCCATGAGTTACCTGGACATGGCAGCTGGATTTATGAATTTATGTGGAAAGGTATTCTTTAGGTGAGCTCTTCTACACAGCCCTCCAGCATCTGAAAACTTCAGGTGACCATTGTATATGGGTCATTAAAACTGTCTTTCACTTTCTGAGATCTATACAAACTTTTAAAAACAAAACAAAATGAGACAAAAAAAAACAAACCTACAAGCAAACAAAACCAAAACAGAACAAAACAAACAAACAAACAAACAAAAACCCAACCTCTCTCTATTCCATTTATAGTCTTATTTGCCAAAAATATTACCCTGGACACTGGAGATAATTTGCAAAAGTAATGACATCCCCCATAGATTTTGAGTCTTAATTGAGGCTTTAACTAATGTTTCCTTTGAAAATTAGCCCTAGGTTTAAATTCAGATCAAAAGCCCAAAACTGGATACTTCCAAGGTGCTCTAAAAAAGTGCTGACATAAATTCTTGGATTTATGTAGTGCTGTCACATGAAAGGATCCTTTGGATCTTTCACACTATTCCAGCACATGGAGATGAGAATTTAATCAATGAGAATCAATTCATAGCTCAGCTTCTCTGCAATTTATTTTTCAGTATATGTGATGCAACGACAGTTTATCTTTATAAAAGTGTAAGCCTTGTTCCCAGGAGCTGCTAGGTGGGCGAGAGAGCAGAGTTTCTTCTACCCTGCTGCTACAAGATGTCTTGGCAGCTGTGACTCCAGGCTTTTCAGGTGCAAGAAGTAACTCTTCTCCTCTCTTTCTCTGTGGAGGATGTTTTTTCCACTCTTCATTGGAAGGTGGGTGTATGCCACTAGGGAGGATCATCAGCAAAAATCTGCAGCAGCTAAGAGAAAAAAAACAAAACCCTTCCATGTGAAATTTTAACTAATGCTGAAAGAACTTCCTGAGGAAGGGAAGGAGACCTAACACAGTTTTTGGTTAAACTGACTGGCAAACAACCTGTGGCACTCCAGACTGGCTTCTAAGTCAAAACCACTGTGATCAGCATGAGTTGCACATTACACACACCTTCCATGTATATTTTACAGATGACACGGTAATGTCAGCGGAAACAGAGTTAACTCTTAGTAGATGCTAGTAATAAATACACTTCTTTCCTCTGTGAATGGGTAGCTTGGCTGTATGTTGTAGTAGTATTTTTCTTTTTATGGAATCAATGAGTCTGAGGAAGTAGACGATAGATTAACAAATTGGCAGCTCATTGGAGACAAAATAAAACATGCCTGATGGACTCCTAACAAAAATAAACAATGTAAATCAACTTTATTAACCACTCGGGCATGGAGGTCAGGTGCAATATGCAGTAAGTCCCCAGCATAACAGGAGGAAACTAAAGGCAAATACCATTTAGGAACTACAGAGGTACCACCACCAGCTCTTACAAGGCTCTCATGTCCTCTCACTCTCATGTTCTCGCTCCTTTGCTCCACAGCCTATTTGAAGGCACAGGGCTCTGACAGCTCCTACCACCCTGCCAGGTGGTCTTTAACTGCAGACGGGAAATTACAAAGGTGTTAAAGGTCTGAGCAGATCTTTCCACTTCAAATTGCCTTTGCTGATGCGCTATTTCCCTATTACTTCCTGGAATGTGCCTGCACCTAGAGCCCTATACATAGGGAAGCAGGTTTAGTCTTGAGCCCATACTCAATCTCCTAAAAGTGACTGCCAAGGCACTATGAAATTGGATGACCTCGTGTTCCCAACTCTCTTTATTTACTGAGAGAGCTTACAGGTAAATGAAGATATGTGAGACTGCTGATGGCATTATGGAACAGCATAGTTAAACTAAGTTAAAGTTAAGCTAATCAAACTTAATTGAATTGAATTTAATTACATTACTTTAAACTTCTAATTACACTATTCACATTATAAACAATTCAGAGCTATTTTAATAGATTTTTAGTAGTATTAAAATTTTCTTAGTTGTTATTTGCCTCCCTAACCTCTGTCTGCAGTCTATGTGTATCTCAGAGGAGGGGCTTTCTTATGTTCCCATCCCAACACATACCCAGAAAGCTACTGTTTTCTCCTGTTTATAACTGTAAAACCCTGATATAACATGAGGGCATTTTCCCTCAACTACACAGTCTGTTATTTTTTTCTATTACGTTACTATAGTTGAAGTAACTTGAAATAAGCTGGCTTTCCTACAGAAGTTAGAATCTCTATTCACCCACTTCAAAGTGAAGACACGTCCTTTTTTAGATTAAACTTTCCTTTTAGGTTTATTTCTCGTTGACTCTACAGTTACATAATTAAAGCTAATAAAGGTAATTTAAATGTTTAATTTATTTAATGGCATTGAGAGAGTGCTTAAGGTCAGAGGAGCTCTGAAGTCCTAGAGAATTGCCAGTGTCATGATTTCCAGCCTGTGGTGATAGTTAACTGGGTGACATTGGAGGATAATGACCAAAGGTCTGAGAGAGACACTGCCAGGAATGCATCTGCTGCCAGTGGTACATGAGCAACCTGGGAGAGAAAATCTTGTTCATATGAAAACAACACAATTCAAAGTTTATTTTAAAATAGAATGAAATGGAAATCCTATTTCCTTGTTATTAGGAAGGTTTTCACTAGAACAGTTCTGGTTTGGTTTCCGAGTAGAAAATACCAGTATAAGCTATGTCAGAAAACCTGGCATATCTCCTGGAACAGCAGCTTAGGAAAGCAGTCTGAAAGTGAAAACTAAACAAAATAATGCAACATTAATGCCTCTGAATGGCTGAACATTTGCTAATTAAGTGGAAGTACATTAATGACATGGAAGATAGAAACAAATGTAAACATACATACAGCATCCAAAAGTAGAGCCAAATAAAGTTGAGCCAAATAAATTCATTTTCATTCTACTAAAACACATGCCATAGATGCAAACATCTAGAGAGAAGTGCCTATTCAGGAAGTATCCCTTCTTGTATATATGTATCTGCTCCTATGCCCGCAAGATATCTCTGCAACCTGTCTCAGAAGTGGTGGGAATACCTGGTGAGTCCATGGTGCCAGAAGCACCACGTCTTTGATATCTTCCTGTAAAATGCCACTGGAGGAGTTATACAATGTGTGCTTGCTCTACTGTGTCTGTATTGCCTTCCTGTGAGAACAGTGAGAAAAAAAGCCCTCCCAGTAAACCTGAGCACTCAGACCTGTAGGTGTAAAAGGTCTGCCCACCACTAAATGCTTGTGCCTGGCTTGCTACCCTATGTCCAAATGACAAGATCACTTTGAATTGCCTAAGCCACTGGATTCAAAATGGTTTTACTCTAATTTGCTCTCTACCATTCTCTTCTATGAAAGACAAGAGCCCATACAAGGTCTGTGTCTCATATCACACCCAAAAGCAAAAAAAAAAAAAATGCACTACTGAAGTGTGAATAGAAGGAAATTCTGACCTCAGGGCCTTCAGATGGGAAACTCTATAGATAAACAGAGTCAGATACTGCAGTTTAGTGTTTCCAGATAAGCCTGGAATCCCTGCTTAGGAATCATCAAGATAGCCTGGACTCTATGACAAGGGAAAGACAGAAAGATAGTTCAGTCCAGGAAAGTAGCCCAGACCCTTGCAAGAAAGACTTTCTAAAATCTCACAGGTCCATAAGGTCTGTTGTAAGTCATCATAATGCTATCCCTTAGAAATCCTTACAAATCGTTTCTCTTTCTATTCCCAGGCTACTAAAATATCACTCTGGTGTTACAAAACATTCATGAGGTAGTATCAAACCATGTTACACCAATGTTGTCTCTGTGGAGATGCTTAAATCATAAGAACAATTTGACTTTGCTGCATGACCTAGTAGCAGACAATGACTGGTAGATTCAAAGGCTGGTTGTAAGGGGTTGCAGAAGAGAGGTCTGCCCTTATGTGCCATCTGAAAAATGTTAAAGCTTTCTCTGCCCTACCAGGATTCTGTAGGAGACCCAGTTCTGAAATATTTTGGTTCTACAAGGTTACTGTTAGTTTAATTTGGATGCATTGAATAACCCTAACCATATACCTGTGGGCTTCTACAACAGCTAGTTTGGGAACGGTACAGTATTTGATCACAACAGTCTTGGATTTAGTCTATTTGCACATCCCTTGCTAGAAATCACAAAATTTTTTGGAAGGTAGACTTCTAGGGTTGATTTTACAGAACAAAATTTTTGTTTTAGAATAATAAACATGTGGTACCAAAAACCTTTCAGTGTTAGGTGGATCAAGTCAAAACATAAATCATAGCTGAAATACTTGTCATACTTATCTAGATAATATTGCTGTGTAAAATCAAAATGGGAGAAACTAGTGGTCATTCAAAACTGTCTTTCCTCAAAACCAATACAAACTTAGGCAAATCCTCCCTTCAATTAAATAAAATAACAAAGCAAAGTGAAGTAACTTAAAAATTAGATTAATGCAGTACCCAATCCTACTAATATCAAGCACCTTACAGAACACTTATCCTTTTCATTATCAGGTTTTCAGCTCAGGTTTTCAGAGCTCCTTGCTGGTGTGCACCTCAGTTTAAGACACAGCACTGAAGACATCCTGAGGAAGATTAATTTCCAGGGTGGGGGGCAGGAGAGTGTTAATATAATAAAAGAAATCCAATGACTATATTGTCAAGAAAACATTCATCTGCAAACTGAAAGGAACACCAAGATTAAGCTCCACACACACAGGTTAAAAGTTTCTCCCTTTTCTTAAGCCCGGAAGGGAATTAAAACAGCATTAGTATAATTCACATCACCATAAATAAGAGACAAAATGGGAAAAATTTGGCTGATAGCTGATAATGTGCATTTCTATTCTGACAAGAAAGGAAATGTAGTCAATGCATTTCTGTAGGTAAAAAACATTGCTGCTTACAGTACTGTCCTAACCATACCACTTCTACCAGAGAAGCATGGAGGAAGATGCCAGGTAATCTTTGGGTTGGGCAGAACTCCCAGCAGTGATAAAGGACAAATATTGTACTCCTGTGTAGGCTTTTGTACTGGGTCATTTACAAGTATCCTTACAAACTTTGTTACATGAGAGAAGTAGTTTCTGGGGGAAAAAATAAGAAAATAATAAAGCTATCCACTTTTTCTTTGACTTACATTCCCCATTCTAAAGTTTCTTAACTATGTTTATGCAGACATGTTTCTTCTTTTTTTCCTGTCTTTTTTTTTTTTTTTTTTTTTTTTAAAGTTTCCTTCCTAGTGCAAAGCATTTCAAATCTGTGGGAGGTCAAGGGAGTTGTGGCCAGTGATGATACTTGTCCAGAAAAAAAGAGAAGCAAACAAGTGAAGACTTGTTACCTTAAGGCTTCAAGGTCACAGTATAATTTGAAGGCCAATTCTCTGCAAAATGTACCATAGTTTACATACGGCTTGCCTGTGCTTGCACAGACAAAAAAACCAAAATGGTATAAACGTGCTGGGAAATAAGGTGTGCTTTCACCTTCTAAGGAAGCAGAATGGCACGGTGACCTTTTTGGGGCAGAATAGTTGGGATTTCAGATGTTAGATGGTGAGTGATAATGCATCAGCTGTGGATTTTCTCTTCAGGAAAAGAAGAGGAGACAGAGTGGACCTCATCTTCAGAAGCCACAGTTATAATATCTGATCTGAGAGCACATAGCCGGACGGGCCACCTTATTCTCATACTTAGGAGAATGCAAACTCAAGTGAATCTCATCCCTGTCTTTTACCAGGATACTCATACACTGTTATGCTTTCACAGCATCCTCTTGCAACACAGTTTTCACTGGGTTTTGCTGTGATATATATTATTTTCAACAGAGTTTTACACCATCTGGGGCTCAAAATATTATCTTTAGCATCTTGAACTGCTCTCAGAAATTAAACTGAAGATCTTAGAAGAGTCTTCCTGCTTTATGGTTTTAAGTATCAGTATATGGAGAAGAGGAAAAGGAGAGGAAAAGAAGGAGAGAGAAGAGGAGAATATTTCAGTTGGAAGAAACCTACAGTTACCATCTAGTTCCAACTGCCTAATTAATTCAGAGCTTACTAAAAGTTAATGCATGTTATTAAGGGCATTGTCCAAATGCTGCTTAAACCAACAGGCTTGGGGCATCAACTAACTCTCTAGGAAGCCTGTTCCAGTGTGTGAGCACTCTTTCAGTAAAGCAATGCTTCCTAATGTCCAGTCTAAACCTCTCCTGGCACAGCTTTGAACCTGGATCCCAGGGAAGTAAGTTCAGCACCTCACTTCCTCTCCTCAGGACGCTACAAAGAGCAAAGAAGTTGGTCCTCATCCTTCCTCTCTCCAAATCAGATAAACCCAACGTCCTTAGCTGCTTCTCATAGGACATTCCTTACAGACCCTTCATTAGCTGTGTAACCCTCCTCTGGATGTGTTCAAGGACCTTGATAAGAGCCTTAAACAGTGGGGCCCAGAACTGCACACAATAATCCAGGTGAGGCTGCACCAATGCTCAATACAGCAGGATAATCACCTCTTGTTACTGCATGGTTATGCTGTGTTTGATGCACCCTAGGAAGCAGTTCACCTTCTTGACTGCCAGAGCTCTCTGCTGACTCTTGTTGAGCCTACTGTCAACCAGCACCCCAAGTTCCCTCTCTGCAAGCCTGTTCTCCAGCCACTTCTCTGCAAATTTATTCTTGTGCCCAATGTCACTCTGTCCTAGGGGCATAATCCTGTATTCGGACTTGTTAAATTTCATCCCATTAATGATTGTCCAATTCTCCAATCTATCTAGATCTTTGGGCAGTATCTATTTCTAGTGTGACTTCCAGGGATGCCTCAAAGAGTTTTGAATACATTGCACATGAAAAGGACAAGGGCACAGAAGAGCAAGGCCTTTTTGTGACCCCGCCTACTGGTCCATAAAAGGTATGATCCCATTCCAAATGGTCTTACACTAGCTACTCACTGGGACTATAGAAGAAAATACAGTTGTCATCGGCAGGCTCTGGACTGACTCCACCACAAATCATTTCTACTCATTTGGACTTGCTTAACCTTCAGGATCTACTCCTTAGATACCTATATCTCTGCTAGTTGACAGAAGTTCTTTTTGCAATTCATCTAGCCTCTTTTTGACTGTTTTATGATGACTCAAACCTAAATTGTGCCTGTTTCTAGAACAGAGGTAGATTATCTACAGCCAATCAAGTGAATCTCATCCCTGTCTTTTACCAGAATGCTCATATACTGTGATGCTTGCACAATATCTTGAAATATACTGAGGTTCATTATTGTACACTGTATCATCAAAATTTTATTACGTTCACCTCTAGAACGTATCTCCACCCCATCACATATATATGGAGAAAATCTGAACCATCTTGTATGCAGCTTTAAAAATGCTTAGCATTTACAGGCCTTGATTTAAACTCTGCAAAAGCAGGTCAAAAAAGCCTTTGTTTTCCAGGTGGGACTGGGTGACTGCTCATATAATACTTTTTACATGTAGCACTCATAGCCATTTAAAGGACTAGTAAGTTGTATTGGGTTTGGCTGAGATG